>JARFIW010000318.1:3167500-3504060 GCA_036346225.1 Platerodrilus igneus | reverse complement strand
ATTATATATATATATATATATATATATATTGTTATAATTATAAGATAGTTTAGGGGTAGGTTAAGTCATAGGGGTCGTGAAATAAATAAAACAACTTCCAGTTCAAGAAAAGCACATAATTCCAGAAATTATAAGAGCAAATCGGTTACTCTACATATTGTTAATTGAAATACACACTATATATAAAATACACGGGATTAAATACATAAGAACATAGAAATATCTAAGAGTAGTTAACAAGTTAAGATAAGATTTGAACGCAACAAAATGTATCAAAATTAAATCAACGAGAAACCTATATGAATTGGCATTACAAATATTTAACAATTGCGTTAAAAATATCATCGTACACGCAATCTAAATTATACATTACTAGAAAATCGTACGTAACAGGAAGTATTCACATTTGTTCAAAAATCCAATATTATGTAGAAATAAACAAGCACCAGACTATTAAGTTTAGATAATAATAAATAACAAACATTCGAATACGTGACTTAATAAAAGGCAATTGTTGGAATTTCTCAAATAATACATGATATGTGAGAGGATTACGTGACTGGCCCGGCTTGCATTCAAATATTTGTACGAAATAATTGGTGAAAATCCCAAGGTTTACAAGATAAAGGTAAAGGTGTCGTCCCAGCACGTAAATAAACCAATGAAAAGCAGGTGAGAGGACGGCTTTAAATACGATAACGATGAAGCGACGAGTGAGTATACATTCAAACTGGGCTACGACTATGTTCGAAAATACTAATAATTTACGTAGTCAGTGAAACAAAAATTAAAGTGAAATTATTTTGAAAAGTGTATGAATTTGTGCAACGAATAAGCCGATCTATTATAGACGTAAGTAATAACGACTTAATTAAAAATCCATTTCTAACATTAATAAAACAGGGCTTTTAATACTGATATTTAAAATGGATTTTATTACTGGTATTTAAATTAGATTTTAATACCGACATGAAAATTATTTTAATACCGATATGGAAAATGTTTTAATACCGAGATTGAAATTGTTTTAATACTTACATGTAAATGGGATTTTAATATCTACATCAAAATTGTTCTCATACTGATATTTAAAATTGGATTCTAATACCTACATGTAATTTGGATGTGGATTGTAATTTTGGTTTTGATGTCGACTTCTAAATTCGACTTTTAATTTGGACATATTCAGATTTGACACGAAACGACTCATGGGAATGCAGATCACAGGCTAGGAAGGAACTACAGGACCCATTCCAGGTTAGCAATCTTGATACTATTTATTAATGAAAACTGTTTTTAATTCAATATTTATCATTTTTGTATCTGTAAGAGTCAACAAAACATAGTAGGTTCATTTAACAATTTATGACAAAGAGAACACCATCTTGGAACGTTCGAAGGTCCCTAAATAAGTAAAAAAATAGTTTTGCTGGCTTCAAAAATATCATAAATTTGGTATATGTAGATATTCTGACAAGGGGAAAATTTTAAGAGTTGTAAATATTTAATCATTATATTGTGTATTGTAGAATTGCTTTATTTAATTAAATAAGCTAGTCGGGGCAAAAACCCTAATTTAACATTCCACATCATAGGTGCATGATTGTTCAGGGGGAATATTACAGCGTTTAATGACATGCCCAATCGTGGGGCCAATTTCATAGGACTCAATAAGAATATTAGGGGTAAATTTCACAACAAAATTTATGACGGCTCAACGCTGGGATCAATATCACAGCATTTTATGTACGCCCAAAAGGTGGGGCCTAATGTAAAGGGATTAATACACAGCAATATATATATATATATATATAAAATTAGTAATATTGACTGTTCTTATAATGTATATGTAAGTTAAATATTGGGGATACAGTCAGATTGCGTACTTATTTAGAATAAACTTTTTTTAACCATTTCAAGCTTTCGAAAATTGTTTTATTTTCTTCATCAGGATAGATTATAAAGTTTACAATTATACAAACATAATATGACATCTATATGACCTGTCCATGTCATATAGATGTCATATTATGTTTGTATAATTGTAAACTTTATAATCTATCCTGATGAAGAACAATTTTCGAAAGCTTGAAATGGTTAAAAAGTTTATTCTAAATAAGTACGCAATCTGACTGTATCCCAATATTTAACTTACATATATATATATATATATATATATATATATATATATATATATATATATATATAAAACAAGCGCATTAAATCAGTTAATATAAAATATATTATGAATAATCTATTCGCAGTATTAACACGAGCGCGTATTAATAGCACAAACAAGAACAAACACATTTATTTCAAAGTGCATTAACTCAATTAATGTAAACACATGATGAGAATCTTTACAAGATTAACACGAGTGCGTGTTAATGAGCACAAACAAGTAAAGAGTCTATACAGGACTGTAAGTAGACCACGTTATGGGAAGGATGTGCGTGTGTGTGGTGAAAATTTGCCAACGAAACTAATAGCGCATAGGTAGGCATTATATTTTTATGTGAATACCCTAGAATTAGTAAGCGATTACGAAAATAAATGTCCAAAAAATGCCGACTAAAGCATAACACTTGTCGGCAACCACAACCGTGTGGGGAGGTGTCACCACCCCATATTTACCGTCCTGCATCTATATAGAACAAACGCATTAAGTCAGTTAATATAAAATACAGTATGAGTAATTTATTTACAGGATTAACACGAGTTCGTGTTAATTACCACAAACAAGAAAAAACGTCTACATGCAAATTACTCTCAGAAATTAAAAGTAAACAGAAAATTTTGTAACATATATTGCCATGATAATAGGGTTATTTAAGGGTATATAAAGTCACCAGGGAGTATACTTCATGTAATAAACACAAAAATCAAGAAAACTAATCATTTAAATCATAAAAAGTACACAATTCGTTCATTGTGCAAAAAGCAAATACCAGACCCTTTGTATAAAATCAACAACTAACTGCAGTCAATGAAAGGAACTTCATTCTTTAATAATTTAACCACATTTAGTAAATGATTCATTTTAGAACCATTAATACATTCGTAAACTTTAAACAAGAGCAAATTAGGCGTATCCAAAGTAAAACAAACCCGAAATAAATCTTTTTTAAACTCGACGCATTAGCGCAAGAAAATAATCAATGCATGCTTATAATAAACAGGCTTTTTAAAACAAGCGTATTTCATAACGCAATAAGTCAATAAACGCATCTAATTTAGTCGTCTGCTTACAAACCCCGTTACAAAATTTAGCCTATGTGATATTTTAATGTAGGAATTGCCACACTTTCGAATAAAACCTAGCATATTGGGTAAACAAAATACGGAACAATAACTTTGTATACCTGCGGAATTGAAAAGAAATTTTGATAAATTCCTGCACAAAATTACAATTACGTGATGTTAAAAGTTGGCGAACGAAATCCATATTATAAAGCTTTTGCCTACGTGATTTTTGAAGTATCTGAAGAACACATATAGTAAGTAACTCCAAGTAAAACCCAACCGGTTGTATGATAGCGCAGGGCAACGCCTCGCCATTGTCAAAGTATAAGATAGCAAGCGGTCAACCAATGACAGCACGTGGAAGGGCTAGTCCATATATAATTCACCTAAATTGATAACATTCATTGATTCGTCAACCGAAGCACGAAATGTACTAATCGAAGTAAAAGTATTACGCAAAGTTCAATTGTGAAGTTAAACAAAAATTTATAAGTGAAAGTCACAGTAATTAAAATTTCAAGTGAAAAATACAGTCAAGTGCGCGTTCAAACATACGAGTGTATCAGAAATCCGCCGTTGGCATAAAACATAAGTCTAAATTTAATTTAGTAATAAACAAATCCTTACAATTTATTAATTAGGGCACTATATAATGCAATAAGAAATCTAACTAAGCAATTAAACAAGAAATCTAACTAAGTACGGACGTAAAACTACAGTACTCTAAGTGTTGAATACAATAAATGGGAAAAATCTAAATCAAGACGTTAAGAGTACAATTAAAGCTTAAAGCAACACGAAGTCATTGGGTAGCAACACGCAGTGTAGAGGCAGTTTGAGGTATTGGGGTGCATGCTGAGCTACGGAGTCACAATTTGGAATCCACAAATCTAGCCAGTAAATCAATCGGTCAGCATTTATGTTTCAACTAATAGCATAAATCTTATTTTTGAATATTTAGAACTTACATGTACTTAAATATTGTGTGTAAAGATTCATCAAAAAGATTTTTTTAACAAGTAGAAAATACTTAAAAGGAAAGGTTTATTGAACGTTCAATGAAGCATTCGATATAATACATAATTATTTTTGCTGTCTTTAATTGATTAAAAAGGGGTTATAATTTTGTAAAGAGCAAATTGAATATTTATTTTTACTTTGATTCAAAAGTTTTAAATAGCAAATGACATTACGAAGGTGGTAGAGGTGTAAATTGTACATATTTTGCTGAATTTTGTTTATCTTATTTAGGTATTAAACTCAAAAAGGGAAGGGGGTAAATATTCTTTGTTTTCATATCGTCGTTCATTCTGTGCAGGGTATAACCGAGTTAGCCGAGGGATAAATTTAATTGTGTGAATTTTATAATTATTCTAGATTATTTAGAGGTACAAAGAGGTGCCGGTGAGCAAGGTAACTGAGCGTTATATACAGCTGGCGAGCGGCGATATCGTAACAATGTATATATATATTATATATGTATATATATATATGTATATATATATATATATGTATATATATATATATGTATATATATATATATATGTATATATATATATATATTGCGATGATATCGCCGTACTCCTATGTATTTAACGTTCAGTTGCCTGCTGCTCGCCACCGCTCTGTGTTTCTAAGTAACCTAGGATAAATTTTAGATTTCACACAATTCGTTTTATATGTCTCGACTAGCTCAGTGCAACCTCACACAGAGTGTACTCTTTTTCTCTAACACTTCCCACCTGAATGAGATAAACAATATTAACCAAAATTTATACAATTTGTAGCTCCACAACCTTTATAATATTATTGGCTATTTAAGAAGACCCCGGAATCAATGTAGCAATATAAATCAGTTTGTCCCCAAATTATGACTCTCTTAAATCCGTTTAAAGCCAGCAAAAATAACTCTGTATATTACTGGAAGTACGTTGAACGTTCAATAACCTTCTTTCCACTTTGCGTAATTTCTACGTATTAACCAAAAAATTTTGATGACCCTTTACATAAATATCTCAGTACAAAATTTAAATGTTTAAAAAGAAATAAATGCCTTATGCTATTAATAAATTTTATCTCTGACCTGTTGTTTTTCGCTGTTAAACTCCTGGTTGTAAACGCGCGTCTCTGCATGCACCCCAACTCTTAAAACTGTCGCTGCGTGCTGTTGACCAGTACCCTTGGATTGTTTTTAGTTAGATTTTCTTGTTGATTTTGTTTGTTAGTTATTTATTGAGTCGCGTAGTATAGCTTGGTTAAATGTCCAGTTTAACACTTAATCGTTTACTTAGTTAAATTTAGTTCAATCTATAGTTCAATCCTCAGTTCAATATTTAGTTTAATACTTAGTTCAATAATTAGTTCAATATTTAGTTCAATACTTAGTTCAATATTTAGTGCCCAAAGTTAATAAAATATTAAAGAGTATGTTTAATTACGATTATGGACTTACGTTTTAAATGTCAACGGCGAATTTGTCATATATTTGCACTTGTACTAGTATTTGAAATTTTCATTCACCAACGTTAACTTAAATATTACTATTTAATTTGATAGTTTAACTTCGCGTGTTATCTTGCTTCAGACAAATACAGTGAGTGCCTTGGTTGTAGAAGGACTGACTCTTTATCTGTTCGTGCGCTATCTAAAGGTACGTCAACCTACGTGTTATAATTTGTTTACCAAGTTTATCTTGTTGATTGAGGCGTTGCACTTGTCTTATCGTGCAAGCCTTCGGATTTTCATGGAGTTATTTTAAATTTCGTTGCAATGTTTTTGCAAATTACATAGACATCAAATTTTGTATTATGGATTTTGTTGACCATGAAACTTTATACCGTCTCAAGTCAAGTCAAGTATTTGTAAAAGAATTTATTACTTGAAATCGCACGTAGTCAACTGTATGGTTTCTTATTTTTGTTTTCGTAATCTGTTGGGTTTATGGGTTGTTTTTATATTGAAGATCACGTAGACAAATTTTCTGATGGCGTAAATTAAATGCGTTTATTTACTTCCTGCGTTTATAAAACATATTTATTTAGAAAGATCTGTTTATTGTGAGCATTTATGGTTATTAATGCGTCAAGTTTAACAAAAATTCGTTTCATGTTTGTTTGGCTTTGAATGTTCCTGATGTGTATTTATTTAAAGTTTATGAATGCATTGCTATTCTTAAAAATGAATTGGATTGCGTACAAAATTATTTCTCTTGCTAAATGTGATTGAATTCTTGAAGGATGAGCTTTCTTTCATTGATTAAAGTTGGTTGTAAGTTTTATACAGTGTCTTTGATATTTGCTTTTTGTATAATTGGCAAATTTCGTAGTCTTTATGATAAAAATGTTTAATTCTCTAGACTTTGGTGTCTTTTACATGGGGTGTACAACCCTTGTGACCCTATATACCCCTAAATAATGCCATTATCATAGCATTTTATATATATATATAAAGAGTGATATGATAAGGCTTTGCGTTGGAGCGTTGCTTAATTAGTCCTATGATAATGGTTGGCGTTGAGCGTCGCTAAAAGATTGCTGTGATGCAGATACAGCAAATTGTAAAATTTGAAATTACTCACTTACCTTCTTTCTAACTTTACTTTGCCTACCTAGCTTATCGGTACTAATGGAGTTTACAAAATGAAATCAAACACAGCAATATCATAAAGCACCTATACAGTCAAAATAATTTCCGCATACAGAAGAAAATAAAACATTTACAGCATAGTTTATTTCAATTTATTTCTAACAAGTACCTATTTACTTAATTATCAAAATGTTGCTCACCTTATCTAGGTTAAAATTTACAGAACTTAAATCTCTTTCCTTGTGGATAGTTTAACTAGCTTTTATTCCCACGCTTGTAAGGTTTATTGTGACCAAAAAAAAATTCTTGACAAGTAGTCTATTTAAAAAGTCAGAGTGTTTCGAACTCTGACCACAAACTTTCTTGGTAAATCTCTTACAAAAAAAATTATATGATTAAGACTTATTCTACCTTAAATTAAATGACGAATATACTGAAATATCAGTTACAAACAATAGATTCTAAAAGTAATACTTGCAAAATCCAAAAAGCGCTTATCCAATTCGTAATTAACAGTATAAATAGCATCTGCTTTACACGCATTCTTTCGCCCGTAAATTTTTTACGACGTGCTATGCGAACTTTACATCCTGCAGAAACAACAATATCAGTTCCTCTGCTCTGAATAAAAGTATTGAAGAAAGACGATCCTTTTGCTATAAGAGTAACACTTTCTTGAATGTCAATGTCGTTTTTACAAATTTTACACAGACTGCAAGCTTCGATTCTGAATTGTTCAACTACTAACCTAAAGAAAAGAGACAAAATTAGAGATTGGTACAAACATGTCAACCAACCCCTTATTTGTGTGTATAAATTCTAAGTAAAATAAATAATAGATAGGAAATTTCATTGCAAACAACTTTTATTTTATTATGTATCCATGTAATCTAGTCATCATCAGAAATATAGTCATCCGAAATTGTACATTTCAACTTTTTTTGTAAAAATGCAGATTTCGACCAAAAACTGCTTAACAGTTTGCAGCCGTACTGTAGCGTCGCTTAGTCTATCTCTAATCAGAATAATATATTGGAATGTAAACGAGACTTTTATACACCAAAGGTGACTGCTGGGCCCTGTGGCGCAAGATATCTAGATGGTCTTGATTGACGCGTACAAGAATTTTGCTTTTAAAAATTATTTAGATTACAATTGGTACGTTCGAGATGTTGTTTGCATAAATTCTGTTATGTTGTCGAAATAACTAGTACAATTGAATAGTGTATATAAATTGCTGTCATGAATATTGGAGTTTAATTCTGATTGTAGCTTTGATTACGATGTGAGTTGTAATTGAAGTTTTGATTACAATATATTCTAGTTTAAAGCTTTGGAAGTCGTGATATGAAATAAGTTAGTGGTACATACTGTTTAATTTAAATTGCCATGATGTGATATAAATTACTGTAGTGATCGATATAAATTAATTTTTACTGTTTGGGTAGTTAATTATAGTGCTTCGATAGCATCGTAGTTTTTAGAAGTTAATGTTTGTACTGTTAGCAATTAGCTACAAAGAAATTGTTGTACGAGCTTTTAGAATTTCATTGTAGCTACGAGTTGTAGAAAAGGCTTGCATAATCCGTTTGATAATAAAGAACTATTGTTTGCGCAAATATTTTTTGTTACATTGGTGTCAAGTGATGGAATTGTAGAGAAAAAGTACATTTGAACAATTCTTATTTGAATGTCTGTAACTCGTGATCAACAAAAAATGGACAGCAAAACTCTTTCCTTCTTGAAGGACTTCGAGGCAGGCTTGGAGGAAAGCTTTGCAAGCCTAGTAGTGAGATTGGAATAATTTTCCGCTAAATTAAACGAAAATACGGAGAAACAAGAGCGAATCGCCTCGAACATTTCAGAAAAACTTCTAAAGGCATCGCGTAAAATGAAAGAAGGAGTAACTTCCTAACAGTACAGGCGCCGGATCACTCGCTTTCGGTGATACAACAGCACAACCTAAAATAGGAAGAATGTGAACAGATGTTAAGGTTTTAGATTAAAACCATCCACATTTGATAGAAAGTCAGCTAGGCAAACATATTTCAAACAATTTGAGGCTGCCGCGAGAGCTAACACTTGGAACGATGGTGAAAAGGCAACCGCGTTGATTGTCGCGTTATGAAGTGAGACCTTGAATATTAAACAAACCATACCAGGCTATGACCAAAGAAGCTACGGGGCCTTAACATCAAGGCTGGAAATGAAATACGGCGAGTTTCATCTGCAACAAGTGTACCATGTTCAAGTGAAGAACCGTTACCAAAAGGTCAACGAAAATTTGCAAGAGTTTGAAGCAGGCATTGCTTCTTTGGTGAGACTAGCCTATCTAACAGCACCAGATAGCTTATTACAGCTGGTGGCTGTGCAAGCCTTTATTAATAGAAAATGTGACGAGAAGATCGAGAAAGCACTATGTCTGGCTCGGCCAAAGACCTCACGTGATGCGTTGGTCCATGGTTTAGAGTTCAAGGCGGCAAAGCAGGCGATGCATTTAATATGTGGCAAGGTGGGACGCTCTAGAGAGGAGCGGAGCCAAGAGTGCATGAAGGAAATGCTTCGACGGGTACTGCGTAACCAGTAGTCAAAGAAAAACAGGACACCGACACCAGAATTACGAATTCAGACTGCTCAATAAGCTGCTCAATATACAAAAAAAGAGGAGCCGAAATTAATAGAGGGGATCGACGGAACGGTTGGTCTAAGTACAGTAATCAATGACGATTAGCAGCCAGTACAGTTGCTGACAAAACAGAAGAATGACAAGAACTTAAGGACAAGAACTTAAGTGTTATTATGATTTTGAAAGCCAGAGAAGAACGTCCATTTTGGCAGGATATTAGTTCGTTAAGTAGCACCCTGAAGTCGTACTGAACTGAATGGGATTCCTCGATAGTACAAAATGGGATCTTGGTGCGATCCTTGGAGAATGGATATGGGTCCGTGAGTATGCCTCAGGTTGTGGTTCCTAATAGCCTAGTGTTGGGCGTTTTAGGACATCTACATAATTGGAGCTCGGAAAGACATTCTGGCGTTGAGGGGACTCTCAAGAAAGTTCGAACAAGTTTAACTGGGTAGGCAGGGTAGGACGATGTTAAAGAGTGGTGTAGCGAGTGTCAGTTGTGTGCACCATTGTAAAGCCGTAAGGATCTAATGAGGCAATACAACGTAGAAAGCCCCTTTAGAGGGTGGACATTGATATTGCCAGTCCATTCCCTGAGACCGACTCCGAAAAGAGATACATCTTAGTAGCCATGAACTATTTTACGAAGTGGACCTAAGCGTATAAACCAAGAAGCTGCAACCGTTGCTGATGTGCTGGTAAAAGAACTGTTCTGCCGGTGTGGAGTACCAATGGAGTTGCACGCAGATTAGGGCAAAAAATTTGAGTCGGCGTTATTCCAGGAAGTTTGCCGGGGGCTGATTATGAGAAAAACCCGTACAACCTCATTGATCCCGGACTCGGATGGAATGGTAGAGCGCATAAACCACACTTTGGGCAAGTACTTTTCCAAGGTGGACTCCGTGCATCAGCGAGACTGGGACCAATATTTACATTTATTTTATCGGTCTATCGGTCTTTGGTTCATGAGAGCACTAAACAGATACCTGCATGTGTTGTGTTGTAACCCAAGATACGTCTACCATGTGATGTTGAATTTGACATCGTGGGCGAGACCTTCGTGGAAAAACTCAAGCGCAAGATGTATGACATCCATGGTGAGGGTAGAAATAATATCCATATCGCAAGCGATCGAATGAAGACCAGATATGACATCAAGGCGTAGAAGTCTGGTTTTCACGAAGATGACCGTATCTAGTTATACAATCCTAAACGTAAGCGTGGACTTTCGCCAAAGTTACAAAGACATTGGGAGGCTCTGTACAAGCAGTGAAACGAACAAACAGTTATGTTCGTGATGATGAGCAAACGTCTGGATCGCGCTATGATTGATTCATGTTTCTATACAGCGGCACAGGTAAGGCGAGATTTGGGGACACTGAAGAAATTCAAGGTGATCTATTTGATGTGCCATTGGAATACTTTCTGGCAGATTGCATAGCAGCGGACCTTGATAAATCCCGACGAAAACTAGAAGTTGTGAAGACCGTACAGTTAAAGGACCGACGTCGTAGTATATACTACCTGGTGGCACATTTTACTAATAATTAATTTTAATTGGTATGAGCCCTAATTCCGTTCAGCTCTGTATGCAATAGCTACAATCTCGGTAATTGAATTTATATTTTACTCTTAATTACATACTTTAAATTATCTTGAGCTCTTCTCGGTCTCGAACTGTATCGAGTAGCTTACGATAGCATTGCGCTAGGTCTGGAACAGATTCGGAACTGAATGAGTACTGGGCCCACACAGCGTCTTTTAAATTACGTTCTATTGTCTTAACTATTAGTGGAGGTACAACCTTCCTAATGACTACTATTGTTCACACTATGCGTATAAGGTTCTTAATATTGTAGCGTCGATCCGTCTGTCTTTGACCAGAATAATTTCAATGAAACGTAAACGAAGCGTTTGTACATAAAGGATGATTGATAGGTCCTGTGGTACGAATGCTCTTGATCGACAAGTACAAGACCTTGCATTTGAAAGATTACAATCGATACATTAGAGATGTTATTTGCATATTCTGCTACGTTCTCGAAATAATTAAAACAATTGAATAAAATATAAATTGCCGTAGTAAGCGTTAGTTAGTACTGTTCTAATTAAGCTTTGATTACAATATGTTCTAGTTTAGAGCTTTGAAAGATGTGATATAAGTTTCTGTGTGCTGTCCATATAAATTCGTTTTAATATAAATTACTGTAGTGAGAACATAAACTAATAAATAGTGCTTGGGTAATTAATTGTAGTGCTTCGATAGTAATTTAGAAGAGAGCATGGTAGTTTTAGAAGATAGTACATGTACTGTTAGCGATTAGCTCAGAAATAAATTGTTCAGAGAGCTTTTAGAAAATTGCATTGTAACATGAGTTGTTGAAAAACGCTTATATAATTGGTTTAAAAATAACTGTTGCTATTGCAAATAACGTTTTCGTTACATTGGTGTCAAGAAGTGGGATTAAAGATCGATTTCTATTTGTATGCATGTCATTCGTAGTAAATAAAAGAAATTGATAGCGAAATTCTTTCATTCTTAAAAAAGTTCAAGTCGAGCGTTGCGGAGAGCTTGGTTGAAAATTCTGTAAAACTACAAAAAAGTATTACAGAAAAACTGAACCAGACCGCCGCCAATTTATAGAAAAATCCTGAGAAGCAGACCCGGAACGCTATAAGTTTGACAACGAAATTAGAAGAAACTAACACGAATTTTACAGAAAAATTGCAGGAAAACACCGTAGTCTGGCAGAAAAAGTGAAGGAAATCAGAGTGGATTTACAAGAAAGCATTACGAGATTTTTTTAACTCTGCTCTAAGCTTATGAAACTCAGCCAGATGAAACGACAAACAGTTTCGTGCCTTATGGTAGAAATCTTTTAATATAGATATTTGAATTAATTTCTTGTCAAACCAGATGGGATAATTATTATTCTTGTGTTTACCAATTTTTGGTACAGTATAATCAAACACACTCTAAGGGAGTAAAGCATTAGAGACATTTGTTCTACTATTAGTTCAAAATCGGAAATTTCAAATTGTAATCAACACAACTGCTTTCAATATTTGCATAACATGTGGAATGTTTATAAACTCTTACTAACGTAAATGTTGAAGATGACACATCTGCTTCATTCAAAGGCACTTCACAATGTTTAATCCGAGGGAAATGGTAGACAAGATTCAATTCAACGTTCGAATATTTGCACTTTCTACATTATTAAATGAACTTAAGTTTAGAAAGGACATAAAATTTTTAAGCACTTTTAAATTTTGGCCTCCATTTCTCAACATGAATTCGCAAAATGTAACTTCAGACATATTCCCGTACTGGAGTTTGTTATGTCTTATTCTGCTCAAAATATGATAGTAAACAAAGCTTATGGTACAATAGGCCGGTTGCAGAAATATCTGTTACATCCCAACAAGCACTTAACCTCATAAAGACTTCATCCTGCCTATCGCACCAGAAGAAAATCTACTTAGTTCTTTTTATATAATAACAAGATCATTATCATCGTACAGCGGTTTGATAATTTTGTTATGCCTAATAGCTGTCGTGCAGCATTATCCGAATGATATCCGATAAACCTACGAAATTTTTAAAATATAAGTATTAATAAATTTGTTTTGGACCGATTCTAATATCTGCACTGACATGAAGCATCAGTGTTCCACACGGCAACCGCAAATTTCAGCTTTGATCTAACCAACAACTTGGACAGCAAATTGATAGTGTCAATATTTACAATCGATTGAGTGGTACGTATCATAAATCCTAGAATTTTGTATGCTAATGATGTAACATACTTGATTTGAACATCAAAATTCATTCTGACGTAAAAGTAACCCCTAGATACTTCTTCCTATCTATTTCCTTTACTAATTCATTTGTAATAAAATAATTAAAAGTAACCTTGTACCTTAATAAAGTGTAAGATATCTTTTCACATTTATTTACATTAAAATACAATTTGTTTCTATCACACCAATGTTATTCAAATCGTTTTGTAAAAGATTACGGTCCATGAGTGTTGTAATTCTTTTAAAAATTTTAAAATCACAGCATATAACAGATAACAGCTATTTTGATTACGCTGGGAAGATCGTTTATAAACATTAAAAACAGCAGTGATTCTAGATTACCTCCTTGAAGAACTCACGACAACCCTTTTGAAAATTTTTTTTAAAATAACCACAATCTTGGCAAGTTATGTAATCCTCCAATTGATATATATGTAAAGAAATAGGAAATTATTAGAAATACTAGAAATACGCTAAGTGATGTGCAACATTGTAAATGAAGGACAATTCATACAGTTTATTAACGTTCATGGGAACGGAAGCGCTACTTTGTAGCACAGACGATAAGTGACACTGCAGATGTCAGGTCACAGGCGGTCGCAGACGGTCACGTACCAAGATTACTTAGAATTAAGATTGCAACAATGTATTTATGAATAGAGTTAAGTGTAAGCAGACATGAAATCTGCAAGTTCCCACAGCCATGTGAGGGGGTAGGGATATTATAAAAGGCCCAGGAGCCCCAGTTGACGACAGTTAATCCATCGTTCATCTTTAACCTTGCAGTTTGTTAGATTACTCATTTTTACAATTAATTAATGTATTTCGACTTAGAGTAAAATTTAAACTAATCTGTCAAAATTCCAAGTCAACTCTGTATAAAAATAAATAAATTTGTTAAGAAGTTGGAAATTGTTGTTTAAAAGGACCGCTCTCAGCCAGTTACATATCCCCAATCCATATATGTATAATTAAATAGGAATTATTAAGAAATTATTAAGAAGCTTAAGCTAGATGCAATATTGTAAATTCAAGGATAAATAAGAAAAGGTTATTGAAAGTTCACAAGCAAGTTGTGAGAACGGATGTGAATACATTGTATTCCAGACGTAAGTGATACTGTAGGTGCAAGTCACAGACGGTTAAGAAACCGCGAAATTAAAATTCTTACATTGTATAATGAATAGAATTAAGAAATAAACAGACATGAGCTCTGCAAGTTCCCACAGGAATGTGAAGGGCAAGCACAACATAAATACCCCGGGAGCCCCAAGATCATCAGTCACTCTTGAGTATTTCAGCTTTTACATTGTTGGTTGCTTAGGCTACTCGTTCAATTTAAATTCAATTAATAGTAAATTTCGACTTAGTATAATTTTATCAAGTTTGTCAAAATTTCAATTGTAAATTCTGTTTAATAAATAAATTTGTTAGAAGAAGTTTTGGAAGAAGATTTTAGAAAGGCAGCTCCCAAGGCCCGAAACGTAACTGGCGCAGTCGGTAGGATCCAGAGGGCACTACGAATCAAAAAATCGGATAACTGATGAGCAAGAATTTCAATTCCCAATCTGGAAGAGCCAAACAAATTTGGACAAGGTACAAGAATCGACCGAGCCCAAAGAAACAAACGTAGACAAGGTATAAAAATTGACCGAGCCTAAACAAATGAAATCGGCGATGAAAATTATGTAAGTTCATTTATCCTAAACCAATTTACTCTTTTACAATTTATTGATGCTAGCTAGTAAGAAATATTTTATTTATTTACAAATTTTTTTTAATTATCGCAATTTATGCCATTTATGAAAAGAATTTATTCATTTACTACGAGAACTTATTTTAAACAAGAGATTTTATTTTAAACAAGAGAACTGAAAAGACGCATCTATATGCACGGGTTATTACAAATTATTAAAACAAAACGAAACAAATTAATTCAGCAAAACTGAAACTAAAGTATAAAAATAGAACGCAACTAATTTTTACCATTTTATGTACAGCAAATATTATTACCAAAAGCTTAATATATAAAACGCAATTCTTATAACAATTAATTATAGAAACAATTATTCAAAACTTAACTTTCATCGAATTCTATAAATTATACACTTCAGCGCAACAAATTAACCGAAGTGCGTAATTGTAAAAACATTTTTTAATTTTAAAATCAACTTAGCGTGCAAATCTATAACGCGATTCTCATACCGGAAACCATCACTGAATAAAACCTATTCAGAAAAACCCAACTTTATAAAGTATAATTAAATATTTTTCAGCACCAAAGTATCTAGTTATACAAAAGCATTTACACAATTTATTTACTTATCACCGGGACTGAAATAGCATCGCTCAGGAAACTTAAAACTTTATAATTGGACAATTTCATTGTATAATTATAAAAGAAACATTGATGCAATTATTGTAACAAAACGATTGACTGAAAACTTGAAATTTTATAATTAGAGCATTATAAAGGAAGCATTTTGTGCACTTATCAATACAACACCTACCGAGACGGAATAATTATAGCTAGCACTTAATTACTCAGCAAGACCGAAATAAAAACGTAACTCGCGCAAAAACGTACAAATAATAACGCAATTATTGCTAGAAATTATTAACCACATAAAAACCTTTCAAAAAATTAAAACTCGCGGCAACTGTAACATCCGCAAAGTATAAAAATATACGAATTCAAGGCTACAGCAATTGATTACACATTACTAAGCACAAATACCGCAATTGAATTATAACACCGTATAACTACGTGTAAAATATAAGTAAAGCGATTCTTTAAATAACCCAACACAAACCAAACCGAAAAATAAATCTCAATTTATACAAAAATTTGATATCAATTAGAACTGAAAACGACCATTAAATTATTAGGGCGACGATGAGTTCAAATACAAAGATTTATCTCAAAAGAATCCCCAATAAAACGGAGAGCAAGCTCTCCTATGCAACTTCATTACCGCGTGTAAAATATTTTTGAATACATTTTACAAACCAGGAGATAACGAACGAAATATTCTACTTTTACGCCTAATAATAAGTAAACTGACCGGAAGTGCACTAACACTAATTGCCAGCCGAGCAATGGGAAGACTCTAAAGGCATACTAATAGCATATTTCGGAGATCAAAGAAACATCAAATTTCTAATCTGCGATCTAATAAACCTTAGAAGGGAAGTAACCAATCCCCATATCAATTCGCAATGAAATGTCAAAACGTACGCAGTTTAATACTAACAAAACTAAAAATCGAAGAATCCGACCAAAACATCCGACTATTAAAGACAAAAATGTATGTCAAAATGGCGTTAGACACCTATATAAACGCACTCGAACGATTATCAGATAAAATAAAATTCCAACATCCCCAAAATTTAAAAGAAGCAATGAATATGATCATAGAAGAAGAAAACGTTACGTATTACCGAAATAAACTATATAACCCTAACGCAAATAAAAACTATTCACCGATTAAAACCATACAAACCGCGAGACAAATAAACACACAATCAAAATTTACACCATTTAACGCACAAATGGATCAACAACTCACATTTTAATAACACAAACTTCAATTATCAATTTAGACAATTTCCGAGACCAACATTCAACTCAACTTTTACAAAACTCACATTTACACCAAAATTCAACCAACACGTAAACCCGCAACGACAAATATTTAGGGATATTTGGAGTAGGGAATATCGTGTTCTTTATACAAGCGGCCCAAGTCGTTGATTCCAAGATCGCGTTGAGCTAAACGCTCTTCCAGCCTAGTCCTTGGCCCGCAAAAGTGATACGACGGAAGGTGTGCCTGAAATGGCAATTTATTTATTACAATGTTTAACAGTCCTCCACCTGAATTCACAATCATGATGCACATATCTAGAAATAGCAATTGAATGAACAATATATACAAACATCTCTATTTATACTTTTTTACAAAATTATAAATACAATAATCTATGCTTTCGGTGTTGACATCACGTTATGATTTTTGCAGTACATACATTCGCATGGTAGGTAGCTCCTCGATATGCAAATTACAATACTTTTGCAATCATGTGGTATAGGGTATCCATTATAAATGTTCTCAGTTTTAGAATATATATCTTGTTGCATATTTATGATCTCACCATCTTTATCTAGGAAGCGAAGTGTTACCAGATACGTCTACGGTTCATATAGCGCAGCCATTTCGGCCTCATCCGGCAGAGGGATAAAATGATTACATTTACATTTCGATTTATATATGCAGTAATCAAGTCGTCGGCTTCGAGACGTATCTCTGTATGCTCATGTACGATAGTATCGTAGTCATAGGTTAGCTGGACTATACGCAGCTCTCGACATGCCATTATAATGTTTTAGCACAAAGTTTGGTATGAAAAAGCCATACCAATCACCGGACCAATTATTGTGACTAAAGATTTCGGTCCATTGGTGTGACCTCTTCTTGTATAAAGGACGTATAGTCGTGATGCGTTTAACAGACTCCGGAGAATCTGGAGCTATTCTTTATGTCCAAAAGATTGCTACTGGTTAAGTTGGCAACTATGTAACATACGTATACGCAGGGTGAGTGAAAATTATAGTGTCAAAATGTTGGATACGTTAAAGTGACAGTTGTAATAAAAATGACGCATGTGTTACAATAACACTTGTGACATAAGCAACATGGTGCTCGTGACGTAAACCGAAAATGGTAGATGCAACAAAGGGTTAAAGTGATAGGTTTTCTTTTGGGGAGGGGGGGGGACTTTCTGTATACAGTGAGTAAATAAAGTACAGCTCACGTGGTGTAAAATAGAACAGCAAGTGTCTTACAAATCACGAAATGTAGGTGTGAGCTATCGAGCTCTGTTCCACACCCATTGTCTGTAAGAGACAGCTAATGTATTTATAATATATCTATCTCACCTGCACTCACCTATACTTCATATACCCATTTATTGCTTATGAGCGTGAAGTATTTTACTTACACATGTGCTTTTATGGGCGGGTGTTTTGACTAAAAAATTGCAATTTTGAATGTGGGAACCAGCGCCAAATTCTGGAAATGCCTTTACCTGCTGTATATTTGAGCAAAGATTTTCAGAAACACAACGCGTGGGTCACCAAAAATCTGCATGGTTTAGATTGGGATACTTCTTCCACAAATGGGTTATTAATGCCTCTTTTAAGCCTGTATTTGCAAGAGAAGTAATAGAGTATAAACATTCTTTCTGGCACACTTCGTACCTCGCTTGATCGAACCCCCACCCTACCTACTTATTTTGCCGGTTGTTGAGGAGGGCGTGCCTTATGACAATCCCCATGACTGATTTGAATTCTTCATTATGTTTATCAGCCTTGCGAGTGCCCCATTTGGCATTTTGCGGTCTAGCAAAAAATTTTAACGATCCTCGTGACTCATTTGAATTCTTTATTATGTTTATTAGCCTTGTGGGTGCCCATTCGGCATTTTGCGGTGTAGAAATTTTTTTAAAAAAAATTACAAATCGAGTATATAACATATGCCAAGGTGTGTGTGTGTGCGTAGGGGGAGGCGTGCGTGCATGCGTTGGTGCGTGCGTGCGTGTGTGCGTGTGGGGGGATTGGGTGGAGGGTGGGTGCGTGCAAGCGTGCGTGCGTGCGTGCATGCGTGTGGGGGATTAGGTGGGAGGTGGGTGGGTGCAAGCGTGCGTGCGTGCGGTGCGCGCGTGCGCGCGTGCGTGCGTGTGTGTGTGTGATGTTCAACAGTGTACACCAAGTAAATTTCGCCTAATAAAGCAATACAGTAAAAATGGCTCCTCCCCATAGGTATAACAATAAAATAACTCAAAATAAATATGTGTCTACTAAAAGCTACTACAAGTATATGTTAAAGTACAGGCAACTGAATATAAAATTAAGTGTTCTTTGGGATAAAAGATTAAAAGCAGAATTATTACTTAGCAATATTGTGCACGTTTTTGGCAAACATGTATATACATTGTGACCCCTAAAACAAGCAAGTAATGTATACAACTTAAATCTAAGCAATATACAACATTATTTTGAAATGTTAACTAATAAACAGATTAATTGATTAATTAAATTTCAATAACTTGCATAACTTATAGGAAGAATTCCATAATAAATTACTTTTATATTTTAGTTAGCATCCCTTATAATAAAGACCAGATTTAGAAATAGCTTTAGGCTTAAATATTATAAATTCCAGCGGCTGTCATCATAATTTAATGGCCCTACCTTGCAAATCCAATACAAAACCCTTTTAAAGCTTATGCCGGTTATAGATTGACAAATCTGATAAAGTTAAATGGAATAGTACCTTTTAAACGTAAACAAAGAAAAGCAATTTTCAGTTGTAAAACTTAATCTTCTTAATATTTTCGTCATTGACAGCGGGTTATAGAAAACGAAACATTATAAATAGCGAAAACTATTTCCAATTTGATTTGTTCAAAGATTGCAAGTAATTTTAAGTAGTCTGGAGACATCCATTGTATTTAAAATCCATTTCGGCTCAAGTGGGTTAACCGGTCTTTTGTTAATGGCAGACTACCGTCGCCAACGGGTGGTATGGTCCACATTTCAATAATTAAAATTTCGAGAAGATACAATATCTTTAAACCCTTAAAAAAATAATTGCTTCCGTGACCCTCATCTCAAAAGGGGTTGGATTTGGTTTTCAAAATCTTGTTTTGTGGGCGGTTCTGTTAAGTCATTGGATAACCGAAATATGACGTAAATAATGGTTAGAGTAGGAATTAATCTATATAACTTAAGGCTTTAGCCAAAAGACGTAGAGATTCCAATGGGGCTGTCCGTGGTCAAGAAATAGAAAGAAACGTAGTGTAGCGTTTTCCGGCATCACAGATATGAAATTGCACTTAGTATCACGATAGTGAAATTGGAAAGGAGTGATTACTCTTCCAGTTCGCGAGAGTTACGCCCGTATGTTCGCGGATTTATAGTGGTATAAAGTAATAATAAAAAGCTTGTAGGCGTGTGACGCACAAGTTAAGTGATATTGTCAATATGATCCTGCCGGGTTTGTGTGCCATTCAATTATTTAAAAATTACAAACAAGAGCAACAAGCGAGATTCTCTCCCCCAAATTAAGAGCTGTTCTACGTTGGAAGGCAAGCCATCAAACAATGGACGATTTTTAGTAAGTAAGTTTTATAGTTAAGTAGCATGACCAATTTTTAGTTAATTTATTCGTTAGGAGGTTTTGGGCATAAACCATAGGACTAATTTAGTGTAAGATTTATAATATAAATTTTCTTTCATATACAAGTGTTTGGGAATTACTTATGTACGCAAAATTTTCATAATTCCATATTCACCTATTCAATTAAATTTCTAAATTAAAATTAATGAATGTAAGAGGTTCACGTTTATTGCTCTGTTAATTAAATAGTTTTGTTTGCCGTTGATTAAGTTTTTTTATTATTTTTTTATCATGAAAGTTGCATAAGTATTTAAAAGGATAAGAGTTGATTAAAAGAAACAATTGTCCTCCTTGGGATGATAAGTCTGTCAAGGTTTTGCACGAACATTTGGACATTCTCGACTTGTCTGGCGCCCTTGACAATTGTCATTAAGCCACAATATTTTATGAAAGGTAAGTGCCAAATTTTTTTGTAGTATATTATAAATTAATTTAACCCTTTCTGCAAAATTTTAACCCTCTATATGATCCACGACCTTCCGCTAGCTAGTGCCGGTGACTTCCCTTTAATTTTTGTTTTACAGGTCGCCCCCATTTTATAGTTTTACTGGAAAATACATACTTAGTAGCTTTTCCGCATGCAACAAAATTCTTGGCGCCCAACGTCCTTGGGGTCTTGTTTTTTTAAAGAATTAAAAACTGTTTTATTTGCTTATTTCATTATCAATTTTATATAAACTACAACCTTTCAAAAATATATGTGGCATTTGAAAAAGAAAGAAAGAAAAAATCGAGTGTGAAATAATTGTGAGGAAATTTTTTGAGATATATTATTTTTACTTTTAAAAGAGAATTTTTATGATAGCGTTGTACACATTCTTTAATTCAAAGACGTAATTTACATACAGTGTTGATAGGTTATTAAAAGATGAACTAATTTATGAAATAACTGTACGAGGAATAAACACGGAAAATATGACAGTAACTGATTTAAGAAAAACCCTACGAAAAGCGATTAGAATAGAAACTGAACCAGATGAAGATTTTGACTACCCATTTGATTTTACAGAAGATGTGACAGTTGTTAAAAATGTTTTAACGCTTTTACATGAACATATTTTAGAGTTAAATGTTTTAAATTATGACAGTAATAAAGTAAGAATAGAAACAAAAATTGCATATTGTTATTCTAGACTTTCCAAAAGTTTATCAGTTGACGATAATGATGAAAAAATTAGGAATAATTTACAATTAGAGTTAGAACGTTTAATTGAATCTTTTCGTAAAGTACGAAATGACATTTTAAAGACAAAAACACAAATTGCTTCCAAAGAGGATAAACCAATTTTAGACGAACTAGAACGAGAGGAAACGTCAGAAATGTTTGATATAAATAACGTAGACTTGATCGAATTTGACAAAAAACTAGACTTAGCATCATCCACAACAAAACAAGAAAAAATTAGGGCCGAAGACGAGCACACGCAAAATATAAATAAATCTTTTCAAAATAATAATCAAAATTTATCTCATAATAGTTCTGTAGTTTATAAGGTTACTCCAGTTGCAAAATGGGGAATAACATTTAATGGCAATACTTCAGTAAACGCATTTTCAGAACGGGTCGAAGAATTAAAAATTGCTAGGAATTGTCAGACTTTCAACTTTTTGCAGAAGCATGTGATCTTTTTGCACATAAAGCACTTATATGGTATCGTGCAAATAAATGTTTAATAAATAATTGGACCGAATTAAAAGAGGCATTAAAAGACGAATTTTTACCACCCGATTATGATGAAAAATTAATGACCGAAATTAAAGCGAGAACACAAGGGGAAAACGAAAGTATAGGACTCTACGCAGCAGTAATGACAAATATGTTTGCTAGATTATAAGAACCGCTCACTGTGATACAACAAACGAAAATATTACGAAAAAATATGTTACCTTTTTACCAGTCACAATTGAGTTTAGTCGAAATAACTTCCATACGAGAACTAATAAAGTTAGGAAAAAAATTGGAGAAACATAAAATATCAATAGAAAACTTTATACCACCAACTCGAAAAACGAATACTTTAGAAACTAACTTAGCGTACACAGACGTAAACGTTTCACAGAGTAGGTCTTCCAATAGAAACCAGATTTCAGCAATACAAAATGTTAATTCAAACAATTATGTAAAAAAACGTGCACCGACGTACTAGACTTTTTGAAATCAAAACACCTAGTGTTATATCTATAGAAAAATGCCCAATAAAAATAAACGGAGAAATGTTCTTCCCTGAAGATACTATACACGAAGAATTCGTATACCAACTACCCAAATTAAACACAACGTTTGATGAAACGCGAGCAAATCATTGTCCTATGCAGCTACAAGAAATCGACAGTGAGAAGATTAAACATCTAAAATTAATGGCGAAAAACTTGCAACATATAGACCTAGAAGACCCTGTGAAAACATCACTTTCCTGGAATAACACATCGTTCTCAATACTTCTTATTTTAAGTGTAGTTTCTATTATAATTTATGTAAAACTTGGTAAACCTAGATTTAAGAAAAATGTAATTTTAACACCGAAAATAGCAGAACCACTATTTTCTAACTTAGGGAGGGAAGAGTAATGTAATCGATATCCGCGTTAGGTAAACAAAACCACGATGTAGCCAGTTTAGATTGTACTTTTATATTATGTTGTTATTAAACTACTATTAAGTTAATCTTAAGTGAATTAGGGTAAATTCCTAATATAACAATTCTTTTGCTTTTCTCTACTTTCATTTAGATAGTGAAATATATAAAAACAATAGTTGACGTCAAAAAGACGATCATTCTTACTGAATGTCATAGCTAGTATTACTGAACTTTAGTTGTAATAACAGTTGTGCGAACTGTAATATTGTTTCAAAAATTAAATTAAATTTTTTTTAATTTAAGTTTTCACACTTAAAAACATAATTCTTGCGCCTCGACAAGCGATCTTCACGTCTTCCGGAAAGGTTGAGCTTTTCCTACTGGATATACAATATACTATTTATTTTATTTATTGTGCAGGTTGGGTTAGTCAACCCTATTTGGAACCAACTGCTACATATGGGTGCATATGAATTTTACAACTGGCTTTAAAAGTTAAGCGGGTTCAAACGGGTTTGAACGACCCTCAAACAATTAAAAATAAACAAACAGCATACATATACATCAATAATTATATTTATAGATAAAGCTGTTTTGTTTAGTTTTAAGATTTGATTACAAGCACAAAATTATATAAGTCGCTTTCAGCATCATACATTAATAACCGAACTTTGTGCGTACTTAAAGTAACACAACCGAATCTTTCAATTTTTCAGTACTGCGCATGAGCACAGTAACCGATAACGCGATTTGGCTATTATATAAAAGGATTAAAAATTCGCTACTGGCACTTTTCAGAAACATAGACAATAGTTATTTGTTTTTAAATAACTATTTCCCATTTAAATGGCAGTAATTAAGTTAGGCATCTCTTTTAAGCCCAATGATACAATAAAATTCTTTAAAAACTTAGTGTAAATGTCTAATACGACAATGATTAGATTTTTAATTAATCCTAAGCGTACACCAATAATGACACTAGTCAAGAAGGGTTATAAAACTGAATTAAATCATGCAGTGAAAGAAGCAGAAAAAGTAATTGGTTACTCAACGTCGTCTTTAAATCTCCGTTGGCTATTAACTGATGAAATTACAAATGTTGCAGTCCACATCAAGAAACTTATTGGAACAAACCATCCGTTATTATACACTGCTAAGTATAAAACTATTTTACCCAAACGATAACTAATATTAAACTTCTCTAGAAAAATGTTTATGGGGACCACTGTACCAACTTGGGGTTTAATCGTTCTCCTTCTATCAAAAGCGGCTGGTTTAACTAATATCGATAAGGAAATTAACAAAGATCATACGGCTGGTGTTTTAAATACACAACGTGCACTTGCTGAAATTACCGAAATGATACGAATGAGTCAAATAATACACAGTAGTATTATGCACATTCGTGACAGCGATTATATTAAAGATTTGAATTTTGGCAACAAAATAGCGTTGCTATCCGGGGATTACTTACTTTCTAACAGTTATCAGGAACTCGCTAATTTACGCAATCAAGATGTTACATTATTAATGTCTTCTGCACTTCGAGACTTAATTGAATTTCAATTTTTAGATTATAAACCTTATAAACCTATTAGTACTGAACCAATAATCATTGAAAATAACTATGGCGTTAGTCTATACAATTGCAAACAATATTTTGGAAATCCTCGGGCCGAATGGATGTATAGAAGCATATTAGGTGGCGCTAGCTTATTAGCTAAAGCCTGTCAAAGTGCCTTAAAGTTAACAAACCTTCCAGAACATATGCAAGAGCTAGGTCATTCTTTTGGCAAAACTCTTGCATTAGCATGGCAAGCACAACTTGAAAAGGAAGCATTTATATCCTATACTGATAATTCAACGTTTAGTTTAGTAAGTGCGCCAATTATGTTGCATTTAGAACACGATGCCAGTCTGTTTGATTTAATTCAAGAAGAGCATGTTAATTATAACAGAATATTCAAACTTGTGAGCGTTGGAAAGGGTTTGCAAGAAACTCGCATGCTACAAAATGAACTTTGCTGCAAAGCAATTCGTCTATTAACTGAGCTGCCTAAATCAGACGCGTGTACAGCTTTGCAGAATATTATTAAAACGATTAATTAGGTTTCCTGATATCCATAAATTTGTTTTGTTATATTTGATAATCAGGAGTGTAAAGTGAACTTGAGAAATACGTCACAGATAACACTGATTGGTTGTTACAAAATAAAGAATACAAACATATTTTGTTATGGTAACAACGACGAGTAATCTAATCTCAACTTTTTAACAGTATTGAAAATATTTTAAACTACAGAATAGCAATTTCTTTGCAAATATTAGCATATAAACCATATCTTTATCATATACAGGCAATATTTTATAATTAAAAGAAAGTTATTTAAATAGGCTTACTTGTTACTTGCAGTTTCGGTTCATAAAATGAGGTAGATATTTCACAGGGAAGGTCGTTGAAGTATCTTGTTCAAAATCCTGTAATCACGAAAATTACCATTGACCTCGATTGTGAAAAAGATAATGGTTGCCACCTAATTCAGAAAAAGTTTGTATAAGGCTGAAGGACTATTGTATAATATTTGTCTAAGTAGATAGGTGTTTTTCTTGAGTGGCGCCTACTTTTGATTAATTTTTGGGTCAAAAATTGTTTATGTTACCAGCAGCCCCTCCACATGGGGGGGTTTGACTGGTGCCTGAGTATCGGGGCCCGCAACATGCCGGGGCCCATAAGGCTCAATGATTTTTTTACACTTTTTTCACAGAAAAAAGCATATCTTCGACTACAACTAGGTACTTTACTTAAATAATTGTATAATTGCATAATTTAAAAATGTTTTATTTTAAATTAAATTTTCTGCTGTCTTAAGACTCAACTTTCTAGTTAGCGCTTGAAGTGAGAGGACGTATTTTGCAGAGCTACATGTAAGTTTTTATTTAGGATTTATTATTATATTTTAAGTGTTTATATTTAGTGTATTATACTTTTATTATTGTGTGACGTTAATTTTAATACATAGGGCAGTAAATAAAACTAAAAACAAAAACTTAAACCGAATAAATAATACATAAATTGCGTTTTAACTTAAAATTTAACTAAAATCCGCGTTTTAAAATAAACCAACTTAAATTTCGGGCTAATAAATCAAAAATCTACTAAATAAATAACCAAAAATAAATTCAAATTAATTTAAAAAGGCGTTTTAATAAATTTATTGAAAACAAAACTAGTAAAACGGGCTAAAACAGCGTAAAGCCAGTAAATAAATTCGGGAAAATTATATAACGTGCGTGTAATAAAATAACAATTTAAAAACCAAAATCTAGGCCCTTTTTAAATCAAACAAATAACTAAAAACCATAAATTTTAAAATAATTTGAATATAAATATTCCATTTTAAAGTACACGTGTACTTTAAGCCTCCTTAGAGTCGATCTTTGGCTATAATTAATGGTGTAACACTTGAAGTTCGAGTAAACAAGTGGTAAGTGCTTCCGGTACCGCATTCCAATAACGCGTGTTTTAATTAGTTTGTTTCTAAATTTAAAGTCCAGTATTTTATAAATTTGTTTTTGGGGTAATTAGTTAGTTTGAATTTTAAATAAATAAATACAGTTTTGTTATAGTAGATTTTTAATTGCGTATATTTATTGGGCTTGCTATCTTATTTTGTCCTCCTTGTTATTTTGACGTTAGTGTATACTTTATTTCTCATAAATTTGAAATTTCATTTGGGGTTTATAAAATTTGAATAAATAAATAAAAACAGAGAAGTTTAAGAGTCATTTGAAATCTAAGTCTTTTATTGGAGCAGCGTTTTTGTTCTGTACTTGTTGTTGTTTTGCCGTTTAGCTGTGCATCTTAGCTTCGAGTTTATTTAGCGTCGTCAACGCATTTTGATCTGGATTTTGTTTGTCCTTGTTGTTTTTGTTATCTGATTTTTCAGCATGGTTGTCCACCAAGATGAGGAGCCGTTGCCGAAGAAGAAGAGGGGTGGTAGGTCTGGGGTCAGTTAAGGCTGAGCAGTCGGAGACTGAGGCGGTCGAAAAGGTCGGAGAGAAGGAGGTCGTGGTTAGGGAAGCAAAGTCGGAGTCGCAGTCCGACGGCGCGCTAGTCGTGTCGCAGAGGGAGCCTGGGTTTGTGGTGGTGGAGTTGGAGGAGCCGGCGCTCCTTGTGTGTGGAGCCGGGCCTGAGTCGTCCGCAACGTCGAGAGGCCAGCGTCGCGGGTCGACTAACAGCAACGGAAGCGTTGCGGCTAGCGCTCTAGACGAACTGGATCTCTTGATGTTCTGGGCGAGGAAAGCGCACGGCCTCATACACAAGCGGGTCCCTGCCACTTCGGTAACCGTCACCGTGGACGACAGGAAGGTGATTTGCAACGCCGCGGACGAGTTCCAAGACGTTGCGAATTAGCTTTTGGGGATAGTTAGAGGTGTTAGGATGGTGTGAGGCGAGGTACAGGAGGTTGTGGCGGAGGTAGCAGTCGCGGCGGCGAGGACGGCGCAGGTCGTAGTAGGGCAAGAGGGATCAAGAGGTCGCTTGGTCCCAGGGGTAGCTTCGTATGCAGGTGCAGTGGCAAAGAAGGCAGCGTCGACGGTCGCGATTCGTGTCGACGCCAATTCAGGGGTCAAAGAAGACGTCATGGCGACGTTGAAAAGAAAGTTGATCCGGCCAAGGATGGGTTTGTTGTTGTCGGAGCACGTCGGACGCGTAGGGGTGGCGTTGTTTTCGAGTGTGCTGGTCGGGAGGACGCCAAGCGGTTGCAGTCGACGGTTGGCGAGTCTTGTCAGGGTCTGACCGCGAGGACCATTGAGAAGAGGAGGCCGTCCATTTACATTTCCAATGCTCCACCCAGAGGTACTACATTGTTGCCTAGAAATTTAGAATTTTGCCGAACCCTTGCCGTTCCAGGCAAGGTAGGGATCTTTAACGTGCGTGACAATATTCACACACGGGACCTCCATTTAACCTCTCATCCGAACGAGGGCGTAATATTTGTGAAAAATGCTCACCTGCCATTTTTCAAGCAGTCGGCCGTGTCGGGATTTGAACCCGGGACCTTGGGATCCGTAGTCTTACGCTTACTACATTGATCCACGGCGATGCCTCCCATCACATACCACTAAAGAGGAGGCCGCGCATCGTGCTCTCTGGGGTAGAGAGGGAGATGAAGCAAGAAGAGCTCGTAAAGAGGTTGATTGTTCAGAACCTTCGCTTCATGGGGCTTAAGTTTGAGGAGGAGGTCAAGGAGAAGTTTTGGTTTGGCGGCAAGGAACCCAGAGATCCGTTGGCCAGTGTTGTTTTCGAGGTGTCGCCGGAGGGTAGGAGGTGTTTCTTGGTGGATTCGGTCAGTTTGGGTTGGCGTAAAGTCTGGGCTCGTTATCACTTCTCGATGGTGCAGTGTTATCGCTGTTACGAGTTCGGTCATAGATCAGTGGAGTGTAAGGAGCGGATGTAGTTTTGCGGTAACTGCGCCGAAGTGGGACATGAGTTCAAGAACTGTAGGGAAAACAAAATCGACATCGGGCTCATACAGGAACCGCACCTGTATAGCCATACAATAACAGGTTTTGGGAATGGGGTTTACCGTCTTAAACGCAAACAGCGAACGATCTCGCAGCGGAATAATAATAAATAATGGGGCGTGTGCCGGAATTATATTAAATAATTTAGCAAACGAATTTCTAACGACGGCCGAAATCAAAACCGGGTTAAATACCTTCTACGTGATTAGCGCGTACCTTCCACCGGTCGATTTCCGGCGGGAAAATTCTCAAACAGAGGACTTAATAAATCAAATTGAAGGAAATCTTCGTAAAATCGGTAGACATAAAAAATTAATTATCGGGGGAGATTTTAATGCCAAGTTGCCACTATGGGGTAGCCTTATAGAAGACAATAGGGGTTCACAGGTTGCTGATCTTTTAACGGAATGGGATCTGAGTGTAATAAACACTAATGATTCACCTACGTTTGAGGGGCATAGAGGCAGCAGTTTTATTGATATTACTGCAGCCTCCCACGAGATGTTAGAAAACGCTTTCTGACCATAAATTAATAACATGGGACGTTGAGACCAAAACAAGCGTAGACGAGCAGCTAACTATATTTCCGCGGTTCTGTAATAAAAAAGTAAATTGGGAGCGGTTTAAACAAAAATTTGGCGAAAGTATCCCTGCGCTGGAAAACGAGCTATTTAACTGCCGAAAGGCAGACGAAATAGAAACACTCGCGGAAAATTTAAACGACGCGGTAGTAGACGCGTCGTCGTACTCAATGCCGCGAAAGAAAACATTTAAAGAGAGCGTACCCTGGTGGACCCGGCCGATATTAGAGGAATCGAGTTTGTAGAAGGCGATGGGGACGCGACGGCTATCAGAATTTATACAGACGGTTTACGCATGGATGACGGCCAAGCAGGCGCGGGGTTCGTCGTATTTAAGCAGGAAAGGGAAGTGTTTCGGTTTCATACCAAACTCGCAAACTGGAGCACTATTTTCCAGTGCGAATTGCTAGCCATACGAGAGGCTATCGATTACGTAATAAACCACGCGGGCAGAGTTGAATATTTTATAATCAGCGACAGTAAATCAGCGCTGACAGCTTCAACAAACATGAACACCTCGACAGACCTTCAGTCGGACGTCTGGAGGATAGCGCATACGGCGCTCAAGTTTTGACGTTTAAAGGTCAGTTGGGTTAGGTCGCACGATGGTAACGTAGGGAATGATAGGGCTGACAAATTAGCTAAAGAGGCCGCGACGGGCGACTTTCGGATATCACATTCGTCGATACCGAGGTCCCAAATTAAAAAAAAACTGCGCGAAAAGTCAATTCGACAATGGGAAGAGAGGTGGAACAACGCTGCTACAGGCAGGTTGACCCACAAATTCATACCGAGCATAGAAGCTAGAGGTAAGATCGAGGTGAAGCTCAATCATAAAATGGTGCAACTGTTAACAGGGCACGGCGCCCTAAAAGCGTATTTACAATGATTCGGTTTAACCGATAATGACTGCTGCGAGTGTGGCGATGGCGCAGAAAGCGCAGAGCACGTGCTCTTCGACTGTCCACTAGAGGTGGCAAATCGGGGGTTAGCTGATATGAAATTAGCTATCGCAGGACTCATGGCCAAAGAGCCTAGAGGAAGTCGGGGAAGTGGCTAACCAGAAGACGTTCTGAACCGCCTTCAAACAATTTTCGGGAAGGGTCGCGAGATTGGACGGTGATAACCGCGCGTAAATCGGAAGGTGAAGGTAAGGCGGAGGGAGGATTGGAAAACTTTAACTTTGATTTGGCGTGAGAAATGATATGAGCATGATAACCATAACCTGTAGAAAAAAAAGATTGAAAAAAAATATTAAAAAAAAAAATTAATAGTAATAATATAAATATAATAATCAAAAGTTTAATATACACGGTGAACCCCCCACACCACTAAAGCAATCGCTATCCTACCATCTACGTGCGGAAAATAGGTAATAAACGAAAACAAATAAATAATAACAAACTAAATCAGAAAACCTCATTAATTTAAGTCAGTGTAATAAAAAAAGAAATAAAATAGTGTGAAACCGCGCCTCCACTCGCACCAGAACTTTTAAAGTAATAGTGATTGTGAACCACTACGAACATTTAGTGCATACCCTCCAGGACTATAACAGTGCATAACCATCCTTCTAGAAGTTAGAAACAAATAGACGTAGGCAGACGACTAGGTCCTCGGATGCTGGGAAAATTTATAATTTAGGTAAGAATAAAATTGTGGCGGCTGTACTCGTATAAGCATTGATTTGTATTAATAAGAAAATTTTGAAATAATTTAACGTGCACGTTTTTGTGTGTAATGGTGCCAGCCGACATAATGCTTATGCGAGTGCACCTGATAATTTATTTGGGTGATGCTTCTGCTAAATGCACTGTTACATGCTTATGCTTTTAGATGTTTATATATATATATATATATATATATATATATATATATATATATGTTTATATATATATACAGTATTGCCCGAAATAAACAGTACTGAAATTGTAATTGTTTTGTATATTTAAAAAATACATATTATTGACACTTTATTATATGTTCTAAATGTGCACCTCCTCGTTCGAGACAGACTTCATAACGATGTTCTAAGTTTCTGGTCATGTTATTGAATAAGGGTTGTCTCAGGGCTGCGAAGAAGACTCTAACGGCATCCTTTAATTCATCGATGGTTTGTGGTGCCCGTTTGAAAACGGCATTTTAGCTATGCCCCAAATGTATGCGTCTGGAGGTGTGAGGTCTGGAGAATGTGAAGGATAAGGGAAGTCAGTAAATCGTGATATGAATTTGCTTGGAAAATGTTCTTGAAGAAATTGACGAATTGCGGCAGCAGTATGGCAAGTTGCCCCGTCCTGCTGAAAAATTGGTTTCGAAATGCCAAGTTACGTGCACGACAGAATTGACGTAGATCAGGATAAATCGTGTTAAAATTTGTCTGTACCTCTGTTGATTAAGTGTGACTTGCCTACCATTCTTTTTCGATAAAGTACGGACCAATGATTCCGTGTCCGGAAACAGCACACCAGACACTCACTTTTTCACTATGTAAAGGAACCTCTTGAACCTCATCGGGTCTGGCAAAGCCCAGAAATCGATTTGTGCGACGATTCACATAGCCTGACAAGTGAAAATGTGCTTCGTCTGAAAACCAAACATTTTTCAAAAATTCAGGATTTTCATACTGTAACGCGAGAATTCTGGCGCAATATTCCACTCTACTGCGATAATCCGAGGATGTAGTTGTTGATGTACCTGAATCACATACGAAAATGTACCCAGCTCCTTCAGGATTCTTTGAAAGGAAGTTCTTTTAAATCAAGTTGTAACGCTGTCCTTGCCTGGCTGACTTTCGGATTTTCTAAGATTTGCTCAAAAACACGTTCATGGTTATTGTTGTTGTTAACTCTCCTGGGACGCCCCGAGTTTCCTTTTCGTTGGCACAATACACTACCTGTATTTCTAAACTTTTCAATAACCTTCAAAATTACAGCATTACTTGGAGAACGTTTATTAAACCTTTGTGTGAATTGATCAGACACGTATAGCAAACTTGCACCATTATGTCGGCCGATTCCGTATGAACGAAAATAATGCTCTACCAGAAACACTTTCTCCTCTGTACTTAACACCATTTTTAACAATTAGGCCCTACTAATTACTTGTTTGAGGTTTACTTGACAGGTCTATACTAGCTAACTTGAGTGTGACAGCGCACGCATAAAAACACCGCCAACTTAGTTTCAGTACTGTTTATTTCGGGCAATACTGTATATATATAATTTATTTTATACTTATTTATATTTAGATTTTATATGTATTTGCATGTATTATATGACTTTGGGACTTGAATTGTTTTTTTCTGACGTTCTGCCGCCATTTTTGGTGGCAGCATTTTAATAAGAAGGAAGAATGTACTAGAGAAGATTGTAATTATAATATAAATCAGATAGGGCATGATAGGGAGGACGAACTTGTAAATACATAGAGCAGGCAAAATAGCTGGATTCACTATTAAAATATTTCGCGAATGCTTAGAAATTTGAATCCATTTTTAATTAGTTAGCTAACTTTGGATAGTTTTAAGTCAACCCTTCATGTCGCACCGGTAAGCAGAGCTGGCGACTGCTACCCGGTATTACGGTATTACTTTCGCGTGTGTCTTATTGATCGGACACACTCCAAAATCAACGCTAGGGATACCTTTATTTAAACCCTATTTTTAGTTTTTGTTTCAGGTTATTAGATTTTTATTTAGGATAGATTAATTTTGAAGCACGTTATATTTTCGCGTTTAAACCCAATGCAGTACCTTCGGGTGGAGCATTGGGGACGTGACCGCCAGTATATCGGCCCTTATTCAAATTATAATGTCTTAAGATTCAACTCTTTTCTCTTCTTATGTTAGTTGGCAATATCCCGGTAGCGCAACAAAGAGAAAAGCTTTTACTAACCTTCTTTATTCGAATTTCGAGTATACCACCGCCCACCGGTTCCAGACGTTTCAGGTTTCATGTTTCATTACAAGATTACATCACAGCGGTCTTAGCATGAACGGATGAATCACGCAGAAAAGAAGTTGTTTTGTTAGATGTTGGTGCACGTGCACTTACACTGCAAATGCAACATCGTTTTCATTGTGTGTTGTGTTGTGTGTTTGTTAAGTCAAACGTCAAACTGTGTTACTGTGTAAGGTGTTAGTGCAATTCGTTATTGGTTAATATATTTTATGTGTTAATGTTATTGTGATTTTAATTTAAAATGTTTAAAAAGAAATATGTCTGGTGCGCAGAAGCGAAAAATTCGTGAAGGAACAGAAAAGAAGAATGCACAGTGAAGTCAGCATATCACAAAATTTTTTAAGTTGAGTACCGAAGTTAAAGTAGCTATTGGGTAAGTAATTATCTTTCATCTGTAAAATTATACTCACGCTAGTTTTTGTAATTATCATTTTATAGTGAGGAAACTGTAGTAAAAATGAAAATGTAGACGTAGTTGTAGGTTCTGATAACAACAAAGAACTGATGCAAGATACTCCTAGGTATAATAGAATATTCTTATATCAACATTAATAGTTTACATGTATCTTTGTAATTACAGTGAACCAGTGGCTGGGGCTGGTCCCAGCTCTCGAATTGATGATACGTCAGTTACTGCCACTATACAGGAAAATGTTAGGTAAAAAATAGTAAAGATATTTATAAGTTATAAGAGATACAGGGTGAATTTAATGGTTTGTGAACTAACAGTGCAAAACTTAAAAATTCCTGTATCTCCAATCACCATTATATTAAAACTTTTATAATGTATCAACAATATTTTGTCAAACAACTTGTTATAGTATGGTGGGTTTAATACCCAGTTAAAAAAGCCCCATTTTCAAATTCACCCTGTGACGTTGAGCCTTTTTTAAATTTCTTTAATGAGGAGTGAGTCAACCTCGGTGGACCCACGTGCTTTACTCTATTCGCGGCTTAGTCTGGGAATTACCCCAAGGGTGAGCAATGAGATTGGGCGTGGATATAGGGTGGGCTCGACTACAAACGGAAACAAAAAAAAAGGGAAATGAGCGCCACTGCATCTATATGGACAATAAATAAAACTAAAGTATCCTACAGGAAGACGCAGAAACCTATAGGATATAATGACTATCAAAAAGCATACAAATTCAAATAAGCAATACCTCTGGAAACCTCTTGGACCTCTGCTTCAGACACTGTTTGTGTCTTACGACAACAAAATATTTCGGTCTTTATAGATCGGCTGTCCTGAATTCAAAATCTCAACAACACCTTACCTGTGAAAATGTACTCTACTGAAAATTACTTACTCTGTTTCTATTACCTAATGCTGTATCAACTTTTTTCTAGTTTCCACATTCAAAATTTTTATTATCTAATTTGGATATTATTAATTTCAATTAGTGAAATAAAAAGACGAAAGTTTTAAACCAAAGTATAATCTAAATGTAATTCTCTTTGTTGCCAAAATTATATATAAAAATCTGATAATCAATGTAAAATAAGTTTCAAAAATCTCTGAATTTTTTCCTCTACATAGAGAGATCTTAACATTATTAAATTCTTTAGTACAGTCGGGTTCTTAAACATCCATAAAACAGATCTGTTCTGGCTTACAAAATTTCTTTAACGAATTTATTATACAAAAAGTTCATATGGCTCAAACATTATATGAAATTAAAGAAAGTTAGTTCGTCATATGTTAGAAGCAGCATTAATATTCTACTCATCATATGGTATATTGTAGTTAAACATCTTTCAATTAAAAGTGAACTTTATACTTATTTTTCTCAATTAACATGTGCATTCCTTACGTGCTTTGAATAACAACTTTAAATTAATTATTCTAAAAGTTCAAAAATTTCTCTTATGTCAAAAAAATTTAGTTCTGAACAAAAAGGTATTTGACCTATTAGGTTACTAGGATATAATTCTCTAACTGATTTTTATTTGGGATTTAAACATAAACATATCTTGCAAAAAAAATTTAACATTAACATTCGTTTAACAAAAGTTTCTTATAATTTGGAAAACGTCAAATCAAAGCTTTGGCCGTAATTAATACATAAAATTAATTCACTCAATAAATAGTTTTATAAGTACCTGGATGGTTTTGTTTTAACTGCTTGATGGTGATGCTGCAAAACACTCTAGACCAACCAAAACAACATTATACTCCATCTTATTGAAGTTTTAAAAAGGTACGAAGTTGGCATTTACTAGATACAGCATTCTTACATGAACAGCCCCACAGACAGCTTCAAAACGAGTGATTCCACAATACTTAATTACGTTCCAATAACATTACATAGAATTCTGCTCGACATACAAACCACTTGAATTCTCAATTCTACCATTCTCAAACGTGCTTTCTTAAAATTTTTATTCTCTAGATGAGCATACTTAGATGTGTCTACTTAGATGTGCATTAACGGACTTCACACCAGCACGTGTTGTTACATTCTCTTCTTCATTGTCCGGGGCGGCTTTACAAGAGCTCCTTTTCAAAGCTCCCCCACGACAACCTTTACACCCTCTTCGATAGTAGGGCAATCCTAATGCCCCACTTAGAGCTTGGAAAACTCCGCATCTTAAAAACGAACCGTACCTGCTCGTTGTTGCTTGCAAGATGGCCGCGCTCTCGCTCGCCTTGCTGTCAACCAGCCAACACCCTACCTGTAGCGTCACCTTACGCGCAGGCGTTGTGTCTGTCAAGCAATTGCACAAGTGGGCTTAAGAATACCTGTAGCTTATGCAACACAAGTTACGTTCAGGATATTTGCAGATATCAAAAGCGTAGGAGTCACTATTAAATGCTTTATATAGGTGAAGATAATGTAAAAAAGGAAAGAGGTATTCTTCCTTATAGTAAATTAAACTATTTAACGATTTCACGCTAAATGACAATTTCGTATGCTGTAGAATAACAATGGCTAGAAATGTTTTTCTTTAAAGATTTTAATATAACAAAAGTTTTTGTTTCAACGTAAATATTTATATATAGATTCAAATATTTTAATATTTATAGTTCGAATACATCAGATGACGACATTATCAACTCCGGCTTCAATACAGCGGATCTTGATCTTATAGATCCCGCACTGTGGTCAACTATGAAAATGACTAATAGTTTGCGCCAAAAAGTTATTACAGCGATACCAAGTTTTGAAGAGCGGTTTTCACAAACTATGTTTTCAAGCATACCTCTTGATATTAAGAAAAGAAAATTTTCAAAATATTTGTTATATACATAAAGTTCATATAATAGGGGAAAATACCCAAGAAACTGGTTAATTTGAAGTATATCAAACAAATCCTTGCACTGTATTTCATGTATGTTATTTTGTGATAGTTTGACAAAATATTCATCAAACTTAAGTATCTTTGGAAAAAAGACTGGATTTTCTCCGAGTTTAAAAACGTGGAAAGTTCTATACCCAAAGCTCCCCGCACACGAAAAAGTGACAAACATAAAACTACTTATTGTAGTTGGAAAACTTTACAGCGTTCCTTGTTAGGTTATGGAGTGAATGCAGACTTGCAAATGCAGATTATAGCAGAAAGTGATAGATGGAAAAAATATTGTATAGAGTTTTAGACGTAACATTATTTCTTGCTGCTCGTAATTTTCCTTTTCAAGGCGATACCGTAGAAATCGGAAATGTACATAATGGAAATTTTTAGACACACTTGAATTGCTGGGAAAATATGACAGTATAACTTCAGATTATTTATCCAAAGAATCAAAACAACAGTCGGAAGAAAAATCATTTAGAGGACAGGTACATTATATGTCGTGGAAAAGTCAAAATGAGTTTATAGAATTATATGTCAATAAGGTGCTAAAACAAATTTTGAATAAAAGAAATACGGCGATTTATTATTCAATAATAGCCGATGCCACTCCAGACATTTCCCACAAAGAGCAAAATGTTTTCATTTTGAGATACCTAAAGTATTGTGAAAAATCAAAACAATTTGATATTGTGGAAGGGTTTTTGGAATTCATTGATTTTGAAAATAAAACAGGAGAAGTCATAGCTGAAATGTTATGCTCAAGATTACAGCATCACGAAATACCATTAGATGATTGCAAAGGAGAAGGGTTGTTACCTGCCGAAAATCGGCCGTAAACATTTTCAATTCTAGTTTTAATTTGTAAGGATTTCGCGCCAATAATTTAAAAAGACTTGTGCGAGTATTTCCGTCACTTCAGACAGTGCGTTTGCGCGAGATTGCGCCGATGCGGAGTGCGAATAATGGTGGGGATTTCGGACACGTTGAGACTAGCCAGCGAGACGTCGCCGAGTGTAGTTATCTTTGTGCCGTATCTTGTCTTTTTTCAGGTTATGCAGGTTTTCTGCTATACCCAATTACTGTACTTCTACCTGTCTTCCTTACCGTACCTCTACATAAAGACCGCTCCCAATGCCCGAAACGTAACTGGCACTGTCGGTAGGATCCAGAAAGGCACTACGAATCCAAAAATCGGAAAACTGGTGACCAAGAATTTCAATTCCCAATCTGGAAACACTCAAACAAAATTGGACGAGGTACAAGAATCGACAGAGCCGGAAGAAACAAAATTTGGACAAAGTACAAAAATCTACAGAGTCCAAGAAGCGACGATGAAAATTTTGTAATTTTATTTATCCTAAACCAATTTATTCTTTTACAAATTATTATTGATGCTAGCTAGTAAGCAAATATTTTATATATGTACCGATTTATAATTATCACAATTTATGCCATTTTATGAAAATAATTTACTCATTAACTAAGAGAAATCGTTTTATTATGAGAACTTATTTTTAAAACACGAGAATTTATTTCCAAACAAGAGAACCAAAAAAGACGCATTTACATACGCAAATTAAGTACAACTTATTACGAATTATTATTAATACCAAACAAAACGAATGTAATTCAACAAAACTAAAAAATAAAACACAATTCTTATAACAATTAATTATAGAAACGATTATTCATAACCTTCATCGAACTCTATAAATTAAACACTCAGTGTCTAAATTATAGAAGCATTTTGTAATTTTTATTAAATTAACTCTGCTTGCAAATCTAAAACGCGATTTTCATACCGAAAACCATCATTGAATAAAAACCATTCACTCATCGCAACTTTATAAAAAGCTATAATTAAATATCTACATTACTGAAAAGATTCATTCAAACGTGACATATTTTATGATTAAATATTTCAGCAAATTAACGAGGTACACAATTGTAGAAAAGACGCAACTAATTTATCACCGAGACTGAAAATAAAAACCTTTCAGCGGACTTAAAACTTTGCAATTAAACAATTTTATTGTGTAAATTACAAAGGCAACATTCATGCAAATTCACTGTAATAAAACGATTGACTGCAATCTTGAAACTCTATAATTAGACATTTAAGGTAACGAGACAATACAATATACAGGAAGTAGTATATATACTTATCAATACAATATTCATGGAGGGGAGATAATTAAAGCAGACACTTAATTAATCAGCAAGACTGAAATAAAAATCGTAACTGACGCAGAAACATACGAAGCATAACGCAATTACTGCAAGAAAATATAATTCGCAAAATAGCCTCTTACAAAATTAAAACTCGCGACAACTAAAGCATCCGCAAAGTATAAAAATATACGAATTCAAGGCTACAGCAATTAATTAAACATTACCAAGCACAAATTCTTTAAGTTAATTATAGCATCGTCTAACTACGTATAAAATATAAGTAATGCAATTCTTTAAATAACCCCACCCAAACTAAACTGAAAGGTAACAATACAAATTGCAAATTATATCTCAATTTATACAGAAACGTAAATTAATTAAAACCGAAAGCAACCCTTAACTACCATCAGTTCAGATATGAAGATTTACCTTGAAAGCATCCCCGAATTTAACAGAGCTCCTCCATGAAATATCATCTCCGCGTGTGAAATATTTTTGAAAAACTTTTACAAACCAGGAGATAACGAAAAAAATGTTCTACTTTTACGCCTAATAATAAGTAAACTGACCGGAAGGGCACTAACGCTAATATCCAGCCGAAACAATTTAGATCAGTGGGAAGATTTTAAACGCATATTGATAGCATGTTTTGGAGACCAAAGGAACACCAAATGTCGTATTCGCGATTTAATACACCTAAGGATTGAAAGTAACCAATCCCCGTATCAATTCGGAGTGAAATGTCGAGACGTAAAAAGTTTAATTCTAACAAAATTAAAAATCGAAGAACCCGACTAAAATGTCCGCCTATTAAAGACAAAAATGTATGACAAAATGGCACTGGACACCTACATATACGCACTACCAGAATGATTATTAAATAAAGTAAGATTCCAACTTCCCCAAAACTTAGAAGAAGCAATGAATATAATCATAGAAGAAGAAAATATCATGTATTACCGAAATAGACTATATAACCCTAAGGCGAATAAAAGTTAATCACCGATAAAAACCATGCAAGCCACTAGACAATCAACCACCCAACTAAAATTTACTCCATTCAACGCACAAATAAATCAACCGCGAATCAACAACCCAAATTTTACCCAAATTTCAATAACACAAACTTCAATAATCAATTTAGACAATTTCCGAGACCAACATTCAACTCATATTTTACAAAACTCGCATTTACACCAAGTTGCAACCAACAAACAAACCAACAAAAACCAACATTCGGCACAAACCGTATCAGAAACACACCGATGATAAATAACAATAACAACCCTAACAGTTATTATAAACCATCCGGCAACACCAGACAAAATACAAAAATATTGCAAATCCAACCAAGCCATAATCAAAAACGAAACTATACCTCGTAGGAACTATTTCACCAAGAAGTAGAAGAATTTAACAATGACCAGAATAATTACACAAACGATGAATCAAACTATTTAGAAACTTACGAACGTAACGACCCATGTGAAAATTACGAAGAGGACGACGAAGAAAATGCGTGCTCAAATTTTCAGATAGACCGATCATAAACGACCAAACAAAATCAGTTTAAATAATATCGATCAACACATATTGCCATACATAGAAGTACCCCACGCAGAACTTAAATTATTAATCGATACCGGATCTTCAAAAACACTAATTAGCCCCCGAACCGTAAAAAAACATTATTTAGATTTTGTAGAAAGAGAACCCTTTAAAATTAAAAAAGCCCACCAAACGACACTACTTCAATTCATAGCTTATATACCCCTACCAAAAACTTTCAACGTAAAAATGAAACGCAAATTTTATATTTTCGAATTTAACGATAGATACGACGGGCTAATAGGAATGGACCTTCTAAGAAAATTAGAAGCCAACATAGATATAAAAAACCGTTTGTTAAGAACGAAACACGGGCAAATCCCCATTAAATTCCAATATACACAAACCGATCAAAAATACACGATAGAACCCCGCACCAAGAAACAAATTAAAATCCCAGTAAACTCAAAAACCGACGTAGGAATTGTAAATCACATAACATTTCAACAAGGAGTAGAAACCCCTACAGCAATAGTACAAATAAAAGATAATTACGCCACTACAACAATTCTCAATTCAAATAACTACCCCGTAGAACTGTTGCCAGCAAACCCAATTAACGTAGAAGTATTGAAGTTTAACGAAATGGAAATAGACTAAAATTTAGAAAACGATTACGACCCCGTAGAACGCGACAAGATGTTAAGAAAAAATTTAAGTAACATTCGCTTCAATACCGACATTAACAAAGAAGAGCAGAAAGCAATTAAAAACTTATGTTTTGAATACCACGATATATTCCATTGCGAAGGAATACCCTTAACCTTCACTAACACAGTCAAACACAATATAGAATTAACAGGTAGCAAGCCAATTTTAACAAAAGCATACAGTCTACTTCGGGCAAGCCAAGAAGAAGCCGATAGACAAGTAGCAGACTTATTAGAGCAAGACATCATACAACACTCCAATTCACTATGGAGCAGCCCCGTATTGATAGTACCAAAGAAATTAGACGCCTCAGGCAAACGAAAATAGCAAATGGTAATAGACTATCGAAAGCTAAACGAATAAACGGTAGATGACAAATATCCACTACCCAATATCACCGAGATTTTAGACAAACTAGGAAAGTGTCAATATTTTTCAACATTAGACCTCGCCTCAGGATATCACCAAGTAAAGATGGATATCATATTACGAGGAATACACAACGAAAAATGTCTTGTGTACCTAGACGACATCATAGTATATTCAACATCACTGGTAGAACACATAAAAAGACTAAGAGAAGTATTTGAAGGACTAAGAAAAGCACATTTTAAAGTTCAACTAGACAAGAGCGAAATTTTACAAAAGAAGTATCATTTTTAGGACATATAATAACCCCTCAAGAAGTTATGCCAAACCCCGATAAAACGAACGCAGTAGTAAATTACCCCATACCAAAAACGAACAAAGAAATTAAAGGATTTTTAGGACTTAGTGGTTATTACCGCAAATTCATTAAAGGTTACGCACAGATAACCAAACCCCTGACCAATTGCATAAAAAAAGAAAATAAAATTGAACATACCCCAGAATTCATTAAAGTCGTAGAAAAAATTAAATGCATACTCACGAATCACCTTGTATTAGAATACCCAGGCTTTTCGAAACTATTTATATTGACAACCGACGCATCAAACGTAGCACTAGGCGCAGTATTGAGCCAAGGAAAAGTAGATAGTGATAAACCAATCAGCCACGCATCCAGAACCCTAAATGAGACTGAACAGAAATACAGTACAATAGAGAAGGAATTATTATCCATAATTTGGGCAACGAAATATTTTAGATCATATCTTTACGGACGAAAATTCTATATATATATATATATATATATATATATATATATATATATATATATATATATATATTCTTATGCCGCCCCCACACTCTTTCTTTGTGTTGTTGCGCGCCTTTTCTTATTAATTTAATGATTTTATACGATGTGCAAATACCTATTTCACGCCACGTATTTTAGCAACGTTTGGTTGGTTAATTAAATCAAAATTGTTTTTAATATGCCTCGACTATATGAACTCTTTCTTCTCAGGGTATCCACCTACTTACCGTGGGTTCAGTGGTAAGTAGATGTGCAATGCCCAACCAAACTGCACTATCTTTTGTTTTAGTACCTTTTTTAGAATTTACTTTTGTATATGCCAAATTTTATGTGATCCGCGTAGCCTTGTGCCAAATTAATTAATACCACAAATTACTGACTTTGACGTTATAATACACTGTACTCACCTGGATTATACGTCGTTACTGGCCTCTCTTAATGCTGGCTCAAAATCTTTTTCACCGTATGCTCCTTCACAAGGTTTCACTATCACTTTGAACTGCCGTCTAGCCTCCAGGTGTCTTTTCTTTAATTTTGTTGCGCCCATATCTAAAATAAATATAACCCGAATTTAGAATTTAGAATACCCTTTTTATCTACTTCCCCTGCGCTAATTCTTCCGTAGTAATTTCTTCCTTGAATTGTACACTTCCACTTGCTATTCTTACGCTGCTTTCTAATTCTGCTCCTCTCGCTCACTCGTTCCAAATCTATGCTCGTTCCTATTAACCACTCAATCCAAATCTATCTTCGTACCTGTTTACCACTCAATGCCCCGCTACACATAAATCCATATCCAAATCAATCCTTATATTCTTCACTCTTATGTTTCTCACTCGATGCCTTCTACCTATATAATCTCGTTCCAATTCAAACTTATCTTTATCCGCCGGTTCGCTGTCGCACTAATTCCAATATTTACTTTTATTCGTCGCCGCTATTAATTCTTTATACACTGATGCTTCTCTTTACTCCTTCTTTATAAATCAAACTCTTGCAATTCAAACACATTTATTTACTCTTCCAAAAATATGAACAATTTAGCGCAGTTTCATAAAACACGTCTTTACACAAAAATAATTCGAAATCAACTCTCGTTGTTTACTATCCTAGGTGATAATTACAATATTTTCTGCCTACTCTATTACATATTATATAAAATAAAACCATCCAATAACATTTTATCACTGAGTCCGTGTCACAAATACCTTAAATTTTGTCTTTAGCACTTTCCTATTTTATACATAATATTCTATCATTGGTCCTAAATGTTTCACAACCCTTCAATCACATTTGACCCTGCTATTACTTATAATTTTGAGATTACATGTTTGTCCAAAAGTTGATTCTAGTAAAATAAAAGCCAAAATAATTCACATATGAACCTGGGTCTGCGTGGCTAATAGTGGACAACCATAGACGCATCCGGTTTTCGGTTGGCAAATGTACGTTCAATGGCCTATTATATTATAACTCAGTATAAAACCTTGAGCACTGTGTATTTTATCACGTCATCAAGTCATTATAATTTACATCTTGGCACTTACATTTCAGCTAACATTTTAAATACTTTAACGTATGTAAAGTACGGCAAACATACATTTCTAAATTACGGGATCTGATATATGGATTATTTTATTTGGCATACACTACCTTCTACTCAAAACCACCCTTAGAACCCTTGTGGCTCCTACTGACATATATATATATATATATATATATATATATATATATATAGAAATTAATAAGATGAAATAATAACTTGGACTTTTTAAGTAAAGCCCAAATGATCATTTCAAATCGAGCTAGTAATTGAAAGAAGGAAAATATAAGGCCTTGGACAGGATTTGAACCTGCATCTCAGTTTTGCCGGAACTGTGCGTTAACCAATTACGCTACCGAGGCCGATGGCTATAATTGGGAAATTTACAAATCTAAATCGTGTACAGTACCATATATAAACCTAACTTTCAATTACGTTTAGCATTTTTGTCAATCATATCTGACATTGTCAAGTTTTGACTTATGTCAGATATAGACAGGAAGCAACACTCAAAATCACTGCTATAAGCCAAGTATTAATATATAAATATTATAAGTAGTTTTTTACACAAGGTAAGTTGATAAATACTAACGTATTGAAATTAATAAGATGAAATAATAACTTAGACTTTTTAAGTAAAGCTCAAATGATCATTTCAAATCGAGCTAGTAATTGAAAGAAGGAAAATATATATATATATATATATATATATATATATATATTTATTTATTTTTATTTATTTATTTATTTTATTTATTTATTATATATATTTATATATATTTATATATATATATATATATATATATATATATATATTTCCTTCTTTCAATTACTAGCTCGATTTGAAATGATCATTTGGGCTTTACTTAAAAGTCTAAGTTATTATTTCATCTTATTAATTTCAATACGTTAGTATTTATCAACTTACCTTGTGTAAAAACTACTTATAATATTTATATATTAATACTTGGCTTATAGCAGTGATTTTGAGTGTTGCTTCCTGTCTATATCTGACATAAGTCAAAACTTGACAATTTCAGATATGATTGACAAAAATGCTAAACGTAATTGAAAGTTAGGTTTATATATGGTACTGTACACGATTTAGATTTGTAAATTTCCAATTATAGCCATCGGCCTCGGTAGCGTAATTGGTTAACGCACAGTTCCGGCAAAACTGAGATGCAGGTTCAAATCCTGTCCAAGGCCTTATATTTTCCTTATTTCAATTACTAGCACGATTTGAAATGATCATTTGGGCTTTACTTAAAAAGTCTAAGTTATTATTTCATCTTATTAATTTCAATACGTTAGTATTTATCAACTTACCTTGTGTAAAAACTACTTATAATATTTATATATATATATATATATATATATATATATATATATATATATATATATATACGCACACAGACCATAGACCATTAGTATGGTTATGCAAACTCAAAGAACCAAACTCAAAATTACAACGATGGAGAATCAGACTAGAAAAGTACGACTACGAAATTATATACAAAAAAGGCATGTATAATAATAACGCAGACGCCAGAAGTAGAATACAGCTCAACGCACTAGAAACGGAATCAATTATAGGCAACCTAGACGAGACGGAAAGAAGACAGGACCCAGAAGAAATAGATACCATACACTCGACACAGAAGGAAGAGCTGAAAACTGCAATTAAAATTTTAAACGAAGCGATTGATATAAAACCAAATCAATTTATAATTACCGAAGTTTTAACCAACTCCAATAACAAAATATACCAAATTCAAATAACCAAGGACGATAGCGAGGAACAAATAACTAAAATTCTAAAAGAATACACCCCCGAGAAAAAACGATTTTAATTTTATTTCAACACCAAACAACTATATAAACGATTCTCAGGATTATACGTTAAATTATTTAATAACTCTGGCCCCGAACTTATCAAATGCACAAGAAAATTAATAACCTTAGACGACCCTGACGAGATAAACTACGCAATTAGAAATCAACACGAAGCCAAAACTAACCATCGTGGAATTAATGAAACATTAAAGCAACTTATAAGACGATATTATTTTAAAGATATGGAGTTAACCACAAACTTTATCAACCAACGTGAACTATGCGATAAAGCAAAATACAACAGGACACCCCCAAAAATACCCTTAATGTTAACCAAAACACCCGACAAAACTTTTCAAAAATTACATGCCGACACTCTAGTAGTAGAAGCACAAAACTACGATTGCAGATGCATTCACCAAAATAGGCCAAGCAATACCCATCACTTCTAAAAATAGCATTGACGTAACACAAGGATTCTTACAATACGTTACATTTTATGGCACACTCGGAACAATAACTTTAGATAACGGCAGCGAATTTAAAAACGAGACGATACAAAACACCCTTGAACTCCATAAGATAAAATTCATTTAATAACCGAAAACCACCCTGAATCGAACGGATAAATTGAAAGATTACATTTAACCCTATTAGAGCAAATCAGATTACTAAGATTAACTTACAAGAAGGAGCACATCACAAATTTAATATCATACACGCTAATCGCTTACAATAATACGAGCCACTCATCAACAAATTTTACACCCCTAGAATTAACATTAGGACATTCTGATTCCCGCAACCCTTACGGTACACATTATAACAAAGAAGTATATCAGCAATATGCTAAGGATCATAGAGAGGAACTAAAGATAACTTACGATAAGGTAAAAGATAAATTAGATAACGACAAAGAGCGTATTACCACAACCCGGAATAAGAATACAGACGTAAATAAATTTTCAATAGGACAAACCATGTACGAGAAAAACTTCCAAAGCAAACGACACAAGACGGCACCCAGAAATTTAGGCCCGTTTAAAATTAAAAGAATATCAGACAAAAATATAGCCGTAGTAGACAATGGAAAAATAGTAAAATACATTCATTTGGAAAACCTAAGACACCATGTAATTTCAGATAGTTAGTCATCACCCTTACCGTCAACCTCCACCCAGGTAGAACGGACAACGACATATTAGTTGAAGACGTAAAAAACAACCCCGGTATACTACCAGTAAAATTGGGAAGTATGCAAAATACAATAGACTATTGGACATTCGCACAAAAATTCGATTTAAGTGAATTAAAACAAAAGTTTCAAATAATCAAAGACAATTTTATAGACTGAAATAATCAATGGACACAGCCAAATTCGGGAAAGAATACGCAATAGAAATGTTAAATTACAACAGTATAATAGAAAGCATTTTAAGAAATATAGAAGATAAATTTAATAGATTAATACCCACGGAACAAATTACAAGACGAAAAAGAGGACTAATTAACGGATTAGTAACATTATAAAAGCTATCACAGGCAATTTAAATAATCAAGATGCAGAACGATATGATAACGCTATACAATTAATTAAAACCAAAACGATATAAAAACCATTGTTAGAAACCAAGTATCTTTAACCCAATCAACCATAATAAAATTGATCGATATGTTAAGAAAGCTAGTAAGACATCAAGATAGTATAGCCAATAGAATACAAACCCTTGAAACTAACTTGCAAACCACGATGTTAGGAATACGAGACTTAGTTAGATTCAATACGATATTCACTCAAATAATATCAACCCTTACTTTAATCCAACAAATTTTAGCCACATTAGAAAATGCTGTAACATTTGCAAAATTAAATACATTACTGTACAGTATGCCGTGCAGATTAAAAAGAAATAACGTACACTGGTTAATACTTACAATCACGCCGTTATGCTTCTAAAGATCTGCTGTTGATATCTTCGATTTTTGAATGTGGACTGTAGATCTATAGGTTGATAAGCACTAATGTTTTAATGCCGATGCTAGCTATTGTTCACAACGAAAAACAACACGCACTTGGGCGAATTGTTACCTTCATGTAGGTTTTGACTGGTCGTCTGTAACACGCGACGTGTTGCGCACAAAGTTCGAGAACGACTCTTTTATAACGTTATGGCAGGAACCAAAAAGGAATTAAAGTTCGGGTTGGTTCGTATTGGACCGTGAATGATGGGGGTTACTTATGTACAAGTCAAGGCGGTACTTAATAATTTCTACTAATATGCAATTTATATGTATAATAAATTAAACTATTAAAAGGCATTAACAATTACACTCTAGTATCATAGAACCAACTGACTTATTAAAAATTATTAAGAATAAGATCATTTATAACTAACAGTAAATTACCCTTCGAAGTAATAGAATCAAACATTCTCATATTTGAAAAAATAGCTATAGTCAAAGGCTATGTAAAGAATAACGAAATCACACTTTTAATAGAAATCCCCATAGTAGAAAGAAACAATTATAATTATTATTATTTATTTGCTTTTCCAATGAAAATTACTAGCATGTATCAAGTTATCATCCCCAAAACCAAGTTCGTTTCCTTAAATGAACTCAGATATGGTTATACAAAACGAAAAATGTAACAAAGTAACACCAAATCAATATTTATGCCAATCATTAACAACAACAACTATCCAAGAAGACAGCCATTGCGAAGTACAATTACTAAGATTTTTAAACCACTACGACAACTGTGAAGCAAAACCCGTACAAATCACAAATACGAAAATTGAAAAAGTTACAGAAAACAAATGGATTGCCGTATTTCCAACAGAAGTAATAGCAACTGCACATTGCAATCAAGACGACAACAATTTAGCATTAACCGGAAGCGAAGTACATCCTTAAGGAAAACTGTTATTTAAAATTGAAGGACGAAATCATCAGCGTATATCAAACCCCGCAGTAACCAAGAAATTCGCAAATTTACCAGAACTACAATTCAAAATAATGCAAACCGAAGACGAAGAAATAATCAAAAAGCTCATGCAACTAGAACACCTAAACTTAGACGATCTCACACGCGCCATGAAACTAATGGACAATTATAAAGAACACTTAAGTGAATTAAAAGTGCGAAAATTACCTTATGACAATGTAAGCGTTTGAACAATTTTATTAATCGTATTAATCATTTTATTAATCATGTATGTATTTTACAAAATGTGTCTTAGATATAGGAATAAAAAGAGAAATTTTAGACATAAGGAAACAAAAGTAAATAAAGAATCAACAAATGCAACCTTTGGGATAATGAATTTTAAACAATGAATTTTAAAAATTAAGTAAGCCTTTAATTTTTCATTTACGTCGGGAGGAGTAACATATTCCCCATATATATATATATATATATATATATATATATATATATATATATTAATCTGTATGCGTATTTTCTCTCCCCTTTTATTTATTTAAAGGTTTAAGGTTTAAAGGTTTCAAATTCACTAAAACACCAATTTTCGGTTCTAAGCTCCTGAATACTTTTTGTTTGTATGCTAAATGTAATAAGTGACTTCTAAGTATTGTTCATTTTATTATTTTTATACCTCGGCTTTTTATTAAGACTCCAAATAACTCCCTCAGGGTAAATTTCAAATTAAAATGATACTAGTTCTGGTTTCAATGACTAATATCAAATTGCAAATATGTGAATACTAGCTCCCTCTCTACTAAATCAGAATAAGCTTCTGAAAAACACAAATGCCGGTAAGGTTAGTTCTACACCAAACTATATAGAACAGTAACCCTAACCTATATTAGAATTGTAAATGTTAGTGTATTTTTAATTACAGTATTGGGTGTTAAAATTTTAACTTTCAGATTAGTAACTATGATAAATACCTTTTTTTCGACTCCAGAAGGTATGTACAACCCTTCACAGTTTTACGTTGTTGGACCGCTTCCTGAATTAAATACTTTACTTGAAGAGTATCTATCTGTGATTAATAGTTGGTTTTAGTTTAGAAACAACCAATGTGAAATACAAGTTATAAATACAAATGAAAAATTGGATACTTTACAGTTTGTAGTGCTTTCGATGGAACGAATGAGTTACCAAAACTGGTTCCATGTATGATGACCAACTTCTACGATGATCCTGGGACTCGCACTGAAATCTCCCGTTCTACCTACTACTTTGTGATGAATCCAGCTTCCTGTTGCTACTACACTAGTATATTCTGGCTTCGTCTTAACACCACCTTATTTTAATTTCAACAAGGTTGTATGAACCTTTTTTTTTATTTTCAATACTGCACTTGCTGGCATATATCTTCAGCTTTGATGACGATACACAATATTCAAATATTTGTCTTCCATAAAAAAACAGGATTAAATTTCAAAAAGAACTTCTTTATTTTACAAATTAATTTTTAGCAAAACCTTTTTAAACATCATAATTAGTAATAATCATAATTGTTTTCTAAGCCAACTCCACTAAAACAATTGTCTTTTAGCCTACTCTTTTACATATTTTTATATGCAAAATACAATCACCAGCCTTCTTGTACCATAATAATAAGACCTTAAATTAACATAGAATATAGATCATTACATGTATTTTTTGACATGGGTATTTTGTTTAAACACTTTATATCTTAATTACTTTACATATTATAAGCATTTCTTTTTTTTTAGGTAGCTGGTTTGCATGGTCCTATCTGGTTTAATATAATAAACATACCAATTATAAATAGAGCTATACATCCTCTGGTCATGGTATTTTGTGATTTTATTATTGTTGAATTCGCACAAAAAACCCAATGCTGTTTAAAATCTTATGGTTTCTAGTTTTTAACTGACTGTAGATAATTACTAGTGCAATAAGTGTAAATTATTCACCACGTTATGTATTTAATGAAATCTTAAGATGGATCAATTGTATTTGATGAAATTTAAGTATAAATCGTTCAGTATTTTGTCGTTAATGATATGTAAGTGTTAATTAATTATAAGGGACTTCAATCTAATACACTTCAATATATATATATATATATATATATATATATATATATATATATATATATATATATATATATATATACATGTACAATTGATAGGAATTGATAGGAATTATTGGAAAATTATAAAGAAACTTAAGTCAGATGCAACATTGTATCTCAAGAATAAATAAATAAAGGTTATTAAAAATTCACAAGCAAGTTGTGAGAACGGATGTAATATATTGTAATCCAGACATAAGTGATACTGCAGGTGCAGGTAACAGACGGTTAAGAAACCGCGAGTACTTAAAAATTAAGATTGTTACATTGTATAATGAATAGAATAAAGAAATAAGCAGACATGAGCTCTGCAAGTTCCCACAGACATGTGAAGGGCAGGGACAACATAAATACCCCCAGGAGCCCCAGATCAGTCAGTCAGTCTTGAGTATTTCAGCTTTAACATTGTTGTTTACCTAGGCTACTCGCCCTCAATTAAATTCAATTAAGAATCCATTTTACATTTTCAAAAAACAAAAATTTTTTTTCCAAATGTTTTTACTAATTACTTAAATGCAATTTTAAATGTTTAAAATACTTCAAATTTTACTTGTAAAACCTCCACATACCTTTTTAATTTTAAAAAAAAAAAAAGAAAATTTCTGAATAAAATTTAATTTTGTTAAATTCAAGGAATTAAAATTGTTTTAAAAATTTTTAATTTTCAAAATAATTTTGCAGCTTGATTATTTGTTGTTCAATTAAATTATTATCGTATTTAAAATTTTTTTGTTTATTTCAAATAAATCGTGGTTTTTGTTGGATAAAATTTCCAGTTATACATAAATAAAACAAAGAACCCACGGTTTTACCCTATGAAATTCCCAAAGATTTAAGAACAAATAAATATCTAAAAAAGATTGAATAGGTGAACAATTAAAAACACTTAAAATTAAAAACACAAAAGGAGGTAAAGAATCACAAGAATATTTTTAAGAATTTAAAATTTTTCCTTTAAATTACCTAATTATTAAGGGGAATATGGGGGTAGTTGGTTAAAAAGCCCAAAATTAAAATGGTTTTAAATAAAAATTTCCAATATTAAAATTACTTGTAATATTTAACAAATCAATTGGTGTTTGCTATTTATAAAAGGTTTTTTGAAAGTGTCAATCAGAAAAAGCTTTTAAACTGAAATTTTTTCTTTATTTATAAAAGGTATAAACTTTTAAAAGTTTAGATTTACTTACGGACAACTTTAAATATCCTTTCCCTGGAATTTAACCTAATATTTAAATGTTCTGTTTTAAAAAGATCCAAATTGAGGAATTTATTTAATTTTGTCTAACTTTACAATTCTGAATTTTAAATAATTAATGTGTTTATTCGTTAAATTCAAAAAAGTTCCTTTCAAATTCTTGAACAAACATTTTTGATTTAACCCTAGACCCCTTTAAAAAGATTCAAAAATTTTCGGCATGAAACTTAACAATAAAATAAAGGAAAGAAACTGGTAAAAAATTGGTTTATCATAAGCAATAGGTACAATTCATCAATTAGAAATCCAAACACGACAGTGGTTTAAAAAAAAACAAAATGCATGAACACCCAAAGGATTGATTGGAACTTAAAAAAGGGTTGATTTCAGGTGCGTCCAATTGTCTGCAGATGACACAAGCTGTTTTGAAACAAAAGACTGTGCAATTTTTATTTCTTATCGTTTGTTTTGCCAATTTAGGCCTTATTTTAAAATGTTTGTATTTTAAATTTGTACGGGTACTATTAGGTTTCATTTTAAAAAAGGGTAAAAATTTTATTATTATTAACAAGAAAAAGTTATCCTTATTATAATTTTTAGTTCAATTAACAATGGCACTATCACACTAATGTTTACAAGCATTAATATCTTCTTAAACTAAATTCTTAAAAGGTCTATTAACAACACTAACATCATAATTTATTTATTACACTTTTGTCTATTTATGCAAGTCCTAAATATGTTCACATAACAAATTTATATTTAATAGGAATTAAAACGTAAAGCTAACTATACAAATATTTTATATAGACATTTTGATATAGACTAACTCTTACTTCATCACGGTCATATATCCCTGAATTAAATAGATGATTATACTCCTTATTCTAGAAATTCGAGACTTTGAGTATATACATTGCTTACCCTTGTGTGTTTGACTTGCCTAATAGTAGCTCGTATCTTTTTAAAACCGGTAATCTCGTAACTTTAAATACATTTTGACGCCAATTCAATGACTAATGACGGTATCGGCAGTTATTCCTTGCATCCACCACGTTATTGGAAATAATAGCCAACACTCTTTTTGGTCTTGGTAGGCAACCGGTTGATAGCAACAAACAACGAGGACTTTTCCTTGAAAAACTTCAATATTTGACTATTTTAATCTAATGATCCAGTTCACACCTAGCTTCACCGCTAGTTACTATTTTCCATCATCGAACCTTAAGATTACAAACCCCATAGATGTAAACTAGGTCTTGCCATGAAGAATTTTGGTGACCAGATAGTGAACAAGGTTTTTATCCTGAACAACCAAGATTTTCCTACATTATAATTTGAATTGGGCCCTATATTCCCATAATGCCCAATAAATTTTTAAACGCGAAAAATAGTGTGCTCTAATTTATTCTTACTTCATAGTTGATTCACCCTAAATAAAAACTAAATAAAAATCTAACAAACCTAAAAATCTAACAAACCTAACAAACTCTAACAATCTAACAAACCTAAAAATCTGAGAAAACTGGAACAAAAACAAAACAAAAACTAAAAACAGGGTTGTAAAAATGGTATCCCTAGCGCTGAAGTGTCCCATCAACAAGCAAAAATGAGAGGGAGGGATCCGTAATGGATACAGACGCCGGTTCTGCTTAAGTACCTGAAGGGTCGTCTTAAAACTATCCAAATCTCTAACTAATTTAAACCATCCCTAGCTTTCCTATCGTTTTATTTACATTATGATTACAATCTTCGCAATTCTGCTCGTCCTTCCCAAATATATACTGCAACCAAAATGGCGACAGAACGTCAAACAAAACAAATAAAATAATGCTTATATAAATAAATATAAAGTGTAAATATAAAATATGAATAAATATAATTAAAATATATAAATAAATGTTAAATAACTATAGCAGTGCACAAAATGGAAAGCATTTTTATCAGGTGCACTACAAGCATTATGTTAGCGCCTTTACACACCAAACGTGCTTCTTAAATTATTTAAAACTACTAATTAATGTAAATCAATGTTGGCAGTACACCGCCACAATTTAAGTCTTACCTCGGTAATAAAATTCTCCAGCATCCGAAGATCTGGTCGTCTGTAACTTACTTCTAAAGGTGGGACGGGTGCACTTAAAGTCCTGGTGGGTATCACTTGTTCTTATCACTCCTATCACTATCACTTCACTTCAAGTCCTGGGGGATGCGCGGTTGCCTCTGTTTTATTATCCTTGTTTACATTGATTTAATTTAATGAGGGTTTATGATTTTTTGTTATTGTTTATTTGGTATTTTTATTCCCGATTTTCCGCAATAATTATGAAGATAGGCAGTGATTGTATTAATGGAGTTTTCTCGTGCATATTGGACATTTTGGTATAATTATCTTTTTTTTTTTTTTTAATATCAGGTTTTGGTTATGCTCGTATCCTTACTGCCAAGTCAATCTAAAATTTTCAATCCTACCAAACCGAATTTTTACCGGGTCGTCATTGATTGTCTAATCTGCGACCCTTCCCGCGAATTCTTTTAAGGCTGTCCAGAACGCCTTCTGGTTGACCACTTGACTTCCTCTAGGCTCTTTGGCCAGAACCTAGGATAGCTTTTGCTATCAGCCACCCTCGATTTCCCGCCTCAAGCGGGCAGTCGAAACACGTGCTCGCCTTTCCGCGCCCTCACCGCATTCGCAGCGGTCGCTGTTGGTTCCAAACCTTTGTAAATACGCCTTCAGGGCGCCGTGCCCTGTTATCAAACCATTTTGGATCGAGCTTAACCTCGATCTTACCTCTCTTCTATGCTCGGTTGAATTTGTGGGTTAACCTGCCCGTGGCAGCGTTGTTCCACCTGTCTTCCCTTGTCGAATTGATTTTTCGCGCAGCTTTCTTTTGATTAAAGACCTCGGTATCGACGATTGTGATATTCGAAAGTCGCCCTCGCGGCCTCTTTTAACGTCAGCCCTATCGTTTCCTACGTTACCATTGTGAATTTTCCTACAGTCGGCTGCTGTTTCGTTCATTCACAATCCAAATTTTCTTAAAAACAGCTATTCCTCTTACATTTCCAGATCTTGAGCTCGCAATGTGCAAGAAATTTCTTGCTCTAAAAGATCTTGCTGTTTTCAACAACAACCCAAATCTCGTTTTAGCGGAATCACCATACGCCGCCATGAAACTCTTAAAATCTATATTTGACTTACGATTAATAATTCTTCGAACACCATTCTCGTTACTCGAATCTTCCTGGTTGTTGCCAGCATAACATGTTAAATGGTCAATGTTACCACTTTCGATTTACCACAAGATCTTCATCTGGTACACTATATCATTAATTCTTTTTAACGCATCGTAGGGTTATTGTTTTTGTAATTTTGGCGACAATCCACGCTTTCTTTGTGGATTGTACATGATATTAAATGGGTTTAACCACTTTCTTTGTTTGTCATTTGTATTTCATTCATCACTTTGCCTATATTCTTTCGGACGTTTTCGTGAATGTATTTGATCTTTCACGAAGCAAACATTTTCAATATCTTTTTCCTTTAAATCCAAATGAAGATCATTTAGCCGCAATTTCTTAACATCACGCAAGCATGTATCCTGGCTACATGCCGAAAATCGGTACCCAGTAGGAACAAATGTAAATATTGGTCCCAGTCTCGTTGATGTTTAGAGACAACTTTGGCTAGGTACTTTCCTAACGTCCTGTTCATTCGTTCAACCATCCCATCCGATTGAGGATGAAGTGGCGTGGTTCCAAGATGCCTGCAGACGTTTTGAAACAACACTGACTCGAAGTTTCGACCTTGATCGGAGTATAATTCCAATGGAACTCCAAAGCGACAAAACAACTCCTTCACTAGTACATCTGCAACCGTCTCGGCTTCTTGGTTAGGTATAGCATACTCCTCCGGCCATTTGGTAAAATAATCCATTGCAACCAAGATGTATTTATTTCCTTTCTCCGATTCAGAAAACGGACCAGCTATATCAATGGCTACCCTCTCAAAAGGTTCCCACGTTATACTGTCTTTGGGGGTTTCCGTTTTGTACCGGGCCATTTCCAGAGGCACACCTCAATTTCCCACCCTTTTCACATCTTCTTTCAGTTCCCCAATAGAATCTATCTCACTCTTTCGAGGTTCTTTTCCGCCAAAATGCCCTCCGAAAATACCATCATCCAAGTGCTGCAACACTTCCCGCACTCTGCTTCTTGGTACTATTACTTGAAGTCGTCTCTCAGTGCCATCTTCACATTCCAGGCGTCGTTTCAAGATTCTATTTTCAATCACCAAGGAGTCCCACTGAACCAGTATGCCTTCAGGCTCTTACTTGAAATACTAATTTCTTCCAAAGCTGGTCGTCGTCTTCTACTTTTCCACTCAATAATACATCCCCATTCTATAAATAACACTTATTTTCTCTTCCATCTTGGAGCAATGACTGCAGTCTGCCGGACAATATTTCCTTGACAGAGCGTCTGCATTTCGATGGCTAGTTCCTACACGATGTTCTGTGTCAAAGTCATATTCCTGCAGCCGTTCTATCCACCTTGCAACTTGCCTTTCAGGAGATCGAAACTGTAGTAATCATTTTAGTGCAGCATGGTCTGTTCTTAACAGGAATTTACGGCCGTATAAGTACTTATAAAAGTGCTCTACGGATTTGACGACGAAAGCTCCTTCTTGTCACACAATAGTTCCTTTCTGGCCGGACAAGACCTTGCTGGTTCTTTTTCTTGTCAGTCTTGCACTTGAGAAAGAACACTTCCATCTGTGGATAACTCAGAATTGGTGCTGCAACTAGTAGCCGTTTCAGTTGTTCAAATGCGCCGTGGCAGTCGTCATTCCAACTATATTCTTGTCCATTTTCGGTTAATTTCATCAATGGTTTGGCAATGTTCGCAAACCCAAGTATAAAACGTCGGTAATATGTGCACAATCCTAGAAAACTGCGTGCATGGTGTATATCTGCTGGTGTAGGCCACACTTGTGCCGTTTTTATCTTGTCAAGGTCAGCTGTTATTCCGGTCTCCAAAACGACATGTCCTAGGTACTTCACCTCTTTTCCAAATAGGCGACATTTCTTAGGGCTCAAGGTAAGGTTTGCCCCGCGTAATTTTTGGAATATCTCCTCTAGGTTCTTAAGGTGTTCTTCAAAAGACCCGCCTAACATCACGTCGTCGAGGTACACCACACATGTCTTCCAGGACAGTCCACGCAGTATCGGCTTCATCAAACTTTCAAAAGTAGCAGGGACATTGCATAATCCAAAGAGCATGGCCTTGAACTGCCATAAACCAGTTTCAATTGTAAACGCAGTTTTCTTTTTATCGTTTGGCACCAAGCCTATTTGCCAGTATCCAGTCTTCAAATCCAAGGTCGAAAACCATTTAGATCCGGATAAAGTATCCAAGATGTCATCAATTCTTGGCAAAGGATAGCTGTCTTTCTTTGTCACATTGTTTAGCCGCCGGTAGTTTACACAAAACCTTGTCGACCCATCCTTTTTCTTGACAAGCACTACTGTGGACGCCCAAGGACTATTCGAGGGTTCAATCACTCCCTGTTCTTCCGTGTCCGTGATATTTTGCTCGGCTTCTTTACGTTTTGCCAAAGGAATCCGCCTGGCATATTGTCTTATTGGTTGCGCATCACCAGTATTGATCTTGTATTGCACAACATTCGTCCTTCCTTTCTCACTATCATCCAGGGCAAACACCTCGATATCCTCCTACCAGTGCTTTTACCTTGCCCAGTTGGTCGCTGTTTATTCCTTGACACGAAGGTATCAATATATCCAGCAATTTCTGTGAGCAACGTTGGCTGGTTTATCTTTTGTCGTCCACAACGTTTAATATGGCATACTGGAATGCAACCCCACAATCATTCTTTCTTCAGGTCACATGCGGATTAATGTTTAGCATCCTTTGGTATCATATTTCGAAACTTTAAGGTCCTTCCAATCAATAATCCCCCTGACCCATTCCCGATTCAGTTGCTTCCATCATATTTTGTCCTTTCCGAGCGTACCATCCGGGGTCCCATTACTATCATTTCCGCTTCTCGGGTATTTTCTATCACAAATCATTCGAACTTGCATCGTCTGGTTACTCGTCCCTTGAAATGGAATCTCATCATCATTTATCCGAAGCAATTTTCTTTCATGTTCACATGAAACCCATATTCTCATGAGATCCATTCCCAAGATCACTTTTCTTAATTTCAGCTACCAACACTCGATGATTAATTATTTTGTTTCAACAACGTAACGGCAGTCTCTCCGTAACAAAATTTTCTCACCTTGCCGTTCGAACAACCGATAGGTAACACTTTTCCACCAACCAAATCTGGTCTCAAATAGTCCTTGTCGCTCCTGTATCCACGGTAACGGACAACCTACCATTAATTTATTTCGATATAAATGCTGTCCAGACTTCCCATGACGATGCAGCACGGATGATAATCTTTGGGGCACTACGTTGTGCTGTCGGTTCGCCCCTTATGTTCTTGCTTTGTTTTTCCTGCTGCTCAACCGGTTGTTTGAGTGCAGCGTCTCTGTATATAACCAACTTCACCGTACTCCAGCATCGCAGACGCCATCTCCGCGTCGTTGTCTTTCCAGCCTTTCCGCCCCACGGTTGATTTTTTCTATGCGGTTCTGCGTTGACCTGGTTTTTCTAAGGCCAGGACCACCCTGTGTGATGCTTTTAGCCTTCAAATTCGGGCGCAGAGCCAGTGCATCATCTAACATTTTTGGGTCTAATCTTAGCGCTTGCTGTATTTCGCTCTTTAACGCCATCCACAAATGTTTAAACAGCCAGTTGTTTGAAGAAGCTATCTGGGCGTTGGGTATGAAAATCTAAATAATCTGGCAATGTCAGCTTCGAATCTTGCAGGCTTTAATTTGTCTTTTGAGCGGTTCTTAACTTGTGCTGGTAAACCTTTGAAGGTGAGGTCTCCATATCTATTCAAGTTCGATGTTAAGAGGCCGTAATTCTGCTGGTGATCGGAATCGTTTGGGATGTTAACAGCTTCCCCCTCCACTATTAAAGATAGTCTTCTCTTTGTTGCACCAACTTTGGCTATTGCAGAGCTTCAAATTGTTTCAAATATGTGGGCCAAGGTGTTTTACCATCGAATGTGGGTGGTTTCACTTTAAATTTTGACGGTATTGACTCGCTTCCTCCCCTTCTTATTTCTGGGATGTTCTGATTTAAACTTGGTTTGCTAATTCAAGTGGGGTTGTTAGTGAAATCATTTGTTCTTGAACCTCATCACATCTTCTTCCATTTTTTACCAATTTGTTGTCACTTTTGCTCAATTATTTTACCTGTTCTTTAATGAATGGAGCTTTCCATTAATCTTGTTCTAACGTGGCTGTTTTTCATTCAACTCTTCCATTTTCACAGCATTTTCACTAACTTTTCTTCCATTTTCCGCATTTTTACTAAGTGTCACTTCCATATATTTAAACTCTTTAAGGTCGATTCAGTTCAACTGACCTCACTAAGTTTTCAAAGTTCACTTCTAGTTTTGCCGACCTCTTTTTTTCTCAGCATTTTCAAACCCTTTTCTTCCATGATTTTGGTAACCGTAGCATAAAGAAAAATCCGGGCTAACGTAGTCGTAGATTATGGTGTGTTAAACAAGCAATATACAATGCTGAAATAAAGGTTTTATGTTGTTAAAATGAACACCTTAATCGGTCTGATATCAGTATTTATAATTAAAGTAAAATACCTGACAGATAGTTTTTCATAAGGTTGAGGGTTTTTAATAACAATTATTTTAGGTACCATACTTATGACAGTTTTCTTCAATTTTAAAGTACAGTTAACTTAATCAACGAAATAGGTTACCATAATTAAACCCCTCACTAATAATTTAATTTAAAATTTACAAGATTTATACACTTTAGAAACGTTTAGATACGCACCAGCTTTACAATCTTAATTAAATTTAAAGTAATAATTAAAAAGAAATATTTATAGTAAACTCTGTTTTTGTATAGTTTTAAGATAACTTATTATAATCTTAAATTCATCGGTAAAAAGAATTGAACTATGTTAACACGAACAAACCCTAAAAGTATCAGTAACGAAGTTCGTTGCAGCAATATACAGTAGTGTATTTAACGATTTGAGTATACAATACATATTAACGTAATAAAAGAGATATTCTAGAAGGATCTCACCAAAAGTGTTGTAGAACAGATGCAGCACCACCAAAATTGCTCCGGGACAGTCAAATTTGACCAATTATCAGGTTAGTACGGAACAAATCCGCATAAACAGTAACCAGTACGCCAGTAAACGGGAAAGTAGAAACCAAAATATACCTGGTAAGGGAAACAGTACATATAAAAATTATATTCCTGTATAATTTAAAAAATCCATCTATAAACGAGCAAAATCATTTTTTAAACTATACCATAAATGGGGTTTTACCAATTAAAAGGAAGAAATTGAATAATGGGTAATTGTTTAAATTTCAAACCAAAGAAAATATAAAGTAAAAAACCTACAAAATTACGTAAATTGTCAAATATTTCCTAGATATAACAAATTTTATTTATGCATTTACAGAAATGGGTTTAATTACAATAATTCTAAAATAAGGAGAAAATAGCAATATGATATTTATTTGGGAAACATAAAAGTCATAAATATAAACTAAACGTAACACATGCCAATTTAAAATTAATAAAATTCATTAAATTTTAATTTTATTTCTTATTGTCCATATACAAATTTCTCAAATGTCTTTAGATTTCAATCATATTCACAAGTTTAATTAAATTATGCCTTATTTATAAAGCATGATTCAATGAAACAGTATCACACTAATGCTATTTACAAGAAATATCTTCTTAAATAAATTTTAACCATAGGTTTATTAACAATACTCCGACTATAAATTTATTACACTTTTGAATGTAAAGGGTGGTAAATATAACGTTCACATAACACAAAATATATTTAATGGATATTAAAACTTACTGACCAACTAACAACACGAGATGTTTTAATTACATTTTGATATAGAAACTTTGTACTTCATCAGCGGTCTTATATATACCCTGAATTAATTAGATGACTCATGGTATATAAAAGTTCTAGGCTTCTGAGTATATACATTGCTTAGGGCGCTTGTGTGTTTGACGGGTTGCCTGATAGTAGCTCGTAACAATATTTAGATTTGCTTACCCATTCTTGAACGCGCCTTGATAAATGTAAAGAGGTTTACAACGTTTTATGATTCTTCCTTTTGTACTTGCGATCAAGCTATTCTTTATTTTCTTTGGCAGCAATTACTTGTCTTGTAAGCTGCATTAGCCTCTCCACTTAAAGTCGCTGCAAGTGATAACTTTCTTTGGGCGACCCTTTTCGGGGTGATGTTTAATAGACTTCCAAACGTACACCTTCAACAGCTTCAATGGAATTCAATTTGGTCACAAACATTCAAAATGAAACTATTTATCGCAATAGTCGCACATCACTGTTTGCTCATAGTTAGGTTCTTTGCATTGATCGCAAGATGGAACATCTCTTGAAGGATATAGTTGCTGGACTTTTAGCATCTTTTACTTTAAGTTTCCAAGCTTCTATGTAAAGCATTTTATAGAATGATACAACTTGTAAGTCAAACTTTTATTGGTTCGATTTCAAATTTGCAGCAGTTCTGGTTAAACCTGTTTGTTAAATTTACATTATATAAATCTTTACAATTTTAACTCATATATACCTGCTATAAAATTATTTGGGGAACAAAAAGTATACAATAGCGTGTAACTTAGAGTAATTAGATAACGTAAATCGCAAACCATTTCCTTGGAATTTTAATATTTTATCTGACAAATCCCTTTACTTTTGTTTTATTACCTTTACATATATCCAGATATCGGTGTTGCTAACAGTGCTTATAATTCGAGATATTTGAAAATGTCAGGTTAAAAAAATTATCAAGTATAAATTAGGTCTATACGACTATACCATCACTTAGTGGAGCCTTGCCGATCGATTTTCCTGGTGACATAAACAATTTATAAGCCAAAAATTAATCAAAATTAGGTGGCACTCAAGAAAACTACCTACTTACACAAATATTATACAATAGTCCTTCAGTCTTATACAAACTTTTTCTGAATTAGGTGGCAACCATTATCTTTTTCACAGTCGAGGTCAATGGTAATTTTCAATGACCTTCCCCGTGATATATCTTCCTCGTTTTCTGGATGGAAACTGCAAATAACAAGTTAGTCTAATTAGATAACTTTCTAATTATAAAATATAGTTTATATATGATAAAGATATGTTTTAGATTATGCTAATATTTGTAAAGAAATAGCTACTATGTAGTTTAAAATATTGTCAATACTGTAAAAAGTTGATATTAGATTACTCGTCGTTATTACCATAACAAAATATGTTTGTATTCTTTATTTTGATACAACTAATCATATTATCACTATTCTCCACCACTTTACACCCTGAAGAAAAAAACCAAAACAAAGTTATGGATATCAAAACCAAAATCGTTTTAAAATATTCTGCAAAGCTGTAAAGGTCTATTTATATTAATAGACGAATTGCTTTAGCAAAGTTCATTTGTAGCATGGAGTTTCTTGTTTCCAACGTGTTTGAATATTCTGTTATAATTAACATGTCTTCTTGAATTAAATCAAACAGATCATTGTTCTAAACATAATTGGTTACTAAACTAAACGTTGAATTATCAGTATAGGATATAAATGCTTCCCAAGTTGTGTTGCCATGCTAATGCAAGAGTTTTGGTAATTTGCATATGTTCTGAAAGGTTTGTTAACTTTAAATTTGGCAAGCTTTAATTACCCTTTATGCTTCTATACATCCATTCGGCCCGAGGATTTCCAAAATATTGTTTGCAATTATGACAACGCCATAGTTATTTTCAATGATTAGGTTGAAATGGTTTATAATTTATAATCTAAAATTGAAAAATTAAGTCTCGAAGTGGAAGACATTAATAATGTAACATCTTGATTCTAAAACGAGTTCCTGAGAACTGATACAAAGTAAGTAATCCCCAGATAGCAACGCTTTTTTTGCCAAAATTAAATTTTAATATAATGTGTCACGAATGTGTATTACTTTGTATTATTTGTATTGTTTTTTAATTTCAGCAAGTGCTTTTATTTAAAACACCAGCCGTATTATCTTTGTCAATTTCCTTATCGATATTATTTAAACCAGCCGCTTTTGATGAAGGAGAAATTAAACCCCAAGTTGGTACAGTGGTCCCCAAAAATTTTTCTAGAAAAGTTTAATATTAGTTAACGTTTGCGTAAAATAGTTTTATACTTAGCAGTGTGTAATAACGGATGGTTTATTCCAATAAGGTTCTTGATGTGGATTGCAACCCATTTCATCAGTTAATATCCAACGGAGGTTTAAAACGACGATGAGTAACCAACTACTTTTTCTGCTTCCTTCACTGATGATTTAATTCAGAAACCCTTCGACTAGTGCCACTATTGGTGTACGCTTAGGATTAACTAAAAATCTAATCATTGTCTTTAGACATTTACACTGAGTTTTAAAGACTTTTATTTATATTGGCTTAAAAGAATGTAACAATTATGATTTAAATGAGAATAGTTATTTAAAACAAAAACTATTGTCTATGTTTTAAGAGTCCAAAGGGAAAAAATCCTCTTATATAATGGCCAAATCGCGTTATCAGTTATTGTGCTCTTGCGCAGGACTGAAAAATTGAAAGATTCGGTTAAGTATAGCGTGTCACTTTAAGTACCCACAAACAACGTTCGGTTAATAATGGATGATGCTAAAAACGACTTATGTTGTGCTTGTAATCAAGTCTTAAAACTAAACAAAACAGCTTTACTCTCTATAAATATCATTACTGATGTAAATTTATACCCTAACGTTTAAACCCGCTTAAACACTAAAGCCAGTTGTAAAACAGAGTTGACCAACCTATCCTGCACAATAAATAAAATAAAAAATTATTTTTAATCTATATATTTATATTATTTCAACAAATTACAAAAATATCATGTAGCGGGCTACTATTAACGCGTTTCACTAATTTAGAACAAGTAATAACAAAAGTCTTTATTATTCACTATTACATATTTAATTAAAGTATTGTTATTTATAGATGTTTTGTTCAATTAAAAGGCCATCCATATTCCATTCCAGTTAAGAAGGTACTAAAAAAGATAGGACTGAATTTTGGATTCTCATTGGTGGATTGAGCCAAGTGTACACAAGTTAAATTCCCATTTTGTGTTGGTTGTTTGAACATTTTTATTATAAGACAGATTGTCAATTGGCTTTTGAATTTTATTCCCTTTCATATTTTCGTTTTTTATTTATTGTATTTGTTATTAGTTTGCCTTTGAAATTTTGCTCCCTTATTAATTTGGTTAATTTTATTTTGTATCAAAACAGTTCTTGTCAGACATAAACACCAGTGTCTTCATAAAAGGTTACAGCCATTAAAGAAAGCATATAATACTAACAAGAATTCTTTTCAGACTTTATTTAATTAGGATACCAATTTAAAAATCCGAAAAAAACAGTTAAGCGGGCAAAAGAGCCTTTATATATTTGAAAATTAAAATTCCAAAAGCAATCGTAAAAACCAAAGTGGGTTTAGGTGTTCGATCAAAATATTCTAAAAGAAATGGAAACTACTTATTTCCTTTAAAAGACTAAAGATGGTCAACAATCTACGAGAACTTGAAGAATTTGAAAATGTGCGTTGACGGATGTTCATGCATTTTATTTTAAAATGAATTACTAAATTTAGAAATATTACATGCTAAACAATGATTTTAAAACTTTGCACATCACTTTATTTAATGATGAAATTTTTTAAATATGGAAATGGAAAAACAATTTTTTAAAACCTAAAATTGTGTTGGGAAATATTTAAGCAATTAAAAAGTATAGAGCTGAAGGCAAACGAATTTATTATACTGATGAAACGTGGGTGAATGCTGGACATGTAAAGAAAAGGTATGGAAGACAATTAAAAACAGCAAGGCAGGCATTAATCGAATTTATCGACTGGTATACGAGATCCCTCTGGAAAAGAGATTAATTGTTGAGCACATGGGTAGTGAATGAATTTGTCAAGGGCATTTTAAACTTTCAATCTAAAAACAGGTAGGTTTAAATATAAACAACTTAATGAGTTCAAATTATCGTTTTAGAAGATTATACGAAGACATGAATAAAGCGTTTACAACTTGGTTGAAAATTATTTTTGAAAATTAGGTAACTCTTGATAATGCTCCTTATCACAGCGTCAAAGCCGATAATTCCAAATCAAAGTTGGGGAAAGAACAAATTTTAATTGGTTAAACGCAAAACACATTGAAGTTACCAAAGAGCTATTAAAGTTGAATTATTATTTAAACGACTTCTAGCTCACCCGACACTTTATGTTGTTGACGAAATTGTAAAACGCTCTGGCAAAACTGTTTAAGGTTAATACCACTGCAATCTAAACCAATTGAGCTGATTTGGGTCGAGTAAAAATTGTCCAACAATTTACTTTTAAAATTAACGACGTAATTTCTGGAAAAATTCAGCCATAGATAAAGGACATTGGGTTAATTGTTTAGCCATATAATTAAAGAAGAAGAAAGAATGTGGAAATTGATATTTCGAAGAACTTGTCGAACAAATTGTAATAAATGTTATTAAAGTACAACAGACGACGAAGATACCTCTGGGGATGATATGGACGTAGATTTAAAATAAATTTTGTTCATTGGTTATTAATAATTTACAAGCTTGTTGGGGTTGGCCGTGACGGATACGGCTTTTGCTCAAATTTTAAAAACTGCGTTGTGGAAAAAGGGGCCTCCAAATAAGGTTGGCTGGCCTAAAACACGAAATAATATATGGAACTCACAATAAAATTCTTTCCGGAGGTAAAATACCTCTCATTCGGATCTCCGGGAGGGGGTACTTGGGGGCAAAATGATTTGAGGGGAAAAGCAGGGCTTAAATTAAAAGTTTTTAAGATAGGAAAAATATAAATTAGAGACGAGAATAATGAGCCTAATATAAAAGTTGAGGTAGCAGATAGATGGAAAAGATATTTAGAAGATTTATATAAAGACGATATGGATGAGTTAAAAACACCAAGAAGAGGATTGAAAAGGGAATTTAAAGAGGAATTTGATAGAGCTGTTCGGAATCTTAAAATAAATAAAAGGGGATAGACGATATTCCGCAGAATTAATAAAATATGCTAGTCAAAAACTTTAGATAGATTATATGAACTAATAAAAGTAATATATGACAATATTAATAGATTTCAAAAAATATTATTATCCCAATAAAAAGTCAGGAGCTGATAGGGGAGAATTTTAGAACGGTTAGTTTAACTTCTCATGCTTCCAAAAACAACAACAAAAAAAAAAGATAGAAGTTTGACTGAGAATTATTTAGGCAAGACCAATATGGTTTTCGGAAAACAGAGGACTAGAGAACCGATACTAATGATTATAATTATCAAAAAGGTTACAAAAAATAAAAAGACTCATTTTCGTTTGTAGATTTAGAAAAGCATTTGATAGGGTTAATTGGATTGTTATGTTCAGGGTTTTGCAAAAATAGGAATCTCTCATAGGGATAGAAAATTATTTACAGTCAATAAAACCAAAGCGAGAATTAATTGGTAAATAGAAAAAATAAGATTAGAAATGGTTTAAAGTGATATTTCCCCTTGATTTTAATGATTTAAAGCTTTAAACTTAGCTAAGAGAGAAAAAGATAGGTATTAGTGTACAGGGACAGAAAGTGACATGTTAGTTTTCAAATATGCCATTTTAGCAGGTTAGAAAAGAGTTAGGAGAGTTTTAAAATTTTAGATAGTTAAGAGTAACTTTTAGAATTAACCAGAAAGAAAAGAAATAAAGTGGTTACGCCTAGTTCAAACCAAAATTAAAAATGGTAATACCAGTTAAGGAGGTAATGAATTTTCTATTTATATATTAAATTACAAAGGAGGATAGCAAAGGGATATAGTGCTAGAATACTCAACTGAAAAATTTTTTAAAAAGAAAAACTTATAATAGTAAAATTATTTGAAAAGAAAAAGTTTTTAAAGTCTACTATGGAGGTTCTACATAGGTAGTAACTTGGCAATTAAAAATTAAGAAAAAAGAAGCTTTTAAATTGGTTTTGGAAATTTAAAGTTAGTTGGACAGATAAGTAAAAAGAGGGTTTATGAAGGTAGGTGGGCCCGTTTAAACAATTAAAGGTCAAGGAATAGAATTAACCATTAAAATAACTTTTGTAAATTTAGAAAACTACCTAAAAAAGATGGAAGGCCAAAAACATTTTCAAAATTGGTCTATTTAAGGGAGAACCTTTTAATACTAGAATAAAAAAATTTAACTTAAACCGCTTTAAGTAATTGAAAACAAAACAAAAAAAATAAAAACGGTAACTAAATTCAATACAAACTAAATTTTGGGTCTGGATTTGGTAGCCGTTCTTAACCTTCCTAACTATTGGGATACTTTACAACCCTAAACTCAAAGCCTGGGACCTATTCTTCGCATTCAGAACCTTTAAAATTCTGAAATGGTTTTTAATCAGGGTATAATAATTATAATGTAAATTGCATTTTGAATGTTAATATAAATTATATGTTGTAAATAAACTATTGAGTTTTTAGAAATATCAAAATAATTGTTTTGTTGATTCTATCAAAATTAGAAGTTTCAAATAGGGTTAGTGTGGTTATATGGATGGGAAAAAGTTAGTTTAAAAGTTTAGGCTTTAAATTATTAGTGTAAAGTCTTCATTGTTAAGTGGACGAAAACTCTATAAAAAGGCAATATTGTTAAAGCTTTGAAAGGATAAAAAGACCATTATTACTTGTTTTAAATTAAAGAAACCGGGTATAGGGTTACAATTAATTTTTTTTTTTGAAGCAAACCATTATATTTATTTTGATAAATGGTAATTATTACCATGTTAAAGTTTTTAAAAACATCAGGTTTAATATCTTGTGAGCCGGTATGGAAAAAGTAGAAGGATTAGGAAGCCAGAAAACTTATTGTCAAATTTTAAAATTTATTGTAAGGGTATGTAATTTTAATTAAAAATAGAAAAAATTAAGGTCTAAAGACCTTAATAAGGTGAAAACAAAATAAATGTAACATTTTTTGATATTTTGTGATGTTTTAATTAAAAATAGCTTTAATCGTTCTATATTAAATTTTTTTCTTTAACCAAAAGGTAAAAATAAAGTTCAATAATCTTATATTTTTAAAACCTGTTTTTGGATTATTTATTCAAAACCTAATTTGCAAAAATTAAATAAAAATCTTTAAACAATGCTTGTTTTTTCAATCATTGAAAAATTACAACCTTTGAAAAAATGAAACGAAGAATTTTATTAAAGCCTATAATAGGTGAATTTTGTTTCACCATAATTTTAAGTAAAGATAAGGGCAAATTATAAACACCTTAAGCCAATATACTTAAGTAATGCCTATCCAATTTTTGGTATTCAAAAAAAAAGTTGAGTGGAAATTTTAAGATAGTTAACAGTCTTTATAATTTAAGTTTGGCTAAAGATTGCTACCGTACTATTCAACTCCACGTGGACCGGGTATAATAAGACAACTGATATTTAGTGTACGGATTAATTGTTTGTTTTGTTAGATATGCACAACAGCAATCTCAATATGAATTGGATTTTATAGTTTTAATAATTAGTAAATAACTTCACAAAGCGTTATTTAGGCTTTATTGTTATTTTAAAATAAAAACCTTGAAGGTACTTAGGTATAAATTAAAATTATACGCTTGCTTGTCGATGCCTGTTTTATGGCTTATAAAAGCCTTTCGTAGCAACTCACCGCATTCAGGAACGTTCCAGAAGAGCTTATTTGATCAATATCTTACACCAATATAAATTGATAGTTATGCTTTCAATTTTCATTAAATAATATATATTCGTGGTAATAAATTTATTTGTTTCTAATATTTTGAACACATTTATACCGGGTGTAACAAAATAAGTGTAAAACATTTCAGGGGATGATTCCTCATCGTAAAAGAGATAGGGTCTTTCATATAAAGAAATTTCATTGGAGCATTCCTTGTTAAGATACAGTCCCTTAAAGGAGGTACATAAAATTTGTTTTCTTTTTTTTTACAAACACTAAAAAAGTTACAAAATTGAAATTAAGGCGACATTTTTTACTATCAAAAATACACTTACTCAGTAATTTATTTGGTTTACCCCATGGTTGTAAGGGGTGGTAAACGCAACCCCTAATATTTATTTACAATGTAACTTTTTGTCTTATTATTTGTTTGCCATTTAAAAAGTTTTTTCCAGTAGCTTATTTCATTTTAAACAAAAAATGTCTCTTGAATTTTTTGCCCAAAATTAACCAGTTCGCAGGAAAAAAAGTATTTTACAAACAACTATAGAGATACATCGTCATAAGACGAAAATGCGAAACTAATTTATTTAATAGGCCGCTATTAGTGATAGTGACAATTAAATTGTTATCACACTGAGTAACTAAATAAAGTGCCAGGGATAGATGATATACCCGCAGAATTAATAAAATATGCAAGTCAGAAAACTTTAGACAGATTATATGAACTGGTAACCGTAATATATGACACAGGTGAGGTCCGAATAGATTTTGAAAAAAATATTATTATCCTAACCCAAAAAAGTCAGGAGTTGATAGGTGTGAAAATTTTAGAACGATTAGTTTAACTTCCCACGCTTTCAAAATATTAACAGTAATAATTAAAAATAGAGTAGAGGCTTTGACTGAGAATTATTTAGACAAAGACCAATATGGTTTTCGTAAAGCAGAGGCACTAGAGAACTGATACTAATGATTAGGGTAATTATCGAAAAAAGGTTACAAAAAAACAAAAAGATACATTTGTAGATTTAGAAAAAGCATTTGATAGGGTTAATTGGATTGTTATGTTGAGGTTTTGCGAAAAATAGGAATCTCTCATAGGGACAGAAATATTATTTACAGTATATATACAAATCAAAGTGTAGTATGTTACGTGCCAATAAATTGGTACTAAACATTCCCTAGTTTTAGCTTTGATGTGCGAAAGTTTTCGCGCCTTAAAATTCAAAAGACTCGGTGCGCGTATTTCCGTCGCGTCAAAAGTGGGTTGGGCGAATAATTTCGCGCCGACGCGTGAAAGGACAGAAAAGTGGGGTTTTTCCGATGGTCTCTGTAACGTGGCTTTTTGCCTCTGACCTTCGTGAAGAGCGGTTTTGTTCAGGTATCGTATCGAGCCTTTATCTTTATCTATGTAGATTTCCTTGCCTTGCTTATCTGTTTGTCGCCCCTTATACCTGGTTTTTCCTGTTTATTCCCTACATAGGTAGGAGGTAATTTGTAGCCGTTGGCCGAACCGCATTCCACGTCGGAGCATCATCTTTAAACACTCCGGAGTGGAGCCCTGAGATCCAGTCGAAGCCATTTGGATGGACGTTAGGCGTACCCTCCGTTAATTGCCTTAAAAGGGGCCATCAGTAGCCCTGATGGACGTCAACAGAAGCCAACTTTAACTCAGGGACATATTCATGTGAGTATTTCGCTGTTATAAACTATTGTATGAAAATTGGCATATTTTCCGTCAATGGTGTATTTAATTTGTTATTGGTGACGTCATTGTCAGATGGCCGCGCTAAAGTTTGTGTAAAGCTTGGAGCTACCACCTGCCCGTGGCATCGCTTATTCCGCGCTTGCGCGATGTAATTATGAACTTTTTTAATTGTAAGAATTTCACTAGACTCTTAAGAGAACTAGTACGATCATTTTCCTAACGAGTGCATCCACTACGATAAGAAAATCAGACAAAAGTTGACACAACAACTCAAAAGTGTCATTACAGATACAATCACACGAAAACAAACTGTTTTTAAGGTAGTTTTTTTTAAAAGGGTAGCACCCTAAACACACAACGATGCCTAATTATAAGCAGTTAAATACAGGTACACTGTCCAATATGCTAAAACAACCGAGAATTTAATAAGATATCAATAAGAAGCCATAGCGCCTCACCACAAAGTTCAATAAAAAACAATGAAAAAAAAATGTTTATAAGTTATGGTGATTTAGTAGGAAAAGAAACAAATAATGATATAGTATAATGTGGGCGACTATAATAATTCAGAGGAAAAACACATGGAATAGACAATCCTAGTTTTTTGCAACTGCGAATATGAACTATTTCTTACAATGGCATATGCCGCGGCTCCTATGTGAGCCCAAAGAAGAAAAACATCCACTCTAACATCAGCTAAAACCAATCATAAAAATTCAATGAGTTATTACAACCAAAGTTACGACAATTACCATACAATTAAACGACGTAAGAAAAATACTAAAAACCAAAAAATATGCTGTAGGAAAAGTTCGATATTTGGGGGTCTAGAGGATAAAATGATATACAAGTAATGGTACGGTCAAAGAAAAGTCAACCACAAGCAAAAGGTTTAAGGTAAATGAGTTAAACTTATAAAACGTAGGAGTATAAAAGAAGGAATAAGTAATTAAAGATACTAATTGATAGTGAAAACAAAAAAATATTAGGTAAATCGTAAGGGGAATGGAACGTGAAAAACTTAGGTAGCATTAGGGTCAGCAGAGAATGGCTTAAGGTCTTTAATATGCCACCTGCCTTGGCATTTTCCTTCAGCATCTGGAAGTTCATAAATAAGGGGACTAATGACACGAGTGACCTTACAAAGGATGAATTTAGGGGCTAATTTTGAAGAAAATTTCTTAGATGCATCCGATAAGACATAATTCCGTTTCCAAACTTGTTCGCCCAAGGCGAAGGAAATATTTCGTTTACGTAAGTTATAGTGGTCCTTGCTCTTTTCGTAAGCTTTTAACAAATTTTTTCTAACGTCGTTAAAGATAGAAGGTAATGATTCTTGGTCTTTGTCGCAGCGTACTTTATCATCAAATTCAATTACGTTAGTATCGTCAGGCACTAAACCATAATAACTCCCATCGATTGGGGTATATCTTCCAAAAACAAGAAATGACGGAGTGAATTGGGTTGCTTCGTGTTTAGATGTACGCAAAGCTTGAGCAATTTTAAAGATATGTTCATCCCATGTAGTATGGTCTGAATCAATATAAGAAGAAATAGCAGTAATTAAAACTCTATTTACTCTTTCGGTAGGGTTTACTTGGGGATGGTATTTTGTGTTAAACCAAATTTTTGGTACTTTGTAACTTTTAACGAAATTCTGAAAATCTTTAGAGATAAATTGTGCCCCATTATCACAAAGAATAATCTGAGGGACACCGAAGATAAGAAATACATTTTGTTCTAGGAATTTAATTATAGCAGCAGATGTAGCTTTACGTAAGGGTTGCACCATAACAAATTTAGAAAACCAATCGGTGACAACTAAAATATATTGGTTACCTTTTTTCGATCGGGGGAGAGGTCCTAATAAATCAAGCGATATTAATTGAAAGGGATAAGATACACTTTTAAAGTTACCCATTAAACCAAAGCGAGCGTCTTGTGAACTCTTATGAGAACCACAAATTTTACAGTTCTTAATATAACGACAAACAGATTGCTTTAGTGTGGGCCAGTAATATAATTCAGATATTTTAGCGAGAGTTTTTGTAATACCAAGGTGCGCAGCTATGGGGTCATCGTGACATAATTTAAGCACCTCACTACGGTTAGCGGTAAGCACGACAAGTTTCCATTCAAGAATATTACATATTTTATGTGGAGAAGAAGATACAAAATTATATAGTCTATTATTAGTTACGCGAAAGGTAGGAAATTTATCGGGATTGTCAGAAACTTTTTTAATCATATTAAGATACCAGGTGTCAGGAATTAGATTTGGAATGTTAAGAGAGACAACATCACGAGATAAGGCATCAGGTACGATATTTAATTTGCCAGGCCTATGCCTAACATCAAAAATGAATTGAGAGATACGCAAGTTCCATCTTGCCAAACGACCTGCGGGTTGTTTTAAGTTATTAAACCAAGTGAGAGCTGCACAATCAGTGATTACGGTAAAATGTGTGCCTTCAACATATCCTCTAAATTTTTCGATTCCAAAGATAACGCCCAATAATTCTCGTTCTGTAGCTGAATATTTTTGTTCGGCAGAAGTTAAGGCACGACTTGCATAAGCGATTGGAGGCTCTAAACCATTGCTCACCTGGAACAACATTGCACCTAAACCAGTAAGCGAGGCATCGGTTTGTATATAAAACTTTTCATCGAAATTGGGTGAAATTAAGATAGGTGCTGAAGTGATTAACGTTTTAATTTGTTCGAAAGCCTGTTGAGATTCTAAATTCCACTCGATAGTTTGAGATTTATTTTTATTTTTAATTAAAGCGGTAATGGGTGCAGATATAGTTGAAAGGTTGAGTAGAAAGATGCGGTAGTAGCTAATCACTTCAATTAAACGTTTGATTTCGGTAACAGTTTTAGGTGTTTTGAATTTAGTAATAGCGTCGACTTTAGCAGGATCTGCTCGTAGGCCAGTTCCATCGATAATAAAACCAAGAAATGTAAGGGACGAACAACAAAATTGACACTTTTCCCAGTTTATCTTAAAACCTGCTGCGTTTAAGCGTTCTGCAACCTCATTTAATGTGGCGATATGTTCATCAAAGGATCTTGAGATAACTAAAATATCATCCAAATATACAAAGGCAGTTCCTGATGTAAGATAGGACCTAACGTTTGATCCACAGTACGTTGTAGGGTTTGTGGAGCGTTACAGAGACCAAATGGCAAAAAATTATATTCGAAAAGACCTCGACCTGGAACACAAAAAGCAGTTTTTTGACGAGAAGATAGGTCGAAAAGTATCTGATAAAAAGCTTGTCTAAGATCGATAGATGAGATAAATTTTGCGTTTCGAAGCCGGCTTAAAATAGAGTCAGTTCTTGGTAAAGGATAAGCATCAGAAACAGTCACGGAATTCAACCTTCTGCCATCAAAACAAACACGCCATTCGTCATTCTTCTTACGAACTAGTAATACGGGAGACGTCCAGGGTGAATTTGAGGGAGAGATACACCAGATTCTAACATTTTATCTATTTCAGCATGCAAATGCTTTTGTAATGCATGCGATAACGGGTACTGACGTTGCTTAAAAGGGAGGGCATCACTTGTAGAGATAACATGTGTTGCGGTAGTAACACAACCAAGTTCAGAGGTATTAAGTTTACGGAATTTGTCAATTGTAGAGTTAAGAATTACATTTTGGGAATCAGTAAGAGAAATTTTGTTAGATATTCCTGTAGATGCACAGGAATTTGTTTTAAGAGAAGTTTGCCATAAAAAATTCTGGAAATAAAGCGACAGATTAAAAAGTTTACAAAAATCCTCACCTAGTAGAAAAGGATAAGCTAATGCAGGGACAATCAAAAATGAAACGTCACGTACAAGTGATTTTACTCGAATTTTTAATTTAAGGGAACCCGTTACATATATTTGATTATCGTCAGCTAAATTTATGGAAGTTTTTTCGGGAACAATTTGAATTTTAATATTTTGTTTGGATAATTGCTGAAGACCTTCGTTATTTATAAGGGAGCATGAGGAGCCTGTGTCCAATAAAGCTATTACATTTAAGGAACCAATCGAGATGGGTAAGTGTGGACGATTATCAAAGGGTTTCTTAACAAGTTGTAAAGCGGCAGACTTTTTATGGTAAAAGGAATTAACGGTTTGTAGCCAATTATACCATTCAGAATTTAATAACGGTACAGCGCTAGAGGTAGTTTTATGGTTTAAGTTTATTGACGTCTGGGTCCATTGAATGATTGGTGTTGAGGACGATTTTGATTCCTTGAGATATTCACGCCCTGAGTTGGAATATCTCGACGGGAGTTTCCCGATACATTAGGATTACAATTCGTGCAGTTAGATTTATAGATATTTGCGCGACCACAACCATAACAAAAAATATTTTTGGGGTATGTGCAGACATTATAGTTATGTCCACTTCTCTTACAGTTTCAACAGGTAAGTGAGTTATTTGTTACGGTAGAAGGAACATTAAGGGTAGATACTTTATGAGAAGCTCGAACTTGACAAGCTAAATCGGGTTCTAAAAGGCCAGATTGTTTTTCTGGGGTACTTCCTGATGAGAACGACATAAATCTTTAAAGTGGGCTAAGGAAGAAATGTGTTGTAACGCCAGACGTTCAGAAAAATAAGGATTTAAATTTCTAAGTAACTGATCGATAATTTCAGATTCTGAAGGTTTATTATCGAGTCTACTATATAAGGCTTCTATTGAGGTAATGAAGGAAACAACATTTTCGTTAGGTCCTTGGGTTCGATTTCGTATCTCGTTCCAAAGGTCGGTAATATAACCATGCGGATGAAAATCTCGTTTTAAGCACGCAACTAATTCCTCCCAGGTAGAAATTTAATCTCGAATGTTTCGGTACCAGATCAACGCGGAATCGAAAAACAATTCACCTGCTGAAACAAATAAATCCTGATCGGTACACTGCCAAGAAATTTTAAAATCATTAATTCTGTCGAGGAAAGACAATAAAGGGACTTGCGGTCAAACCCTTGAAAAGTTAGACCCCATTTGTAAACAGGTATAGATTTTCCTAAAGGTTGAGCTTGGGCAAGTACGAGATTTGATAACGGTGACGATATATCTGTCTCTCAAGAACAATCCCTTCAAGTAATAATATTTCTGATAGGAAAGTTTGTTTAGCTGTGTTCGCTTGTTCATCGTCATATAAGGACAATAATTCTATACGTTGTTTGACATGGGTTATTCTCGAAACTAAGCGCTTTAGCTCGATATCACTGGGGCCGGGATCTATTCTATTTATTATACTAGTTATATCGTCTAAAGACAACTTGATTTCATTATTCTTCTTAATCTTCTTTGGGTATTAAACCACTCATAGTTTTTAAAGTTATCTTTATTAACGTTTCGATCCATAACCTAGGATCGTTTTCAAAATAATAAAAACTTCAAGTTTGACATTTATGACACAAATTGAAGGTGACTTTGATTTATTGATGTTTGAAATATTTGGTTTGAGTACACTAAGCAAAATTTTTAAAATTTAAATGGGCCGACTTTTTTAGGTAGCCAATACGCTTAACGTGAAATCAGCTGATTAATTTTTATTGTAAAAATTCAATAACTTGGGAATTGGAAAACATTTTTTAACATGTTTCTATTTATACAATTTAGAGGATGGTTATTAAAGAAGTGTGCAATTGCATTATTAAAAGGCTTAAGTAGTCGTTTTTTATATTTATTTTGAAGGGGAAATCATTATGATTTAGGCTACCTCTTTGGTAGATTTTAACATTGTTCTGAGGTAACCTTATGGTGGGTTTACACTTGTCAGACACCAATGTTGTTCTATGAAGGTTGTATATGGATCTGAGGCGACCCTATGGCGGGTTTACACTTGTCAGATACCAATACTGTTTAACGGAGATTGTATATGGTTGTGAGGTAACCTTATTGCGGGTTTATACTTATCAGATACCAATGCTGTTTTACAGGGGTTGTTAATATGCTTCATCATCATCTTCATTGGATCTTCATCTCAAAACTGGTTGGACACATACCTGCACTTATTTATATTCTGAGCTAGCTTCCCTTCTATTGTTTTCTAATTTTATGTTTTATTTATTTGATTTATTTCACAACCCCTGTAAAACAGCATTGGTATCTGATAAGTATAAACCCGCAATAAGGTTACCTCACAACCATATACAATCTCCGTTAAACAGTATTGGTATCTGACAAGTGTAAACCCGCCATAGGGTCGCCTCAGATCGATATATAAAATTTAATAGAACAACATCGGTGTCTGACAAGTGTAAACCCACCATAAGGTTACCTCAGAACAATGTTAAAATCCACCAAAGAGGTAGCCTAAATCATAATGATTTCCCCTTCAAAATAAATATAAAAAACGACTACCTAAGCCTTTTAATAATGCAATTGCACACTTCTTTAATAACCATCCTCTAAATTGTATAAATAGAAACATGTTAAAAAATGTTTTCCAATTCCCAAGTTATTGAATTTTTACAATAAAAATTAATCAGCTGCTTTCACGTTAAGCGTATTGACTACCTAAAAAAGTCGGTCCCAGGCCGTAACACAAATTGAAGGCAATTATTCATTTAAATTTTAAAAATTTTGCTTAGTGTACTCAAACCAAATATTTCAAACATCAATAAATCAAAGTCACCTTCAATTTGTGTCACAAATGTCAAACTTGAAGTTTTTATTATTTTGAAAACGATCCTAGGTTATGGATCGAAACGTTAATAAAGATAACTTTAAAAACTATGAGTGGTTTAATACCCAAAGAAGATTAAGAAGAATACTAAACAAACCACAACAAACATACAGTGAGTATTAACTTGATTTCAAATACGTTATGAGGCCAATCGGAAACGATTTTCTTTAAAATAGGGACGCCCCTCATTTCCTGGGCTAAAATGGCTCTAAGTTGTAATCGTCTATCATTTTGATTAGGGGCAGGGGTAATATTTCTACACTCAATCTTGTAAATCAGCTCCAAGGACTTAAGGTGTGAAATATTCATCTTGAATAGAATATTTGAGACACGATATATACGAGATATACAATACTGAGGTAAATCAGAAGATAATAAACGGTACAGCTACTTAAGGTCGGTACGGTAAAGATATTTAAGGGTAAAAACTTCCTATGAAAGGCATTCGTAAGGTATAATATCAAATTTAATCACGCTAAGTATCCAAAACACTAAAGAAACACGTTTAGAACTGTACGATGGCAAGATTAGTGTTTAATCAAAGAAATATATCATTGATAAACTACAAAAAAACACTCCAAATTATAAAACAAAGGTAGGTAATGTGTTATTTAACAAATGCAACAAGATCCCGTTAATCTAGCATTTTCAAAAGATATTCTAAAGGGGCAATTCACCACATTAAACGTTTTTAAACATAAGGTTTCTTTAAAAGTAAGTTCGAATATCATAATCAAACAGCTAAATGACTAAAGGACACCCTCAAACTATTAACACACCAGACAGTGTTGATTTACGGTTTCAAAACAGTTTTTTAAAGTCGAAAAAATAGACAAGGGTTATGTTTTAATCTAATATAAAGTATATAATTTCGGTAATAAACCGTGTTTAAGGCATGCATTACTTGTTTATTTATTTAATTGTTTAAATGTACTCACGTGTAAAAAGTAGGGTTAAGAGATTGAACCTTCCTAAAAAACTTATATTTGTGTGTAAAAAATAACTATGCGCTCAACAATAAAACTGAAGCCAACAAAGGCATACCACATTCAAAATTAAAGGAACATTATATTAAATATTTTATAATCAACAGCTATATTTGAGTTTCAAAATGGCGGTACACCTCTAGTAGCATAACAATTATTTTTGACATCTAAAGAATGTGGTGTGTTCCAAAACACGAATATAGGGTTTTAAGGTCAACAGATATTAGATAATTGATTTTTTAGTGAAAAAGCTATAAATAGCATTAGGTAATACATTCTATAGTCATCAAACCATAAGAAAAACTCTTATTGCCACTTTCACACGTTGAAGGCGCCAATTATTACAATTTAAAAAGTTCATAATTACATCGCGCAAGCGCGGAATAAGCGACGCCACGGACAGGTGGTAGCTCCAAGCTTTACACAGGCTTTAGCGCGGCCATCTGACAATGACGTCATCAATAACAAATTAAATACGCCATTGACGGAAAATATGCCAATTTTCATACAATAGTTTATAACAGCGAAATATTCACATGAATATGTTCCTGAGTTAAAGTTGGCTTCTGTTGACGTCCATCAGGGCTACTGATGGCCCCTTTTAAGGCAATTAACGGAGGGTACGCCTAACGTCCATCCAAATGGCTTCGACTGGATCTCAGGGCTCCACTCCGGAGTGTTTAAAGATGGTGCTCCGGCGTGGAATGCGGTTCGGCCAACGGCTACAAATTACCTCCTACCTATGTAGGGAATAAACAGGGAAAACCAGGTATAAGGGGTGACAAACATATAAGCAAGGCAAGGAAATCTACATAGATAAAGATAAAGGCACTATACGATACCTGAACAAAACCGCTCTTCACGAAGGTCAGAGGCAAAGAGCCACGTTAAAGAGCCCATCGGAAAAACTCCACTTTTCTGTCCTTTCAGGCGTCGGCGCGAAATTATTCGCCCAACCCACTTTTGACGTGACGGAAATACGCGCACCGAGTCTTTTGAACTTTAAGGCGCGAAAACTTCCGCACATCAAAGCTAAAACTAGGGAATGCTTGGTGCCAATTTATTGGCACGTAATAAGTAATTAGGTTTGATAAAATAGAAAAGGAAGCTAAGATTAGAAATGGTGTTAGACAGAGCTGTACATTATCTCCCTTGATTTTTAATGTTTATATTGAGGAAGCTTTAAACTTAGTTAGAGAGGAAAAAAAGATAGGGACAGAAAATAGACATGTTACGTTTTGCAGATTATAGCAGAGTCTAGAAAAAAGTTAGCAGAGTTTTTAAATATTTTAGATGAGATAGTACAGAGTAACTATAGTATGAGAATTAACTCAGAAAAGACAAAGATTATGACAAGTGAGTTACAGCCTAGTTCTAAACCAAAATTAAAAATAGATAATACCGAGTTAGAGGAGGTAGACGAATTTTGCTATTTAGGTAGTATAATTACAAAGGACGGACATAGCAAAAGGGATATAGTAGCCAGAATAGCTCAAGCTAGAAAAATGTTTTTAAAAAAGAAAGACATTAATAGCTAATAGTATTAGTTTAGATAATAGAAAAAGTTTCTTAAAGTCGTACGTATGGAGCGTTCTATTATACGGTAATGAGACTTGGATAAGAAAAAGATAGAAGCTTTTTGAAACTTGGTGTTATAAAACAATGTTAAAGATTAGTTGGACAGATAGAGTAACAAATGAGGAAATTTATAGAAGGATAAGTGAGGAATCCTTTATGTGGAAACGATTAATGGTCGGGAAAGATATAATGATAGGGCACCAATTAAGACACGAGGGACTAGGGTATTAGATCATAGACTACCAAATAAAAAACGAGTAGGAAGACCTAGACAAAACTATATCAGTCAAATTATTAGAGGTTTAGGTTGTGAAGGGTATGTAGACCTTTATAGGCTAGCTCAGAATAGAAAAGAATTTAGAGCTGCATCAAACCGACCCTAAGTAAGTTCGGAAACAAAACAATACGAAAATAAATAAAGAAATAAAAATGAGTTAACTAAATGTCACCATGACAAAATTTACAATTAGTTAGCGGTCTGGCATGTTGGTAGCGATTCGTTGCTTAAGCCTTACCATAACACATAATTTAACACTTTTTCAGTTTTGGAAGGGATAACCAGGTAATATTTTATTTCCTTATAAATGGGAATCATGTAAACATGTTGGACTTCTTTAACAATCATCAGGTTGCTAATATCTATGTAGAGCCAGGTAAATAGAAAAAGATAGAAGTGTATAGGATGACCTAGACCAAGCTATATTAGTCAAATTATTAGTAATTTAGGTTGTGAAGGGTATGTAGAACTTTTTAGATTAGCACAAAATAGAAAAGGAGTTAAAGCTGCATCAAACCGACCTTAAGTAAGGTCGAAAACAAAGTGATGATGATGCTGTAGCAATGGACCATTTTATTTATAATTGGAAATTGAAAACTAATACGATTTTAGCTAATCAAAGCTCTTCTACTTTCGACCAGTCCAACAAGCCAAAAACCTCATTTTTATAAATAATCCCATTATTAGGTATATATAAATATAGTTGAACATATATTCTCAAAAATCAACAGAAAAATTAGTAAGTTTCAAATACATAAATTAAATACAAATTATCACATCCAAAGGCATACACAGAATAACAAAGTACATTGATATTATTAACAATTTCAACATAATACACCCGTATATGATTTCTATTTTGCACATAATCATTCTATATAATCATACCCGTTTCCACACCACCTTTCGCTAAAATACAAACGCCGAAAATATATGCGATTAGAGGTAGAGTGCTAGGCCTACTATTTGTACAAGTGGTATCCCCCATGTAGGCCTAATCCACTACGTCAATAGTCACTAATCAAGCGTATCTTCTTTTTTCTAAAAGATAAAATTTTTAAAAACATATGATTGAAATATTGAAGGGTATATTATACTTTGCAGTAGGGGAAATTGGCCGGTTCTGGCACCTCCTCCACAACCCCCCACCCCCTCCACGCTCCTTCACCACCTTCCACATCTCACCACATTCCTCCATGCGCTCCACATCCCGCCACATCCCTCCACACACCTCCACATCTCTCCACATTACTCCACCTCCACATTCATCCACATCCCTCCACACACCTCCACATCACTCCACATTATGAATTGTAGGGGTTTTCAAAAATTGTAGGACACTTTTTTATAAGATATATCACATTTGTTTAGAAATAGTACAGAAGAAGAACGGGTTAGCATCGTATTGAAAAACGAGGACCGCGCTAATAGTTATTTATTTAATGATATCACTAACACAAATTATTTGACATTGTTGGAAATACTTATTTGTCACCAAACACGGTATTTAGAAGATGTGGGTGTGAGACGATCATTCACGCAATTATTTAGAAAATTGGAGATCGCTGATTCAATTGATTCAGGCTATCATAGTGGATATAAACACGTTCAAACCATGTATATATTTCATAAATTTTTTTAACTGTTAACTAGCTTTTACTATTTCTTTATAGGTACTCACACATCATTTGTACCATTAGCACCAGCACATATATAATATAAATATATTTTATTAATAAATTTTATTATTTCTGTTTAGTGTATAATAACCTATTACAGTACGTGTATTGGGGAGAATAGCAATACTAGGAAATTGACTGGCTTGCAAATAAAAAGGAGACTTGGGTGTCAATTTAAATTTCAAGCTGCGAATAAAATCAGATAAAATTAAAACCACTCGAAACAAACATAAAGAAAGGACTGTCTTCTGTGTATAACTTTGTATTAAAAGTTAAGTTTAAATGGGCTCCATGCTTGGCATTAAATATTTATAAATTTTGTTATGTATAATGTCAGAATAAAAAATTTTAGAATTGCTCTTTATTTACAAAGGGCTATGACGTTACCACGAAATAGCAGTCACACAGAGAAGAATGCGCATGGGCAGGGGTGCGCATGGGCAGTGACGCGCATGGGCAGGAGTGCGCATGGACAGGGGTGCGCATGTTCAAGGTGCGCATGGGCAGGGGTGTGTCTGGGCGTACATCGGGCTGTGTGAGGAACTGCATCGGATTTTCAAGCATCTAATTCTTTATTTGGGTGGTACCGAGTATTTGCCGGTGTATGTATCCGGAGTAAAAAAAACACGATTTGTACACGTAGCTTATTAATAAAATTAGTTTATCGAGCGAAGATAACAAGCGATACGTCATCCCTAGAAGTGGATTAACCTATGCATGAAGGCATAAATATATAGGTCTAAGATGGTTGTTTACATTAGTATAGATTTTATAAATCTATTGTATATATTAGTTTTAAGATTCTATAATTTTTAAGTTTTTTTCCCACCTACCCTTCTTTCAAATAAAGTTGTATATAAATTACGTTGCATCATCGGCGCTAACCTACCCTATCGATTTTTCCTTACATTTAACCTAAGCCCATGTGGATGGTTGTGGAAAGGTGTGGAGGTGGGTGGAGTGATGTGGAGGTGGGTGGAGGGATGTGGAGGTGTGTGGAGGTATGTGGAGGTGGAGGGATGTGGAGGAATGTGGAGGAATGTGGTGGTGTGTGGACGGATGTGGAGGGATGTGGAAGTGGAGGGATGTGGAGGAATGTGGATGGATGTGGAGGTGGAGGGATGTGGAGGAATGCGGAGGGATGTGGGGTGGAGGGATGTGGAGGTATGTGGAGAGATGTGAAGATGGAGGGATGTGGAGCAATGTGGGGGAATGTGGAGGGATGTGGAGGAGCGTGGAGAGTGATGGAGTAATGTGGAGTGGAGGGATGTGGAATGGAGGGATGTGGAGGTGGAGGGATGTGGAGGAATGTGGAGGCATGTGGAGGAATGTGGAGGGACGTGGAGGGTTGTGGAGGTTGCTCTCATTCCAAACTGATTCCAAGTCAATCAAATCAACACCAGCCGGTAACTGACGGGTAGCTAACGTATCGTTAGTCCTACAACTTTCTTGAAACACATTGCATGACTAACCTAACAGGGTGTCCGGAAATAAAGCGTGGATATTAGGAAAAGCGATTCTACACAAAAAAAAATTAATACTATAAAGTCCTTTACACTTTCAAATTTTTGCATACTTATTCGTGTTCTTTTGTCTACGCGTTCTAAATTTTGCGCAGACCTTCAATGCAAAAAGCGAAAACTAACCTTGCTTCCTAAACATGATTCAAAACCTTTTTTAACATTTTTATACATTAGGATAGAAAGAGCATCCAAAAGTGTTCAAGAATATCCCCCCATGTTATATGTGTAGCGTAGAATCGACGTGTGTGAACATAGCACCCTGTTTGTTAAAAATTATGATTTTGAAAGTTGTTCCAGATTGTTCTAACGTTGTGCTACTTTGTTCCTAATCAATATTATTTGATTCCAAACGATTTCTCGAGTAAGCCGAAAACCCCATTTTAAACTAGCACCCTTTTTTTCACAAATCAAAGATTTGATACCCGTTGAACAGTGTTCTACTTGTTCCAAACATTGCTCCAAAATGACAACTCCGCCTAAAAAACGATTCTTAAAAATACGGAAAAACACTTGTTTGTTGGAACCCCTTTTTCGCCAACAAACCGAATGTAGTACCTTCGGATAGAGCATTGGGGACGCGGCCGCCTAGCGGCCCTACATAAATTATAAAGTAGGAACTTCGCATCACCACCCGATATCCCAAAATCGATTTTTGGACTATATCGAAAAGAGTAAAACATACCCTTCATCTTCCTCTTTTATTCTATTGGCTAACTTTTTGTAAGTCGATGTGGAACAATGTGGTACAAGGGTAGAACAACCTGGAAGAATTTTCAAAAACATAATTTTTAAAAAGGGGTGCTAACTTTACACACATGTAGTACCGCTCTCTGGATTATTGACGCATCAAATCGAGACACACTGAATATTTCATTATTTTAGCATACTTACCTACTTATATGCAATTCGATGGTTTTTAGTTCAGATTTTATTGCTTTTGTTACTTGAATATTTTTGGTTCGTTTGGTTCTACTTCTATTAGTTGCACGCGTTCTTGGTGATAATTGTCTTTACCCATTTCGAAAACAATAATACTCACTATTTTTACTATTGCAATTGTCTGTAAGATTTGAGCTATAGGACCGGTATGGGTATTATTTCGATTTTTAATTATTTAACATCAATACATACAGTGCGTATCAATTGAAATATTTAGAATTTACGTTTGATTGTATTACTACTCTTAAAAATAAATTGATACTATCTACAAATAGCGTAAATCTGTAGTTTTATTGCAGCAGTTAATTTTCTATTTCGTTCAAGTAAAAATCAAATTTATTTGGAAAAATTAGTCAATACTGTAAGGTCTTTTTACTTGCCTTGCTAAAGTTACACACCAAACACGTAAACAAAGTATGTTCAATGTTTATTGCATTGAAATGAGTGAATTAGTCATCAAGCAGCAAAACAATAAATATGTTGCATTTACATCCACATAACTGTTATGTTAACAGAATCAATTTTTTTGTCAAGAAAAACTGAGTTACGCCGATTTAGTTTAGGCTTAAATATGCAGTTAGTGATATTAGATGCAATTTGGTTGATCCTCATTTTTATAAATCAGAGAAACGACTGTTTTAGCGACAATATATATCTTTGTTCGATTAGTAGTAATAAAAACTAAACCTACTTTTTACTTTTTCATAATGGAGTAATTCCAAACGATTGATATTTCAATTGACACTCAGTGTATTTTAAAATAATATAGGTACCAATTTATAATGAAACAACAATTACTAAAATAAAAAAGCATCTTCTTGTAAATAAAATGTACAATCAAACCAAATAATAAAGCGGAATGCTAGTGACGCTGTTTTATGCAGATAAACGCAGACCTCTCGAGGAAGTTCTAAGTGGGCGTATCTGCGAATTCTATCATCTCTCAAGGTATCTTTAGTGCTATGGAGATTTGGCGATTTGGATATTTGGAGAATGATCCTATTGGTTAAAGTGACCACGTGACACCGCCGAGTAACGTCAAAAACACCGAATCTCCAATCTCCCAAGAGTTGGTTCAAGTTCAACTTTTCTGGCTATTTTGAGATCGGAGCATGCGCGTTTGTTCAGAAAAGCACGTGATTTGTTTGTTTTGTTACAACCTTAACCTTACCTTTTCGTTCGACGTTATATAGTTTGCGTTTTGCCTATTAAACATATTGGAAATGAATAGGAAATCTGTTATTTCTTTAGATACTCATAGCTTAGTAACAAACATTGAAAATTTAACATCCAACAATCCAAAATAACGAATGTCATCTGTTAAACTATTTTCTCCAAATACCCGAAGCCGAAAATACCCTAGATGATCAAAAGCGAAAATATCTAATTCCCCAAATATCCAAATAGCCAAATCTCCATAGCACTAAAGGTACCTTCAGAAGATAACGTAAACTCGTTAATGACAAGGTAATTAAATACTGGTTTATAATAGTGCAACGAAACTCCACTGACTGACTGTAAATTCGTGTTTAATAGTTTTTATGGAAGAGCTGCCGTCTATCGTCAACTCTGCACATTATAATGAAAATGATGGGGTCATTGCATACACGAGAAATAATATTTCCACACACTTCTCCACTTATAAATATAATGAAATAACATTCCTGCGTCTTATTTTTCAAAAATCTAATGCCACATATGGATTAACTGGTATATATATAGACCTCCCCCGACGAACATAAATATTTTTCTAAAAGATCTTGAAACATACTTGTCAAAAACGCACTTTCAACAATATGAAATGATTGTGGGTGATATAAATATTAATTTAGTTAATTCGTTAGACAACTATTCCATACAATACGTAAACATATTGGAAGAATACAGGTTTCAACAACAAATTAATAAAGCCACTAGAGTGACAACAAACTCTGCAACATGTTTAGATCATGTATTTCTTAGAGCCCAAAATATACAACTATCAAAGCAATCAATTAAAACACTTATTCTTGAAAACTCTATAACTGATCATTACTCAGTAATTACGCAATATCAACCGATAATAACAAATAAGGTAACTCGACAACAAATAGTAACTAATACATATATTGATTATAATAGGTTTAGAGAGTTCAGCTTAAGAGAAAATTGGAGGGATATCCTTGAAATTGAGGATGTAAATATTGTCACGGAGACACTGATCAATAAAATTAAATTATGTTTAAACAAGGCAACAAAAATAAATGCTAACGCTCGTAAAAGAAAACCCTGGATAACTCCAGTCTTGATGGCATCTATAAAGACCAGAGATTCCCTTAAACAAATAATAATAAAACAATCACATAATATACATCTAATAAACTACTACAAAGTATATAGAAATATTGTCACAAAACTAATAAAAAAATGTAAAAACGAATATTATCGTAAAATTGTAGAAGAAGCTCGAAATAACTCAAAAAAGATTTAGTTAGCTTTTCGTGAAGGAACCAATACAATGTCAACTACAACTAAATCACCAACTTTTGTTTATGACAACAACAACAACATGAATAAAGTTACTGATCTTAAGGATATGGCTATAATGTTCAATAATCATTATGTTAATGTTGGAAACAATATGGCAAAAAAGATTGAAGTAACAATTCCCATATGGAAAAATTACAATAGAGCCGCCAAAGTAAATAAATCAATTTATTTTGAACCGACAAGTGAAAAGGAACTGCTTCATTTAATTAATTCTCTAAAAACAGGTGATTCACCTGGCCCTGATGGCATTACTGTACAATCATTAAAAATAATTAAGGACATCATTGTATTACCATTATATCACATTATAAATAACTCACTACAGAACGGAATTTTCCCAAACATACTAAAACAATCAGTTGTAGTTCCCATATATAAAACGGGCGACATACATGATATAAATAATTATCGGCCTATTTCACTAATAAGTAATATTGCAAAAATCTTTGAGAAGGTGGTAAAAACTAGACTCTGTTCATTTATTGAAAAATATAAAATATTATCTCCCTTGCAATTTGGATTCCGTAGTAATCTATCAACAGAAAATGCTATATCCACATTAACTATAGATATAATTGATCCCTAGATCGCAACATGCGTAGTTTGGCTATTTTTCTAGACCTATCCAAAGCCTTCGACACAGTCCATCATACAACGCTAGTAAATAAATTACAACAGAATTAGAGGAATACCACTAGAATTACTAAAAGATTACCTTTCATCGCGATTTCAAACTGTACGAATAAACAACATCCTCAGTTGGCCACAACTTATTACTTGTGGAGTGCCACAAGGAACAGTTTTAGGTCCCATACTATTTTTAATTTACATAAACGACATGCATGATTTGAAGCTTGACTGTAAAACTATATCATATGCTGATGACACTGTTATATTGTTTAAGGGCAAAACATGGGAAGATGTAGTTACTAAATTAAATAAAAGCATAACAATTATAAAAAACTACCTAGACTGTAATCGACTTAGCATGAATATGAACAAAACGAAATTTATGACATTTACATTACAAAACACTCAAATGCCCAGTATTTTAATTCTCAAGCCCCAATGTGACAACATACGACTCTGCGACTGTAAAGATCAAATACATAAAGTAACATCTCTAAAATATCTTGGCATTATAATAGATGACGGCCTTAAGTGGAATAAACAAATAGAATCTTTGATTAAAAAATTACGTAATATAACTCCTATTCTTTTTAGAGCTCGTAATTTTATAAACATATCTTTACTACGGAGAATATACTACGCATTAGTAGACTCAATAATCACATATGCAATTTGCTGTTGGGGGAATGGATATGACAATGTTATAAAACCCTTAGAAATTGTACATAAATTTATTTTAAAAATTATGTACAACAAAAGCAAATTTTATTGTACACTCAGTCTATATACAGAAACTAAAGTTAAACAGAAATATATAAAATCAGTATACAATTTCATTTATAAAATTCTTCATACCGGCACATCCTAAAACATGAAATGAATACGCGAAGCCTGGCGACATATAAATATACATGGTCTTCTATAAATACTGCAAAAAAACAACGATCACTAACATATTATGGCATTACTTTATATAATACTCTACCAACAGAACTAAAACATATTAATAATGCAAAATTATTCTCTAAAAAAATAGAAGCATATATATTGGTAAACTATCCAGCTAACATTGATTCCTCTACAGGAAAGACAAATAACAAATCATTCTTTATTTTATACATCATTACGGTTTCATATCTTTCTTTTTGAACTACATAAACATTTCAACATAGATTTGCAAAACATAAACAGTTTATTTAATCATATGATTCATAACTCAATTAGAGTTAGTAAATTAATGTTATAAATAATTATCGTATAATAATACACTGAATTACATTTCAACAATATAACCTATTACAGCATTAAATTAACATAAAAATCTTGCTGCACATACAAGAACACTAAGTTCTTAGGTGCGGTAATTTCTTATGCTATTACTTCAAGTACATAAAGGAACAAATATACATTCGTGTGTGTTAATTGCACTATTTGGATCTCTTGCGCTGTTTGCTTAGTGTTGTAATTAGATATAATCAGATATACCTACGTAAATGTGCACTTACATTGTACTTGTATTTATTTATATTATTATTATATTATATTATATTATATTATATTATATTATATTATATTATATTATATTATATTATATTATATTATATTATATTATATTATATTATATTATATTATATTATATTATATTATATTATATTATATTATATTATATTATATTATATTATATTATATTATATTATATTATATAATATTATATTATATTATATTATATTATATTATTATTATATTATATTATATTATATTATATTATATTATATTATATTATATCGTAAAATGTGTGTATACACAATGATATTCCCCAGTCTTAAACTAAATCCTTAATCATAAGTCTTCTTAACAACGCTAACACTACTATAATTTATTTATTACACTTTTGTCTATTTATGTACAAGCTGGCGGTACAATATACACGTCCACATAACACAAATTTATATTTAGATATCTTTCAAAACCTCATAGGCTGTTGCACAGAACACCAATTTAAGTTACTTACGTTAAAGTACATCCTAAAAACATTGACAACTCAGCTGTCGATTGTTAATTCGTCTGTCATTTATTTGCGTATTAAGGTTTGTGGTTCATTATTATCATCATCATTTTGTTATCGACTTACTTAAGGTCGGTTTGACGCAGCTCTAACTTCTTTTCTATTCTGTGCTAATCTAAAAAGCTCTACATACCCTTCACAACCTAAATTTCTAATAATTTGACTAATATAGTTTGGTCTAGATCTTCCTATATCCTTTATCTTTTTCCTATCTAGCTGGCTCTACATAGATATTAGCAACCTGATGGTTGTTAAAGAACTCTAACATATTTACATGATTACCATTTATAAGGAAATAAAATATAACTTGGTTATCCCCTCCAAAAAAGGAATAGTGTTAAATTATATGTTATGGTAAGGCTTAAGCAACGAATCGCTGCCAACATGCCAGACCGCTACCTAATTGTGAGTTAAGCCATGGTGACGTTTATTAAATTATGTTATGGCAAGGCTTAAGCAACGAAACGCTACCAACATGCCTGACCGCTAACCAATTGTGAGTCATGTCCTGGTGACATTTAGTTAACTGATTTTTCTTTTTCTTTTTGTTTTGTTTTCGAACTTACTTAAAGTCGGTTTGACGCAGCTCTAAATTCTTTTCTATTCTGAGCTAGTCTAAAAAGGTCTACATACCCTTCACAACCTACATCTCTAATAATTTGACTAATATAGCTTTGTCTAGGCCTTCCTACTCTATTTTTATTTGGTAGTCTATAATCTAAGACTTTACTAAATAGTCCCTCATGTCTTAACTGGTGCCCTATCATTCTATCTCTCCTGACCTTCAATTGTTTCCATATACAGAGATCCTCACTTATCCTTCTATAAACTTCCTCGTTTGTTACTCTATCTGTCCAACTAATATTTAACATTCTCCTATAACACCAAGTTTCAAAAGCTTCTATCTTTTTCTTATCTACTTCTTTAATTGTCCAAGTCTCACTACCGTATAGTAGAACGCTCCATACGTACGACTTTAAGAAACTTTTTCTATTATCTAAACTAATAGTATTAGCTATTAGTAAGTTTTTCTTTTTTAAAAACATTTTTCTAGCTTGAGCTATTCTAGCTACTATATCCCTTCTGCTACATCCATCTTTTGTAATTATACTACCTAAATAGCAAAATTCATCTACCTCCTCTAACTCGGTATTACCTATTTTTAATTTTGGTTTAGAACTAGGCTGTAACTCACTTGTCATTATCTTTGTCTTTACTGAGTTAATTCTCATACTATAGTTACTCCGTAGTATCTCATCTAAAATATTTAAAACTCTCCTAACTCTTTTCTAGACTCTGCTATAATGGCTATATCATCTGCAAAACGTAACATGTCTATTTTCTGTCCCTGTACACTAATACCTATCTCTTTTCTCTCTCTAGCTAAGTTTAAAGCTTCCTCAATATAAACATTAAAAATCAAGGGAGACAGTATACAACCCTTTCTAACACCATTTCTAATCTTAGCTTCCTTTTCTATTTCATCAAATCTAATTACTACGCTTTGGTTTATATATAGACTGTAAATAATTTTTCTATCCCTATGAGAGATTCCTATTTTTTGCAAAACCCTGAACATAACAATCCAATTAACCCTATCAAATGCTTTTTCTAAATCTACAAACGCGAAATGAGTCTTTTATTTTTGAAACCTTTTTTCGATAATTACCCTAATCATTAGTATCGGTTCTCTAGTCCCTCTGTCTTTACGAAAACCATATTGGTCTTCGCCTAAATAATTCTCAGTCAAAGCTTCTACTCTATTTTGAATTATTATTGTTAGTATTTTGGAAGCATGAGAAGTTAAACTAACCGTTCTAAAATTCTCACACCTATCAGCTCCTGACTTTTTTGGGATTGGGATAATAATATTTTTTTCGAAATCTATTGGAACTTCACCTGTATCATATATTACTTTTACTAGTTCATATAATCTATCTAAAGTTTTCTGACTTGCATATTTTATTAATTCTGCGGGAATATCGTCTATCCCTGGCGCTTTATTTATTTTAAGATTCCGAACAGCTCTATCAAATTCCTCTCTTAATATTGAGAACCCTATTTCTACATCCTCTTCTTGGTCGTTTTCTAACTCATCCATATCGTCTCCCTTATATAAATCTTCTAAATATCTTTTCCATCTATCTGCTACCTCAACTTTATATATTAGAAGCTCATTATTCTTGTCTCTAATACCATTATATTTTTTCCTATCTTCCCCAAAAAACTTTTTAACTGCCCTGTAAGCCCTGTCTGTCTTACCTACTCTCAAATCATCTTGTATTCCTTACAATTCTCCTCCATCCATTTATTTCTAGCTTTTCTACACTCATGTACTATCTTATTTCTAACTCTATTATATTTTTGCTTACTTTCACTATCCACTTTTCTGAAAGGTTTAAGCTTTCTTCTATTCTCTATTAAATCTAATATCTCCTTTGTTACCCACGGTTTTCTCGCTTCTATTTTTTTCTTACCTATAGTCTGTGTTGCTGTATCATGTACAGTCAGTTTTATTTCTTTCCATCTATTTTCTAAGTTCCCTCCTACAGCTATCTCTTTGCTCTTATTATCTAATACTTGTTTATATTCCTCTTTTACCCTACTATCATTAAGCTTACCTAGATCCCATCCCTCTCTTTTAACCTTTCTCAATTTTTTGAATTTTAGTTTACACTTCATTTTAACTAAGTTATGATCGCTATCTATGTCAGCGCCTGAATAACTACGACAGTTTTTAACTTGGTTTCTAAATCTTTGTTTAACTAAAATATAATCTATTTGGTATCTAGCCCTATCACCTGGCGCTTTCCAGGTATATCTTCTCCTAACATGTTGTTCGAATAGGGTGTTTACAGTTACTAATCTATGTTCCTGGCAAAACTCAACCAATCTTTCTCCTCTATCATTTCGTCTGCCATACCCAAATTTTCCTACCATTTTTCCCTCACTACTTCTCCCACTGACGCATTAAAATCGCCCATAACTATTAAATTCTCATCTCCTTTTACTTTTCTCACTATACTATTTATATCCTCGTACACCTTTTCTACTTCCTCATCCTCGTACTGAGTTGTTGGCATGTAAACCTGTACTAAAACAGTGTCTGTGGGTTTTGTACTCAATCTAACCATAATTATTCTATCACTAAATTGTAAGTACTCTTTAACTTTATGCCCTAATCTTTTACCTAACACTATTCCTACCCCTGCCAGTCCATTAGTTGAAGAAGTTGTAATTATTCTATAATTATCTTTCCAAAAGTCTTTACTATCTGGCCATCTCACCTCACTAATACCTAAAATGTCCAGCTTTTTCTTTCTCATTTCGACTAATAAATTCGTTAACTTATCTACTCTAAGTAATGACCTTACATTCCAAGTCCCTATCACTAAATCGAACTGTTGTTTTATATTCTTACGATGACGAGCCCCAAGTACCCTCTCCCGGAGATCCGAATGAGGGAGTATTTTACCTCCGGACAAGAATTTTACTTGTGAGCTCTCCATCATATGTATTTCATGTTTTAGGCCACGCACACCTGGGAAATATTGTGGTAGGTTCCCATATCTTTCCACAACGCAGTTTTTAAAGATTTTAGCAAAAAACCGTATCCGTCACGGCCAACCCCCAACAAGCTTGTAAATTATCGAGGATCGCCCGAGACCAACCGACCCTCCTCCAATATCTTTTAGCCAGCAAGGCTGCTGCCCCTTGCTGCGCCTTTTAATCGCCTTTTACGATAAGCAGGCTTACTATAGTAGTATTCTTTGTCCCCTACTATAGGGACTTATTATTGTTTTTGATTATTATTTATCAGATTTCAGCCTTAATTCAACTTTAGCTAGTTTTTTCAAAACTACTGCAACTCGGTTTGGTTTTTCATTTATAGGTATAAAGAAGGTTTCAATTTTATTAGAAGAATAATGTTTGGTTTTACAGACTATTTTTTTATTTCTGAGCTTTTAATTTTATAGCTGTTTCAAAATCTCAGCGACCCTGGGATGCGCAATGGAGGAAGTGAGAAACCTTTAGAAAAGGATATAACACTGTGTTTTCAGTTCAACCTAAAAACATCACCATACGCTAAAATAACTCTTAATGTAATGTCAAATTATTAATGTGTAAACAAATACCTAACCTTACTACTAATCTATGATCAAAGGCAAGACATATTATATTAACTTTTGCGTTTTATATTACTTCTTGGGACTAAGTGAATTAAATAAATCGTGTAAAGAAAAATTATGGGATATTTATTAAGTGTCTAGCATATGCAGAATTGGCTCGGCGGTAAGTTAAGACCATAGATTAGATAAAGTTAATATAGATAAGCCACTTTCATAATAAAAGCATGTGACTTTTTGTTACATTAATAAACATAGATTTAATCAAAATAATAAATATGATTTAAAACAGAGTAATGTAAGAAATATAAATTTAATCTTATCATCATATGGTATCATCGATTATAAAATTATATTGCAGTAACGTCAACGCTGTTGGAGCCATGACTATCATTCCACAATACCATATTTTCACTTTGGTCTTTAGTTTTGTCAGTAATATTTGAGATTTCTGCGAAGGTCGCTGAGATTTTGAAAGACCTATACCATGAGTAACCGTAAAAAAACAGTTCACAGTCAAGGGAGAAATTATTTATAGTGTGTTTAAGTTTATGAAAGAAGAAAAGAATGGAATGCCTGTCATTCCTATGAATAATTTACACAAACGAATAGCAACAGCAAATGGAGTTAAACTAAACCCAGTCGAGCGAATTATTTCAGAAGCGAAGAGCAAACCCGAGGATGACAAATTTGTGTCACCAAGGAATAAAATTAATAAGAGGAGTCCTAAATCTTATGTGGGCCAATTTACGGATTATGATAGTAATTTTATGATTTTTTAGATTCAATTTCTATGAAATATGCATTCTTAATAAGTATTTTGGCTACCAAAGTTTTAAAAAATTTAGTCTGTCTATTTTTATCTACACACGGAAACATGACACACTAAAAAAACAATAAACAATACACCAAAAAGTTACAGGTTTCGCATACAAACATTGTAGTTTTATAATTTATATTATGTTGATAAATTACGGATTATGCAATTCACATAGCATAGCGGTTGAGTTAATTCAGAATACGCATCCGGAAATTCAATGTTTTTAGGTTTTGCTTATATTGTATTGTTCTTTCTTTCTTTCTTTTTATACGATACCTCTCGCTTCCTTCATTGCGCATCTCATAGCCCATGAGATTTTGAAATGCCTATACTATAGGAGTTTAAAAACATAACTAACTAACTTTACACGATATGATGTATATACGACATTTGGATATAAACTATTTTATGTACACTCATCACCAATCCTATAATTACATAGATGACTCATATTCTGGTGTTTGCTGGAAGGTTCGAGACTTCTGTAGAATGTACTTCGGTTATGCAGCTTGCGTGTTTGACGGGTTGTCTAATAGTTCACAACACTACCCCCTCTTTCAAACCATTATGTTCCGTAACTGTAAAAATATTTTGACGCCAATTCGATGACTGATGACGATATCGGCAGCTACCTCCTCTGGTGCATTCATCACGTAGTGGGAAAGAACAGTCAACACTCTATTCTTGGTGTTGGTAGGCCACCAGTGGCTAGTAATAAACAAGCACCCGGATGTTGGTTCCCTGGAAAATTACTTCTAGCATATTTCGAACTATTCTCCAATCTAAGCGATCCCATCCACAGCCTAGCTTGGGCACCGCTAGTCTCGTTACTCCATTTTCGATCATCTGAGCCTTAAGATTCGACAAAGCCTCCCATAAATGTTCATAACTAGGTCTCTGCCATGAAAAATTTTTGGTGACCAGATAGTAAACATAACAATTTTCATCCTGAAGAACCAAGGCTTTTCCTACAGTCGGTTGCTATTGTACTAATTTATCCACACATCCCAACTTTTTTTTGAAAACAACCACTATTCCTCTTGAGCTACGCAATGTGCAAGGGAATGTCCTTCTGGTGCTCTAAACAGATCTTGCTGTTTTTGAACAACAACGCCAAATCTCGCCCTAGCGGAACCACCATACGCCGCCATAAAACTCTAAAAATCTACATTTGGATCACGATTAGTAACCCCTTGAACATCATTTACATCGAGTTTTCTTGGTTGTTGGAAGCATAAGATGTTAAACGGTCAAAGTGTACCACTTTCAGTTTACCACGGGCAGATCTTCTGATGCGGTACACTACATCATTAACTTTTTTTAATACTTTTTACGGGCTTTCCCATTGCCTTTATAATTTTGGCGACAATCCACGCTTTCTTTGTGGATTCTACAACCACACTAAATCTCCATGTTGGTAACCACCTTCTTGTGCTCTCGTGTCATATTGTGACTTTATTCGAGCGCTTGCTGCCTGGATATTCTTTCGGACGTTTTCGTGAATGCTATTAGATCTTTCACAAAACTTACTCACGTAATCTTCACCTGCGACCTCTTCTCCAGGTTTAGATCCTAACTGAAGATCACATGGTATCTGCAATTCACGTCCTAACATCACGCAAGCGGGAGAGTTGCCTGTGCTGTCATGTACGGAAGATCGGTACGCCAATAGAAACAAATATAAGTATTGGTCCCACTCTCGTTGATGTTTGGAGACAACTGTAAGTTAGGTACTTTCCTAACGTCCTGCTCATTCTTTCAACCATTCCATCCGATTGAGGATGAAGTGGTGTGGTTCTAGTCTTCCTGATTCCAAGCTGCTTGCAGACGTTCTGAAACAACGCTGATTCGAAGTTCCGACTTTGATCGGAGTGTAATTTTAACGGAACGCCAAAGCGACAAAACAACTCCCTCAATAGTACTTCTGCAACCGTCTCGGCTTCTTGGTTAGGTATAGCATACGCCTCCGGCCACTTGGTAAAATAATCCATTGCAACCAAGATGTATTTATTTCCTTTCTATGATTCAGGAAACGGACCAGCTATATCAATGGTCACCCTCTCAAAAGAATTCCCCACGTTATACTGTCTCACCGGGGCATTTCCAGGGGCACACAACTCACATTTCCGGCACCACTCCTTCACATCTTCCTTGCAGTTCACCCAATAGAATCTTTCTCTCACTCTTTCGAGAGTTCTTTACCGCCAAAATGCCTTCCGGAGATACCATCGTGCAAGTGCTGCAACACTTCCGGCACTCTGCTTTTTGTCACTATCACTTGGAGTCGTCTCTCAGTGCCATCTTCACACTCCAGGTGTCGTTTCAAGATTCTATTTTCAATCTCCAAGGATTCCCACTGTACCCAGTATGCCTTCAGGCTCCTACTTGAAATACTAATTTCTTCTCAAGCTGATCGTCGTCCTCAACTTTTTCACTCGATAATACGTCCCAATTCGGCGTCATTCTCCTGATCTTGTCGCATTCTTTCGGGTTGCCAAGTATCATCAGTTTCCGTCATTCTATGACTGACACTTATTTTCTCTTGCATCTTGTAGTAATGATTGTGGTCTACCGGACACGGTCTTCTTGACAGAGCGTCTGCATTCCGATGGCTAGTTCCTACACGATGTTCTGTATCAAAGTCATATTCCTGCAGTCGTTCTATCCACCTTGCAACTTGCCTTTCAGGATTTCCAAACTTCAGTAACCATTTTAGTGCAGCATAGTCTGTTCTTAACAGGAATTTACGGCCGTATAAGTACTTATAAAAAAAAGTGCTCTACGGATTTGATGACGGCCAACAGTTTCCTTCTTGTCACACAATAGTTCCCATCTGGTCGCGACAAAACCTTGCTGAAATACTCAATAACTTTTTCTTGTACGTCCTGCACCTGAGAAAGAACGCTTTCCATAGCTGTGATGCTGGCATCGGTATCCAACACAAATGTACCTTATATCCGTGGATAACTCACAATCGGTGCTGTAACTAGTAGCCGTTTCAGTTGTTCAAATGCGCTGTGGCAGTCGTTATTCCAATTATATTCTTGTCCATCTTCAGTTAATTTCGTCAACGATTTGGCAATGTTCGTAAACCCTAGTATAAAACGTCGGTAATATGTACACAATCTCAGAAAACTGCGTAGTTGGTGTATATCTGCTGGTATAGGCCACTCTTGTGCCGTTTTTATCTTGTCAGAATCGGCTCTTATTCTGGTCTCCAAAACATGTCCTAAGCTATTTCACTTCTTTTCCAAATAGGTGACATTTCTTAGGGCTCAAAATAAGGTTTGCCCCGCGTAATCTTTGAAATATCTCCTCTAGGTTCTTAAGATGTTCTTCAAAAGATCCGCCTAGCACTATCACTTCGTCTAGGTACACCGGACATGTTTTCCAGGACAATCTACGCAATATCGACTCCATCAAACGTTCAAAAGTAGCAGGGGCATTGCATAATCAAAAGGACATGACCTTAAACTGCCATAATCCAGCTCTAATTGTAAAAGCAGTTTTTTCTTTTTCTTTTGGCTCCAAGTCTACCTGCCAGTATCTGCTTTTCAAGTGCAAGGCCGAAAACCATTTAGATCCGGTTAGAGTATCCAAGGTGTCATCAATTCTGGCCAAAGAATAGCTCTCTTTTTGTGACATTGTTTAGCCGCCGGCAATCTACACAAATCCTTATCGACCCATTCTTTTTCTTGACAAGCATTACCGTGGATGCCCATGGACTGACTATTCGAGGGCTCAATCACTCCTTGAATCTCCAAGTCTGTGATAATTTGCTCAATTTCCTTACGTTTTGCCAAAGAAAGCAGCCTGGGATGTTGTTGTATCGGTTGCGCATTTCCAGTATTGATCTTGTGTCGCACCACATTCGTCCTTCCTTTCTCACTCTTATCCAGTGCAAACACACCTCGATATCCTCCAACCAGTTCTTTTACGCTGCCCAGTTGGTCGCCGTTTAATCCTTCACACGAAGGTATCAATATATTTAGCAATTTCTGTGAGCAACCGTTGGCTGGTTTATCTTTTGTGTCGTCCACACAACGCCTAATATGGCATACTGGAACGCAACTTCCCACAATGATGTTTTTCATCAGGGTCGCCATATACGGATTAATGTTTAGCACCCTTATTGGTATCATATTTCGAGATTCAGTGTTCGTCCAATCAGTAATCCCTCCTGGCCCATCCCAATACAAAAATGTAACGGGCGTTTATTGTTTTCGTAAAAACCAGTCATAAATAACTTAAATACAAATGTCAATAAACTAAGATAGTAATTTAGGTTAGAAATCAGTACAAAATATTCAAAACGAATGGAAATAACCGGTCGTTGTTTACATTCGCTTTTAAACTGCATACGTCAAGATTTCGAAGGGTCAAGAATATCAATGTGTGCGTTTGCGCATACTCATCTCAAATTACTTGCCCAGAATAGACCCCCTGTAAGACAGCTGTCGAGTAGCTGTATGTATTGGCGGCTCCGTGGCGTAGTGGTATGTGTGTAACTACTACGCCCAAGGTCCCAGGTTCGAATCCCGACACGGTCCGCTTGAAAAATGTTATGCGAGCATTTTTCGCAAAAATACACCCTCGTTCGGATGAGAGGTAAAATGGAGTTCCCGTGTGTGAGTGTTGTCACGCACGTTAAAGATCCCTACCTTGCTTGGAACAGCAAGGGTTTGGCAAAATTCCAAATGTTCCAGGTAAAAAAAACTCGCTTCCTGGCCAATGTAGTACCTTCGGGTGGAGCATTGGAAAAAATCACATGTAATGTATGTATTGTAGTGGTACTTGGTGTATGGTCGCTAGTTTGTACAAGAGTCGTCTATGCCAAACCTTGTCAAATGCGTTTTGTATGATCAGCGATACTGCTGTCGTGACGTGTGCTTTATTGTAGTTCTGCGCGATGTGGTCTATGACGAATATTACTTGTAGTGTGGTTGAGTGATCTTTTCTGAAGCCCAATTGTTCTTTTCGGTCTCGTAGACGATGTTTCAGTTTTTGTAGTAGTAGTCGTTCGAATGTTTTTGATATCGCACTGAGAAGCGATATAGGTCGGTAGTGTGACGGGTTTGTCCTTGTTTTTCATGTATTAAACATCATAACTGCAATTGCAGTCTTCCATGCTGTGGGGTAATGTCGTTGTAGGAGTATGCCGTTGAATAGTCTCGTGATGTATGCTAGTGTGCATTTCGTGATATTTTTGAGTGCTTGGTTTGTGATGTTGTCCTTCCCGGGTGTTTTTCTGTTTCTGTTTCTGAGAATTGTTTGTTTTGTTTCTTTTGGTGTTATAAGTGGTATGTGGTCTTCCGGATGAATTTGTAGTAGTTCGTCCATGGTTTCGTTTACTTGCGTTTCATGTTGCTGGTGTGTTGTTGGATTCGGTGAGTATGTTTTTTGTAGTGTTGTGGCGACTATGTTTGCCTTTTCTCGGGCGTTGTAGGTCTTTCCGTGTGGTTCGTTTAATGGTGTGTTGATTGATTGATGTCTTCTTTTGAGTCCTCTGTTAAGTCGGTGTAAGTTCCTTTCTGCGTCGAGAACATTGTTGATGTATTCCGTCCACTGTTGCTTGTTGTGTTCGTCTAGTAAGGTTTTGAGTGCAGCTTGTGTTGTATTTAGTTGGGTTTTGATGACTGGGTCTCTTGTTATCCACCATCTCCGGACTAACTTCCTTTTCTGTTTGATGATGTCGCGAAGGTAGTCAGGAAGTCGTGGTATGTTAGTGTTTCGGATTCTTGTCGTAGTGCTGTGATTTAGTGTTTCTTGGAGTGTATTGGTGATGTATTCTGTGGCTGCGTCAATTTGTTCGTGTGTATCGACGGTCGGGTTTTCAAATGTGATTTTGTGTTGTAAATACTCGCTTAGCTTCCTCCAGTTTGTTGATGTCACTGTGTTAATCGACTCTTGTGTAAGTGGCGTTGTGTGCATCGTAGTTAGTATAGGTAGATGGTCAGAGCTCAAGTCTTCTATGACTTCTGTAGAGAGGTTGTACGGCATGTTCTTGACTAGTGTGATGTCTAGTACGTATGGCCGATAATCTGAGTTTAGAGGTATTCTTGTTGGTGTGTCTGGTCCAGTGATGTCGAAATCTTTTCCTGGCGAGTGATTGTAAAGCGTCAGTCCGTCGCGATTGTTTATTCTGGAGCCCCATGTAGTGAGTTTGGCGTTTAAGTCACCCAAGATTATCGTAGCGGTGTCTCCTAGTGTTAGGTTGTCAATGTCTTGTGTATATAGTGTTCTGGTTGGGCTACGGTATACGGAGATGAGTCTCAATAGTCGTCCGTCTGCGTAGATTTCCACGCCTGCAGCGTCTAGCTGTGTTTGTGGAAGGTCTAGTGCGTGATGTGTAATTAGTCTGTGAATAAATGAGGCTACTCCTCCACTTGATATATGCCCTGGTTCAATAATCCTGTCTTTTCTGTGAGTTGTGTAATTTGCGATCTTAAGTGCGTGGTTGTGGTTTAATTTCGTTTTCCCAAGTAGTGCAATGTCGATGTTAAATTTGGTGAGAAAAAGTGTCGTAGTTGAGTTAATTTGTTTTTGATTCCGTTGGCGTTAGTAGTGATGTAAGGCCGGTCTGACTTCAAAACGGTGCACGCGTATGTTTTTCAATGTAACATACGTGTAGACATGTTTTGAAGCCAGACCGGCCTTATATTACTTTCAATGGAACATACGTGTGTGACTTCAAAACGTGTCCACACGTATGCTACTATGAAAAAATGTAAGGGCGTGCAGAAAAAATGTGGAGCTGTTTTGAATTCGTATTAGATGTTCTCTAGCGAGAAATTATAAAGTAGGTCAGATGCAAAATATCGCATCTAAGTCAATTGTATTTCATTAAAATGTATTCTGATTTATGTTTTTACTTTTGTTTAGAGGCTGCAAATACACATAGGCCGGTTTCACTTCAAAGTATGCCCACAGTAGGAAAAGCAGCGGTGGCAATCAAGGTCAATTCCTATCTAATATAAGTGAGAAATCTTCGACTTGCATTCATAACAACATAAATTAGTTAACGTAGTGTTGTGTGTAAGATAGAAGCAAGTAATTAAATGCAATATGGATTTTAATATTCTTAATAAAACCACATATCGCAAACCTTATGTAAATTCAAAAGATCTTGTAGTGAATAAGAGGTTTGAAGTTTTAAAAGTGGAAACAATCAAGACAAAATATGGAGAAAGAGTATTAGTGGAAACAGAAGAGTTCAAGAGTATATTGCCATTGAGATATTTTGAATACCTTCAAGCACATGGAGTGAAACAATTAAATGAAAGTATTGGCTCGAACAAACACGTATACATAACTAGCAAGGGATCGATCGGTTTAACTGTCAACATAGAATTTTCAGAATAATATGTCACTATTCTAAGAAATTAGTTTATTATAATAATATACATCTTGTTCTTTACTGTTTATTTTATTATAACACACATCTAAGTCAATTGTATAAAGAATGCTGTATTTAATTAAAGTGGGTTCTGAATTATGCGTTTTACTTTGAGGTTACTACCTTGTTTAGAAGAAATCTTGTTTAAAAATAGAAACTTTTATAAAATACTTTTATTTACAAATTGTTGTATATTTTGATCTAACTATTTATAGTTAAAAAAAAGAATCACACTAAATATTTTTTACAACTTAAAACCTAACTATTTATACATGAAAAAGTATTTATTAACTCCCGTTCTTGAAGTATCTGCTGCTCCCTTGCAGCCAGTTCCTCTCTTTTTTGCATTATTATTTCTAGTACCAAATCTAGACGACGCAGTAACTTCTCTCCACGCTTTTTAAATGCATTGAGCAACTTTACTGTGTCCTCTTCATAGGATTTGTCATCTTCACAACAAACAGTCATATCAGGTCCAATACATAACTTTTTCATAGCCAACATGTTTTTGCCAGATCTGTGAGCATAGCATAACAGATTATTGTAGGTTCCCTTTTTCTTTTGTATACTACCTGATGTTTCTGAAAGGATCAGAATGTGCCAACGATCCAACGATCCTCAGAATATCCAGAATAGTTTTCTTATCCTAATCTAATGTAAATTAAAAATTAGTAGTGCTTGCATAAATATAAATATATTCTAACGTACGTGTATGATTCTGCTTTACTATGGCGTTGATCATTGGTACATCTCATTTCGAGTAGACGAACTGGCTGCGGTGGAACAACAGGAGCGGCAGACTCAGACATTTCATTGCTTCTAAAACGCACAAATCCATCAATATTAAAACGACATGTATGAATGTGAAAAGCACTTACCGTGATATATCTATTACGTCACTATCAAAAATAGCAGCAGTGTCAAGTTGAGATGAAGATCCAAAAACTTCTTTAATCAAGTCTTCGTTAAAATGAAATATAAATTGTTCTAGAACTTTCACTCTATTGTTGGTACTGCTACCATTTTTGGTCAATGATAAGTTACTCATTTTTTAAAGTTGCTAGTAACTAATAATTATACAAGAGATCTGATTGAATACTGTTGGTAAAATCTACGTGAAATATTTATATTAAATAAGAAACGAGTCTGTTAGAAAAAAATTACAAATTTGCATCGTTTTCTGAAAAAAATTGCAAATGAAAATTTTATATATTTTGCTATGTAATTTATTCTAATGAATAAAAAACAGTATGTAAACAAAAATAACGATGCTCTCAGCAAAATACCGAATTTGGGTCATTGTCTGAAAAATTGCAAATATACATTTTTTTATAGTTAATTATGCAAGATATTCAAATTAAAAAGAAATAGTAAATTGTCAGCAAGATATTTCAAATTTGCTTTATTTTCTGAAAAAATTGCAAATGTCTAATTTTATAGCTAACCATAAAATACGTTTTCATTAAATAAGAAAATGCATGTTAGCAAAAAAATAGTACTGCAAGCATATTTTCCGTAAACAAGAGCATAAATGAAAGGTACAAGGTACAAGGTCGTGCTTACGGTTGGAAATTATAAATTCCTTGTTACTTTTTCTCCTGTTATTTACCTTAGGTCATGAATCAAAACGTAAATAAAGATGATATTAACAACTGCTTCCAAAGCAATTCGCTATGCAATTATTTTGATTGCATAGGAATAAATACTATTGCAATTTTGCATTATTCTGAAAGTTGCTTATCAATCATACGTTTTATAACATTTTGTATATATAAGAATAAAATCTTTTACAGTTGTTTTGCTTACGTCAGAATTTATTTGTGTATAAATAGTCAATAAATCTCTACATATATATATATATATATATATATATATATATATATATATTAATTATTAAGTAGTATAGTGATTGTAAAGAACAACCATCATGAATTCTGAAACGGTGGTCGAAGTTAAAAGTGATATTTTAAAGTTAACAGTGAAGTGTATGAATCTAATTAAATCGGTTGGTGAAATTATCAAACACATCATCATTATTAAGACAAACATAAGTTTATTAAAGCTTACAATTAAAAACAAGGTATACGAAGACAATCGCCAGGAAAATCCTAGTAGAATGGAGTCTAATTTGGCACATCTAGAAAGTTACCTTGTACGATTGAAACACTTGAAACGCTCTTTGGAATACCAAGGTAAAGGTATTGATGCAACGCTTTCTAGAAGTCATAGGCAAAGGCATTTGGTTTGGCATGATGTAGAATCCTGTTTTGGAAGTCGAATAATTACGGGACTTATTATCAATTTAAGTTATAAAGATCCTCTAGTGTTCTTAGACAAGGCGTTCGCTAGTTTTAAACGCAAGATTGTTGCTTGCTTAAAAAAGTCAATGTTGAAAGTTAATGTAATATTTGCCGCTAACTTTGTTAAGCCTACAACTGGCGAAATAGATTTGAAAACGTTTCCTACTGCAAATCGTCACATCGATATAAACACCAATCTCAAGCAGTGGTATAAGGAGAACGTATTGGACAAAATATCGAAGCGATTGGAAGAATTTAGCGAAAAGGATTTAGGTTGGACAGTCCAAGAAGTTTTACACTTGAAGGTAAATATAAACAATCATGATCCACTTAAAGGAGGGTGTTCAACGTTTGTTCCGGTTCGGGACTTTATAGCAAAAAAACGAGCTGTGGTAAATGTAATAAATAACGACCAACATTACTTTCTTTGGGCTTTGGTTTCCGCTTTACATCCTGCTATACAAAATCTTCATAGAATATCTAGCTATTCACATTTTGATCAGTATTATGCTACAATTCCATTCAGTTTCCAATTGCATTAAAAGACCAAAAAAATTGAGAAGCTCGCAATTAACTCATATTGCATAGAAAATACTAAAATACTCCCATTTTGTTTAAGTGAAAATTTTAAAAAAATTGAACCTATTAATCTGTTAGTTTTAAATAATGATTCCTTACAATATTCTCGTCCGACAAATGCTAATGAGAATCATTTTCATTTTACTTGGATTAAGGATATGTCAAAATTATTTGCAAAACAGTTGTCTTCACATGAACATAGAAAATTTTTTTGTTATAGATGTTTAAATAATTTTAGTACAGCAGCATTAGCAATAAGATTACCCGAAGAATCCGAAAAGTATCTAAAATTTAAAGATTTCCACTACCAAGAAAAAGTATCATTTGTAGTTTATGCAGATCTCGAAAGTATATTAGAACCAAAGACATATACCCTTTAGTGTAGCGTACTATTTGAAATGCTCGTATGATAATAAATATTCCAAATTTCAATTGTATTGCGGAGAGGATTGTATAGAATGGTTTGTTGCTCAATTGAAACTGATTTCAGAAACGACGAATAAAATTTTCTGTAACCCAAAACCTATTACCCCTTTAACAGAAGAACAAAAGTCAGCATTTAAATTTGCCTTTCACTGTCACATTTGCAATAAACCTTTTAGTATAGATGATATTAGTTCATCACTGTCACTTTACAGGTAAATTTCGAGAAGCGGCTATCAAAGATTGCAACATCAATTATCATAATTCTTATATGATATCAGTAGTTTTTCATAACTTATCAGGCTACGATTCGCATTTCATTATTAAAAAAATCTCGTTAGAGTTTTCAGGTTCGTTAAACATTCTACCAATAAATAAGGAAAAATACATATCTTTTACAAAATATGTAAAAGGTATGAAAGTTAGTTTTAGATTTATCGATTCATTCAGGTTTTTGGCATCTAGCATTGAAAAAATTAGCTTCCTACTTAGATGATAATAAAAAATCCATCACCAGGAAAAATTGTAACACTGATAATGAGTTTCGGTTACTTACGCATAAAGGCATATTTCCCTATGATTACATTAACTCTTGGGGTAGGCTCAATGAAACCAATTTACCCTGTAAAACAGCATTCTTTAATCGTTTACGCAATGAAGAAGTCTCAGATAAAGACTACAATCATGCTAAACAAGTTTGGCACACATTTAATATAAAAACACTAGGGGACTATTCAGATCTATATTTAAAAACAAATGTACTGCTCTTGACTGACATATTTGAAAACTTTAGAAAAACTTGCATGTTCACGTGAAGTTAGATCCACTTCACTACTTTACGGCTCCTGGTTTAGCTCTAGACGCAATGTTAAAAGCGACGAATGTTAAACTTGCGTTGCTTACTGATATTGAAAAAATAATGTTTTTAGAACGGGGAATTCGTGGTGGCGTTGCTCAATGTTCGAATAGATATGCCAAAGCAAATAACAAATATATGAATGCAGATTATGATTCGAATTTCGCTTCTAAATATTTAATGTATATTTATTTATATGGCGCCGCAATGTCTGAATATCTTCCATATGGAGAATTTGAATTTTTAGATGGCACCAGTCCAGATATAGTACGTTTAGACATACTTAATATTCCCGATGATTTTGATGTAGGATATATTTTTGAATGCGATTTACACTACCCAGTATCTTTACATGAAATTCACAGTGAGTTACCTTTGGCGCCTGAACATATGATACACCAGTACCTTATAATAAATCAAACCTAAAGAAATTACTTACAACTTTATATCCAAAACTCAACTATATTATTCACTACAAGAATTTAAAAATGTATTTAAGCTACGGTTTAGAACTGAAAAATTCATAAGGCCCTTTTCTTTTGTTTTATTACCTTTATATATATATATATATATATATATATATATATATATATATATATATATTATAACATTTGACATTTATCAAAGGTTCTACAAAGGTAGTTCGTTAGTGCTACTGATAAAACCATAAATTTTCCATTTTATCAAGCTATACTAAAAGTTAAAAACACTACGGTTAACAAAGATTGATGGATAGTTACTTGTTGAAAACATATATAGGATATTATGTACTAGTACAGCGTTTGAAGTTTATAAAAAGCATTATTATTTGTTTGCATATACGAAGGGTATCTAATGCATCTTCGGTTGAATGTGTATAGGTTTTGTCTTCAGTTTAGCATTTGTAAATTTTGCAGGATACTGTATGCCAATTATAATTTTGAGTTTCCTAAAATAAGATATGTTTAATACATTTAAAATATAAATCAACATAAAAATTTCGAAATGTCAAATAAAATGTAAAATAAAACAAAACTGTTCTAAAATAGTAGTTAAGTAGAATTAAGTTTTATATGTTGAATGCACCCCTTATGTTATATTAGTTAGTAGGCTAGAAATAAGTTTGTTTTTTGTTGTTGTCTAGGTGATGATTGTTTTAAAAGGGATTATGATAAAATTGTTTGAAAAAATTATTAAAAAATTTTGGAAAGAGTTTAGACACATAAATTTTTGTACTTTGATAAAATTGTTTTGCTAAGAGCTTGTACTGAGAATTTTGAAAAATTTAAATATACATGTTAAAGTGCATGCATTTCATTTAATCTATTAAAAGGAAAGTGAAAGTGAAACGACGAAAATTAATTTGGTAAAGAAAAAAGGAATTCAAATATACCACCATAGGGGCATCCTTTGTTGTGGTTCAGGAGTTGCAGCTGATCAGTTAATTGGTGACGTATAAGGTGTTCGTAGTTGTAGAGTAATAAAACAATTAGTGGTTGAAGTAGTTCCATAAGAGAACCTAAAACTAGAGGAAAAACATTATTGTATTTTATACTAAGACATATTATTTAATAGGTACTCACTGAAAGCGCTTGAGGCAACTTTGTGTATCCTGTTCCAATCCTGTACAACCAGACACATTCAACGGAGTTACAGGTATAAAAGTTAATATTATCTACTTTTCATATTAAGTAATTTTGAATAAATTAAATTTCAAACGTTAACTAGAATAAATAATTGCAGAACAGATTTATCAATCTTTGTTTAATCGGTATACGTAAGCACGACTTAGAGGTTAAGTTTGATTTTGATCGTATACGCTTTAGGTGCTTGTGTTTCAATACCTGTAAGGGGACAAAGAACCTACTTCTCCTTACAGAGTTAAAATACTAGATACAGTTTCCCTGAGAAAGAGTTTCAAAAGCCGTGGCATAATTGAATTGAGAGAGTTTTATTTTAATCAATTACAGACTAACACCATATTACAGGTTGCACCTATTATTTTACTCGTATATTTAAGCATCATTACATTATAAAATATCAACATACATAACATATATATATATATATATATATATATATATATATATCGGCGTTGCTAACAGTGCTCATAATTCGAGATATTTGAAAATTTCAGGTTAAAAAATCCTTAGGTATGAATTAGTTCTATACGATTATACCATCACTTGATGGAGTTTTACAAATCCGTTTTCCCGATTTACGGCACTAGTAACATAAACTATTTCCAATCTAAAAATTAATCAAAATTAGGTGGCACTCAAGAAAACTACCTACTTAGACAAATATTATACAATAGGCGTTCAGCCTTATACAAGCTTTTTCTAAATTAGGTGGCAACCATTATCTTTTTCACAATCGAGGTCAATGGTAATTTTCCTGATTACAGAATTTTGAACAAGATACTTCAACGACCTTCCCTGTGAAATATCTACCTTATTTTATGGACCGAAACTGCAAGTAACAAGTTAGCATATTTAAATAATTTTCTTTTAATTATAAAATATTGCCTATGAGGATAAGGTGAAAAATTCTCGGCCTACAATGAAAGACTGCAATTTTCAGTAAAAAAAAGATTTTATTTTTTGACATAATCCCCCGTACCTTCAACACACTTGGTCCAGCGTTTCTCCAACATCAGTATTATTTCCCGGAAGCGAGAGTCTAGAAGACTGTGAAAATATTCGTCTACCGCCCTCTCAACTTTTTCATTGGACATGAAGCGCTTCTCAGAAACAAATTTCTTCAAGTTTGGGAACAGATAGAAGTCTGACGGCGCCAAATCAAGGAAATAGGGGGGATGGCCCAGCAAGTCGTATCCCAAGTCCGTCAATTTTCCCATCGCCAACGCACGCTTGTGTGCAGGTGCGTTGTCTTGGTGAAAAATGATTTTTTTCTTTTTTAAGCCAGGCCTCTTCTCGCGTATTTTGGCATCCAGTTGGTCAAGAAGGGTGAAGTAATATTGACCTGTAATTGTTCTGCTTTTTTCAAGCTAATCTATTAACAGTTTCCCTTTCGCATCCCAAAACACGCTGACCATCATTTTTCCGGCAGATGCGATCGACTTCAATTTCTTTGGCGCTGCTTCGACTGCTGTTTCGTTTCTGGCGTGTAATGGTGGACCCATGTCTCATCCATAGTGACATATCGCCGCACAAAATCGCTCGGTTCCTTATTGAACCGGATCAAACAATGCTGCAAAACTCGTTTTTACATTTGCTTTTGATCGGCATTCAGTAAATGCGACACCCATCTTGCGCAGAGCTTCCGTATCCCTAACTCTTTGTGTAAAGTGTTTCGCACCCTTTCGTCCGATATCACCACAGTCTCTACTATCTCCTTCACTTTCACTCGGCTATCGTCCAACACGATATCATGCACTTTTTCGATCGTTTCCGGTGTGGTTGCAATTTTTGGCCGTCTTTTACCTGGGTCATCTTCGAGAGACGTGCGACGACGTTTAAGTTCAGCTGCCCACTTTTTAACGGTTTACAGGGTAGGGGCAGAGTCTCCGTAAACTTTTGTCAACTTCCAAAACGAAGAATTTTATGACCGCACGATATTCAAGTTTATCCATTTTAAGAAAACACGCATAAGTTGAAACTTTTCATACGAACTTGTAATAAAGAATTCTTTCTTGCTTGATTTTTTATTATTAACTTTATCCTCGTGACTATCAGCTAAAAAAAATTATACTTTTAAATTTCTTAAACCCTAACCTGATATCACAAGGTCGAGAATTTCTTCTTATTAATGTAAGCCCAAGGTAAAGTTGGATGGAGAATGGCTTGAGATAAAGAAAAACTGTTAAGACATAAACGGCTAGTCGAGTGTTAGCTCTGGGTAGATCATGAGCTTGGGTCATGGGTTGTTAAAAGACCAAAAATATATTTAATGAGCGCCACCGTATTTTTCAATAGAATAACCAACATAATTTAACTGTGCTTGTATAAGGGGAATGCGGAAACCTTATGTCAACACCACTAACATAGCCATAAAACCTGAATTTCACTCTTTAAAACACACTTACCAAGACCTCAAACACCAGGTGTCATACAGATGTCTCGGCTTGACCTGTGAACAAACAAAGGTACAACATGGACACCATTTGTGTCCTCAAAAATATTTGCCAAAAATAAAATAATAGAATTTAGGCTTCTAAAATATATACCCAGGGAATTTGTTTTCATTACACACAATTTCTAATCGGGGATGACTTGTATTTTTTTTACTTGAATTCTAAATAATAAAAAGTCATTCAAAAACAAAATAGATTCTATTTGGATAAATTTTTGGATTCATGTAATTATAATATTTAAATTCGTATCTCTTAAAAAAATTTTCACTTAATTATTTTTCTAGAACAGAAATATACTAGTAAAGTTTTGCATTCAAAATTAGGAAGATCTCTGAATGGATCTTTCTACAAAATTTAAATATACTGACTTGAAATTTTCTAAGTTACTCATAATACATAAATTTCTTTAAATCAATGAAGTACTTCCTTGATCTTCACAATAAAATTTAATTATCAAAGTGCTGATATTGTAGAATGTAATTACTCTAAGTTATTTTTATTTAACAGTAGGTACGCGAATTTCACATGTCGATGAAAAATGCAAGTTCATGACCTCAGAATATTTAAACATATTTTAAATTAAAGTAAGACGACATGTGACGTCTAGATAGGACAACTGAATCTATATTTTTTTATATATCTGGCATAAAATGTCATTCACAGCTTTACCAAATGTACACTTTATGTACGTGTAAACATTCTGACACACAATAGATTTGTTATTTAATTTGCTGTTTCATTAAAAGCTTTTTACGTTACTCAAATTTTTAATGTTATATTCTTTATTGCAAGTTAATTAATGTTCAAAGTGATTAAATCCTAAGGTACACTCACGTGCTACGAAACTGCTCTGAACGAAAGATATAGGACCTTGACCTCAGCTGTCGGAAATTTCCATAACCATTGAATATCAAAGTTCTTCAGAATACAACTATTACATAACGAAACCAACCTCAGCTTGATTGAATTTAATTCTCCAACAAAGTTTTAGCTCCAAGATTTACTTGTTTGATGTTATTTATTGGTAAAGTTGAAATATACGGAACACATATGATACTGCATTTTATATTATATAAGATGTAACCATATATGATCTTGCCTTAAAATATTGCCATAAGATATTTCCTTAAGATATTGCACTAAGATGAAAAATATTAGTATAATCTATTTAATTAATTTATACCAACTGTATTAATGATGTCAAAGGGGGTTTCCATCTCCTTAGGCCTGCAGGGATCAACTGAACCGCTCTAGGTGGAGCATATAGAAAATCATGCTCACGCTACAGCAGTTAGGCTCGACCTCCAGACACCAAGAATCTATCAATTAATCTTATTTTTTCTAACACTGTTAGAAGCCACGTGCTTACACACGACCATCTTGACTTCACTTATCCTGCAGAGCAGCTTGCCCGTTCGAACGCTGATAATGAAGTGAACAAATTGACAACTCGACAGAGTTTAGTAACAAACTTTAGAGCATAAAGGTAAAGGAATCTATGTGTTATTATCAATTTTATGTATTAATTTGTATTGGACGGTAATTCACAAATTAAATATTTTAAATTATAGCTGTTTTATTTTTATTTTAAAGAACGAAGTGTAACTAAAAAAAATACGTTACAAACTAATGACATGTGCACGTAGGCGGGAAGCACAATTTTTTTCTGATTGGAACGCCGTCTCTGTGTCAGGCCGAGAACTTTTCACCTTAGCCTCGTATATATGATAAAGATATGTTTTAGATGATGCTAATATTGATAAAGAAATTGCTACTCTGTAGTTTAAAATATTGTCAACATTGTTAAAAAATGACCTAAAGAGCCAAACTATAGGTCCAACCTAGGGTCTTTAGTGAGGAACCAGACTAAGACAGGTTCCCCGAAAAAGGGCAGCGGCCCTTTCGGTACTTAAATTGGCAGAGACCATAGGGATCGGTATGACATTCTAAGACACACTAACGCGATGTGGAAGGCAAAGGTGAACCACCTCACAAGTACACATCGTACTTAAGTTGTTATTAAAGATGATGGCGTTCTCTGGGGTAAAAGTTCCGGAGGTAAAATACTCCCCCATTCGGATCTACGGCAGAAGACTATTTCGGAGGATGTAATCGAAAAATTTAGTAAAAAAATCGGAAACATTCTGCGAATCGGAGTGTGAACTGTCAAAAGTATGAAGTAAGTGGGAAAGCTAGAGAACTTGAAAATTGAAATGGATAGGTTAGCACTAGACATAGTACGGATCAGCGAAGTTTGGTGGCCAGAAGCGGGGGATTTGGAGTGAAGCCTTTTGGGTAATTCACCGGATCAGAGGAAAAAAATCTTGGCGTGGAGATAGTTATGCAAAAAGAAATAGGGCACTGTGTAGAAAACTACTTACAAAAGAACGATAGAGTACTCATGATTAGATTAGAATCTAAACCAATAAATACAGTAATAATACAAGTATACATGCTCATTTCTAGCCATAGTGAGGAAGAGGTAGAAGCGATCTACAAAGATATCGAAGACGTACTAAGATGTGTAAAAGGACATGAAAATATCATAATTACGGTGGATTTTAATGCTGTGGTAGGCGAGGGTAGGGAAGGAGCGGTAGTAAGTTTATTTGGTTTAGGCATAAGAAACGACAGGGGAAATAGGTTGGTAGAATATTGCCACAAAAACAATTTAACCATCACAAACACATTATTTCAACATCCTGCTAGAAGACGTTATACGTGGAAGATGCCAGGAAGATATCAAATAGATTACATTATTGTTAGACAACGGTTTAGGAATCAAGTAAAAGACTGTAGAAGCTACTCAGAAGCAGATATAGAAACTGACCAAAACATCATAATTATAAAGGCCTCCGTTAAATTTAAAAAATTGAAAAAAGGAACAGAAAAATGCACTTTGAACTTTGAGAAACTAAAAGATAAAGATATAAACGAAAGATTTGAAAAAAGGTCAAATGAACTGCTGAAAGATATCGAGAAAATTTCTGATACTAAGGAAGTAGACACAGAATGTAATAACATTAAATCTAGCTTAGACATGGCGAGCAGAGATATTCTGGGCTATACACAAGAAGAAAATAAGAAACCACGGACAACAAAGAATATCTTGAATTTAATAGAAGAAAGACGAAAATACAAAAATAGATCAGACGACACAGGAAAGCAGATACATAGCGGTATTATAAAATATTGCATATATGATAAATATATGTTTTAGATGATGCTAATATTTGTAAAGAAATTGCTACTCTGTAACTTAAAATATTGTCAACATTGTTAAAAAGTTGAGATTAGTTTACTCGTCGTTGTTACCATAACGAAATATGTTTTTATTCTTTATTTTATAACAGCTAATCAGTGTTATCTGTGACGTATTCTCCAGCTCATTTTACACTCCTGATTACCAAATAAAAACAAAACAAATTTATAGATATCAGGAAACCTAATTAATCGTTTTAATAATATTCTGCAAAGCTGTACAAGCGTCTGATTGAGGCAGCTCATTTAATAGACGAATTGCCTTGCAGCAAAGTTCATTTTGTAGCATGCGAGTTTCTTGCAAACCCTTTCCAACGCTCACAAGTTTGAATATTCTGTTATAATTAACATGCTCTTCTTGAATTAAATCAAACAGACTGGCATCGTGTTCTAAATGCAACATAATTGGCGCACTTACTAAACTAAACGTTGAATTATCAGTATAGGATATAAATGCTTCCTTTTCAAGTTGTGCTTGCCATGCTAATGCAAGAGTTTTACCAAAATCATAACCTAGCTCTTGCATATGTTCTGAAAGGTTTGTTAACTTTAAGGCACTTTGACAGGCTTTAGCTAATAAGCTAGCGCCACCTAATATGCTTCTATACATCCATTCGACCCGAGGATTTCCAAAATATTGTTTGGAATTACATGGACTAACGCCATAGTTATTTTCAATGATTATTGGTTCAGTACTAATAGGTTTATAAGGTTTATAATCTAAAAATTGAAATTCAATTAAGTCTCGAAGTGCAGAAGACATTAATAATGTAACATCTTGATTGCGTAAATTAGCGAGTTCCTGATAACTGTTAGAAAGTAAGTAATCCCCGGATAGCAACGCTATTTTGTTGCCAAAATTCAAATCTTTAGTATAATCGCTGTCACGAATGTGTATAATACTACTGTGTATTATTTGACTCATCCGTATCATTTCGGTAATTTCAGCAAGTACACGTTGTGTATTTAAAACACCAGCCGTATTATCTTTGTCAATTTCCTTATCGATATTATTTAAACCAGCCGCTTTTGATAGAAGGAGAACGATTAAACCCCAAGTTGGTACAGTGGTTCCCATAAACATTTTTCTAGAAAAGTTTAATATTAGTTAACCTTTGGGTAAAATAGTTTTATACTTAGCAGTGTATAATAACGGATGGTTTGTTCCAATAAGTTTCTTGATGTGGACTGCAACATTTGCAATTTCATCAGTCAATAGCCAACGGAGATTTAAAAACGACGTTGAGTAACCAACTACTTTTTCTGCTTCCTTCACTGCATGATTTAATTCAGTTTTATAACCTTTCTTGACTAGTGCCACTATTGGTGTACGCTTAGGATTAATTAAAAATCTAATCATTGTCCTATTAGACATTTACACTAAGTTTTTAAAGACTTCTATTATATCATTCGGCTTAAAAGAGATGCCTAACTTAATTACTGCCATTTAAATGGGAACTAGTTATTTGAAAACAAATAACTATTGTTATGTTTCTGAAAAGTGACAGTAGAAAATTTTTAATTCTCTTATATAATGGCCAAATCGCGTTATCGGTTATTGTGCTCATGCGCAGTACTAAAAAATTTAAAGATACGGTTATTAAATGATAGCGTGTTACTTTAAGTACGCACAAACAAAGTTCGATTATTAATAGATGATGCTAAAAGCGACTTGTATAATTTTATGCTTGTAATCAAATCTTAAAACTATACAAAAACAGCTTTACTATCTATAAATATCATTAGTGATGTACATTTACACTGTTTGTACATTTTTAATTTCCTTAGGGTCAAATGCACCCCTTACGTTTAAATTCGCTTAACCTTTGAAGCCAGTTGTAAAATTCATATGCTCCCATGGCCCAGCCCCTAGTTGAGGCAGTTGGTTCCAGGGTTGATCAACCTACCCTGCACAATAATTAAAATAAAAAATTATTTTTGAACTATATATTTATATTCAATAGAATGGGCCGAACTGCATCTAACAAGAAAGAACAGCAGCTATGATGAGAAACAACAAACATAAAAACAAAAAGAAAATTGTTGAAAGCATATGTGTGGACCACAGCACAGTATGCCTATGAAATACAGGCAGTAGGAAAAGCAGACAGAAAAACGGTAGCAGCCTTTTGGAATGTTGTGCTTCAGATGTATGAGGATGACAGCATGAACAGAAAAAGTTAATAACATATAGTAGGGGAATAAAGATATCTGTGGAAAAATAGAAGAAATAGAAGGACAGAATACGTTCTAACGCATTTTTGGGGAATAGTATGGGATATATACAAGCATAGATAGGAAAACGGAGGTAGATGTAGACCTACATCAGATAGTTATAGATGCAGACTGTGCAAATTTCAGGGAAATCTGTAGGTTAGATCAGAATAGGAAACAATGAGGGTACGCGTCTAACCAGTTCCAGGACTGAAGACCTAATGATGATGATGATATTTATCTTATTTCAACAAATTACAAAAATATAATTTTCAACCTATTATACTTGTACTTCCACCTGCTGTAATCGCTACCCTCGAGAAATTATTATTTGTCAATCCTATTATCTTGTTAATAATTTAAAAAAATCGACTTTATTTCACGCAAACGGGAAGTGGCATGTACAACGTGGGCATCCGGTGTCGGGCTGCGGCTTTGCCTTGATCTTTGACGAATAGAGACAGCACTGCAATAATTGTTGACGTCTTTAGATATGATACATTAGTTTCATGTTTATTCCGCTTTCGCCTACCAGTAAGTGAGACCTCTTGTTTTAAAGTAATCTGCTGGGTAGTGTTAAATAATTTCCGTTCCAACCCTAAATCGCTCCGCTTCCGGCCTACCGCTTGTCTGTGTGAGAAGTGAGATTGGCCTTAGTAATAGCTGAGTAATAATAAGTTAGTTCTTTTTAAGTTTTCAAACCAAACGGTTGTAAATAGTGTGAATTTAACGGAAGGTTCAGTGGATGTTTTACATTTTGTCACTTTGTAAATAGTAATATGATACCAGCGGTGCTCGATATGTATCAGGAATAAGTAACAAAAACAAAACTTAAGCCGTGAAAACTTCTTTACTGTTTTCATAATATTCTCCACGATGATTGATACACTTTTATAAACAGTGGAACAATTTCCATAGCATTTTTTTCTATTCCGATCGAGATATCTCCAAAACATGAATTTTGAACGCATCAACCACCTCTTCTGGTGTCGAAAATCATTGACCACGCAGTTTGTTCTTCACGCGTGGAAAGAAAAAAAAACATCATTAGGTGTGAAATCAGGAATTTGTGGCGGATATTCCATCAATTCGATGTTTTGAGTGCTCAAATAGTCACTTGTTTGAGACGATTTGCGAGAACTCGCATTGTCATGATGGAGAATGATTCGGTGTCGTCGGTTTATTTTTCTTATTTCTCCGAAAACTTGTGACAAACAAATGGTTGTATACCAAGCAGAATTAACTGTTTTACGATTCTTTGAAGCAACGGTCGTAACATGTCCATTTATTCCGAAAAAACAGGCAAGAATTTTTTTCGAAGTGTTTCGAGCGCGGACAACTTTTGTTAGGTTTCGTTCATCTTGGAAGACCCATACAGTCGACTGCTCTTTACTTTCGGGTTCATACGAATAAATTCAAGATTCGTCACCTGTATAGCTGTCATACACTGCGTTTGATACACCGCAATCGTATTTTCTGATCAGTCTTTGCACCAATCGACACGGATCTTTTTTGAGCAATTGTCCAAATTTGGGGAATCCAACGCGCACATAGCTTTTTCACAGCTAAATGTTCATGTAATATCGTTTACTTGTCATATTAATGCCTAGGGATGCCTGAATCTCACGATAAGTCACATGACGATCTTGCATTATCAATTCGCGCAAGACATCGATGTTTTCTGGCACAACAGCCGATTTAGAACGACCTTCTTTAAATTCATCCGCTAGCGAACTACGACCACGATTGAATTCACTACACTAACGATATATAGTGGTTTTAGTTGGAGCTTCTTCCCCATAAGTCGAAATTAGATGGTTCAGGCACTGTTGTAGAGATAATCCACCTCGGAAATAGTAAAAAATCATCGTACGAAAATGTTCACGAGTTAATTCCATTTTTTGACGAGACAATATTTTCAACTCAATCAAATCAAAACAAATAGTGTTCATATGGCAAAATGTTATAAGTATGCATGCTGTCAAAAATGTCAAACTTTAGGTTAGATACGCCTAGCAATAATTTTTGTTGTCAGTTCCTGATACATATTGAGCACCCCTCGTATCAATAAGTACGTAGAAAGTATACATATTACGGTATTAATTTGTTTTTTTAATGGAAAAGAAAACTAGACCGGGCCGAGTTTTAGTAAAATGCTCATCTTGTAGATGTGCGTTTAACAAAGACTATCAAAAAATTCATAAGAAGAAGATTCATGGTTGAAATTCGGTTAAAATTGAACGTGTTGGTGCGTACACGAAATTCCATTTACATTCGCAGCAAATCAAAAAAATAGGAACGAGAATTAACCCCATAGTCTTCGAAAGAGCTTTTTTTTAAAAAAAATCCACTTTGGTGTCGGACTCGAGATCCCTTGTCATAAGACGTTCATAGGAATCCCGTGACTAGCGTACCTGGACTAGTCTTTCACCGCCGTCGCGAATTAGAAAAAACATGGCGTTATGCGCAGTTTATTCCTTTCGGACGTCTGATAGAATCGCAGCAAAGATCATTGCCGGACCATCGCACTGGGGTGCTTATGACGTCGCCATAAGGCTTCTTTATACGCGCCCAGAGCTCGTATGAGCTGGTTTTCGTGATCTTCTAGAGATCCGTAAAACCCCTCAGCGTCCGACCGGAGCCATTCCTTGACGGTTTGCAGATTTGCCTCTCTGTGAAGCTGAACGTTTCGAATGAACCAGGGAGCTCCAAAGACTCCCCTTAGGGCCTTGTTCTGGATCACCTGGAGTTTCCGCATGTGCGTTTCCGCTGCGTTATTCCACACCGCTGATGCGTATGCAAACGTCGGTCTGGTTATCGCCTGGTAGAGCCTAAGCTTGTTTGAAGCGTTCAGCCTACTTCGGCGATTGGTCAAGGGGTATAGCTGAACTATAACACCCTTGGTCTTGTTTGCCGCATACTCGACGTGAACCTTCCAGGTTAGCTTCGAATCAACGATCACCCCTAGATACTTGACGTCTGAACGCCAAGGTATCGGTTCGTCGAACGCTCTGACATCGTCTCCAGGTCGGTGACGTCGCTTCGAGAAGAAAACTGCCGTGCTCTTTTCTGGATTGACCTCGACTCGCCATAGTCTTAGCCACTCTTCGAGAGCGTCCATCGCCGTTTACAGTCTCTGCATAATGAAGTGCGGAGCACGGGACCTGGCTAGAATGGCTGTGTCGTCGGCGTATAGTGCCATCCTGGTGTCTGCCGTTTTCGGTAGGTCGCTCACGAAGATGTTAAAGAGTGCCGGCGAAAGGAGAAACCAGTCTTGATTCTCCGCCTCGTCGACCGCATCCCGTCCAGCCTGATGCAAAACCATCTATCGTGAAGATAGGATCTTGTCAGTTGGACGAGAGCGCGTGGTAACCCCCTCTCCAGCATCTTGTAGAGTAGGCCGTTATGCCAGACCTTGTCGAAAGCTTTAGACACGTCCATGAACACTGCGCCGGTTGACTGTCGCCAGTTGAAGCCTTCCACGATGTGCTCCACCACTCGCAGTATCTGGTGAACGGTGGAATGCCCCTTACGGAACCCAAACTGTTCATCCTGGATAACGTCGTGCTCCTGCATCGCCGCCTAGAGTCTCCTTAGAAAAACGGCTTCCGCTATTTTCCCAACTACCGACAGCAAGCTAATGGGCCGATAGTTCTGTGGGAATGTCGCGGATTTGCCTGCCTTCCAGAGCACTACAACGTCCGCCGTCTTCCACGTGGATGGGAAGTGGCGAAGTCTCAACATGACGTTGATGATTCCGGTTAACGCCCGTAGGGCGTTTTCAGGCAGCGCTTTCAGAGCCCGGTTGGAGATTCCGTCCGGTCCAGGAGTTTTTCTGATCTTTAAGGCCTTGATAAGGTCCCTGACTTCTTCAACCGTGGTAGGGTCAAGTTCCTGAAGATCGTCGTCCCTTCGAAAGAGCTTGTTAGTGGTAAATAAATAATTTTTTCTTCATTGTACACATAACGTACAGATAAAATTACTGAATTATTGACTATTACTATTTACTATTTTCTTAACACTTTTTGTTAACAATATCTTTTTCAATCAATTATAAAAGTAAGGAATAATGCTTTTTTTGTTTTTTAATATCGTATAATTTTTACAGAAAAAGTTGAAAATAACAAACAGAGTCAAGCTGACTATGACAATGGTGTCAAAGCGAGAATTAAGTTCGTAGAGGGCGCAGAGAAAGTACACGTTGATGCTGAAGTAAATGCATCTGTAATTTCAGGTAAACGCAGATTTAAATACTTAAATGACAAGTGGTGATGAAACAAGAGTTCAAAGCAAGCTCGACTCAACTCATAACTCGGCGCGAAATCGAGCCGAGTTTAGAGTCGAGTCTAACCAAATTATTTCGAGTCGAATCTCGTGTCGAGCGAGCTCGAATATTGTTTTAGTAGCCGAATCGAGTTCACTAGTAAAACACGGTTCGGCTATGAACCTGCCTACCTATGAACCAGCTTTAAACATTTGAGTGAAAATAATTTGTAAGCAAAATACACTGAATTACGTTCTAGCCTGAGCAGATCTTTTCAGGTAGATTACAATTTCTAGAATCTTATACAGAGTGTCTTTAAATTTTCAGATTTAAATTTTACGATTTAAATTTTACGATTTACATGTGAATAAATGTTAATCACAAAAATAGGAATGTTTGGTTTAAACTCAATGACAGCTGCACGAAGCATTTGTTTTCATGACAACATCTGTCAATTGCGCAACACGAAAAAAATATGACGTCGAAAACATACGTTGAAATTATCTAAGGTTTCAGATGGAACAAAGCTTGTAATTATAAAAATTTAATCTGACAAAATTTTGTTCTACGGCTTATAAAACCAGTTCAATAATAATTGAGAATTACACAGATTACAGGTTGAAAACATAATAGCAACTTTACGTGCTTTATATGATAGTCTGTTTATCAAATTTTTATGACATTCAAAACACATGCATGAAATATCTTATATCTAATAACGAACCAAACTGCTTTTGTTGCTCTACGATAAATCGAAATGGAAATTTACATTCTTCAAACAAAGTTACCAGCCATTTCTAGCTAGAGACGACTGCAATCCAAACTAACATCCATAATTCCTAGTTAACAAATTTCTTAGTAGACAATTTTCATATCGACAAATCCTAAGTGACGAATTTTAAATGATGAATCCTACATGACGCGCGTTAGTAGAAGGTATCTTAATAGCTTCAGGTCGAGCACGACCTGACCTGCTTACTTTAGTAATTGATGCGAAGGTCGCCTGCCTCTAGTCGAGAATACATGTTGATAAATCTGTTGCTAGCGGGCGACTAACTTAACGAAACAAGAACCGAATCGTCGCGACGTTAGAGGTGTGGAATACGAAAGAAACAACTAGAGATGCGCGTGGAAATAACTTTATGTGACACAGATATTTTAATATAAGAAGATTAATAAGGAATAATGCACGCTTAGCGCATTATCCTCGTAATTCAATTCGAATAATTATTACTGAAATTAAACATGTTACAGGTTTTAAAAGTTGCCTCAAATATTTCCACATCAAATTTGAATTACAATTATTATCATCAATTTTCTTTTCATAAAATACTCTTTTCTTTACTTTTAACATATTAACATACTTATTTCGTGCTGTTTTATAGAGATTCCATTTTTGCTATCATGTATAAATTACGCTATTTTTAAAATTTTTATATGCTAGGTCTTTTTCTTTTGATAGATTCTTTAATTCATCATCATAATATGGAATTTGGTTTGATTTAATGGTTATAGTTTTAAATGGCACAATATTATTTACTACTGAAGTACAATTATTAATGATTTAACCGGTATTTTGTTAATGGCAGACCACTGTTGCCAACGGGTATGGTCCACAATTCAATAATTAAACTTCCACGAAGATACAAAATATTTAAACCTTTAGATAAATAATTGCTTCCGTGACCCTCATCTCCAAAGGGGGTTGGATTTGGTTTCTGAAATCTTGTTTTGTGGGAGGTTCTGTTAAGTCGTTGGATCACAGAAATATGACGTAAATAATGGTTAGAGTAGGAATTAATCTATATAACTTAAAGCTTTAGCCAAAAGACAGATTCCAATGTGGTTGTCTGTTGTCGAAAGGTAGGAAGAAACGTAGTTTGCGGGTAGCGTTCTCCGGCATCACAGATATGATATTGCACTTAGTATCACGATAGTGAAATTGGAAAGGAGTAATTAACTCTTCCAGTTCGCGAGGGTTACGCCCGTATGTTTGCGGATTTATAGTGATATAAAGTAAATAATAAAAAACTTGTATGCGTGTGACGCACAAGTTAAGTTAAATTATCAACAAGCTCCTGCCGGGTTCGTGTGCCATTTGAATTATTTAATAGTTGCGAAGATCCAGAGCAACAAGCGTGATTCTCTCCCCCAATTTAAGAGCTGTTCTGTGTTGGAAGGTAAGCCATCAAACAACTGATGATTTTTAGTAAGTAAGTTTTATAGTTAAGTTAGCATGACCAATTTTTAGTTAATTTATTTGTTAGGACGTTTTGGCCATAAACCGTAGGATTAGTTTAGTGTAAAATTTATAAGATAAGTTTCTTCCATATAGTGTTTGGGAATTACTTATGTACGCAAAATTATCATAATTACATATTCACCCATTCAATTAAATGTCTAAACTAAAATCAATGAATGTAAGAGGTTCACGTTTATTGCTCTGTTAATTAAATAGTTTTTGTTTGCCGTTAATTAAGTCAATAGTTTTTTTTATCATGAAAGTTGCATAAGCAGTCAAAAAGATAAGAGTTGATTAAAAAAACAATTGTCCTCCTTGGGATGACAAGTCTCTCAAGGTGTTGCACGAACATTTGGACATTCTCGACTTGTCTGGCGCCCTAGGTAATTGTCATTAAGCCACAATATTTATGAAAGGTAAGTGCCAAATCTTTTTTATAGTATATTATATATTAATTTAGCCATTTCTGCAAAATTTTAATCCTCTAAACGATCCACGACCTTCCGCTAGCTAGTGCCGGTGACCCTTTTAATTTTTGTTTTACAGCCCGCCCCCATTTTATAATTTTGAGGAAAAATATATACTTAGTAGCTTTTCCGCCTGTAACAACCACCTATTAACCACTTATTGCTATCCATCTTTACTTCAACAAATTGCAACCAATAATTCAACTCTAAAACAAAAGAATTCTTGATTTTGTAATCAGTATCGTTTTTGATATAAATTAAGACACCACCAGTATGCCGGATACTGCTATCACAACGAACTACATTATAATTGTCTATTATTATCTCAATATCTTCGACCTCTTTGGTTACCCCAGCTTCACTAAAAATGATTACAACAGGATTGTAACTTACTATATTCATTAAAACATCGTCCTAACTGTAACTGTTTACATACATAATGTCTTGATTAAATGCAGGCCTAGAAATCGAAGGAATTGATGCACTTACTGTAGTTGATTCTTGCCATGTTAGTTTTTTAAATGTTGAAATTTCATTTTATCGACAATGGTAGTTTTGTTGTTGATATTGTAACAGGCTACTACTACCGCGTTTCTTTAATTCAAAACAAGTAATAATAATGGTCTTTATTACTCACTGTTCACAAGTCTAATTAACAGTATATGCCTTATTTATAGATGTTTTCAGTCCACTTAACAATGAAGCACTATTACACTAATGAATTTACAAGCACTAATATCTTCTTAAACTAACTTCTTTACCCTAGGTCCAATAACCACACTAACACAACTATTTGTTTATACACTTCTATTTATTTATGTATACTGCAAGCTGCATGCACATTAGACACAGCATATCATTTATGTTTATATTCTAAAAGCTCAACTACGTTTACTTTACAACGATATAATTTATATTAGACATTCAAGAATAGACTGACTCTTGCATTCATTAGCGGTCTTATATATACTCTGGATTAAAAGGATGACTCATGCTCCAGTACTTTCTAGAAGGATTCTCGAATGCTGAAGAATACGCTGTGCCCCGGCGTTTGTATGTTTGACGGGTTGCCTAATAGTGGATCGCAACACTGCCCCCTCTTTAAAACCGTTACGTCTCGTAACTGTAAATCCATCTTGACGCCAATTCGATGACTGGTGACGATATCGGCAATCTCCTCTGGTGCATCCACCGCGTCGTTGGAAGTAACAGTCAACACTCTTTTCTTGGTCTTGGTAGGCAACCGGTCGATAACCACAAACAAGAACCTGGACGTTGGTTTCCTGGAAAACTACTTCTAGCATATTTCGGACTATCCTCCAATCTAAGCGATCCAGTCCACAACCTAGCTTGGGAACCGCTAGTTTCGTTACTCCATTTTCCATCATCTGAGCTTTAAGATTCAGCAAAGCCTCCCATAGATGTCCATAACTAGGTCTCTGCCATGAGGAATTTTTGGTGACCAGATAGTAAACATAACGATTCTTATCTTGAAGAACCAGAGCTTTTCCTACAGTTGGCTGCTGTTGTACTAATTCATTTACACATCCAAACTTTTTCTTAAAAACAACAGCTATTCCCCTTGACATTGCCAAATCTTGAGCTACGCAATGTGCAAGGGAATACTCTTCTGGTGCTCTAAACAGATCTTGCTGTTTTTCAACAACAACGCCAAATCTCGCTTTAGCGGAACCACCATACGCCGCCATAAAGCTCTCAAAATCTACATTTGGCTCATGATTAATAACTTGCCGAACACCATTATCATTATTCGAGTCTTCCTGGTTGTTGCCAGCGTAGGATATTAAACGGTCAAAGTGTACCACTTTCGGTTTACCACGAGGGGATCTTCTGATCCGGTACACTACATCATTACTCCTTTTTAACACTTCGTACGGCCCTTCCCATTGTCTTTGTAGTTTTGGCGACAATCCACGTTTTCTTTGTGGATTGTACAACCACACTAAATCTCCAGGTTGATAACCACCTTCTTGTGCTCTCGTGTCATATTGCGATTTCATTCGATCGCTTGCTGCCTGTATATTCTTTCGGACGTTTTCGTGAATACTATTTGATCTTTCACGAAGCTTACTAACGTAATCTTCACCTGCGATCTCTTCTCCAGGTTTAAATCCAAACTGAAGATCACATGGTAGCCGCAATTCACGTCCTAGCATTACGCAAGCGGGCGAGTATCCTGTGCTGTCATGTACCGAAGATCGGTACGCCAGTAGGAACAAATGTAAATATTGGTCCCAGTCTCGTTGATGTTCAGAGACAACTTTGGTCAGGTACTTCCTAACGTCCTGTTCATTCTTTCAACCATTCCATCCGATTGGGGATGAAGTGGCGTGGTTCTAGTCTTCCTGATTCCAAGGTGCTTGCAGACGTTTTGAAACAACGCCGATTCGAAGTTTCGACCTTGATCGGAGTGTAATTCCAACGGAACTCCAAAACGACAAAACAACTCCTGACTAGTACATCTGCCACCGTCTCGGCTTCTTGGTTAGGTATAGCATATGCCTCCGGCCATTTGGTAAAATAATCCATCGCAACCAAGATGTATTTATTTCCTTTCCTGATTCAGGAAACGGACCAGCTATATCAATGGCTACCCTCTCAAAAGGATTCCCCACGTTATACTGTCTCATTGGGGCTTTCCGTTTTGTGACCGGGCCATTTGCAGAGGCACACAATTCACATTTCCGGCACCACTCCTTCACATCTTCTTTGCAGTTCACCCAATAAAATCTTTCTCTCACTCTTTCGAGAGTTCTTTTCACGCCAAAGTGCCCTCCGGAAATACCATCGTGCAAGTGCTGCAACACTTCCGGCACTCTGCTTCTCGGCACTATCACTTGAAGTCTCTCAGTGCCATCTTCAAATTCAGGCGTCGTTTCAAGATTCTATTTTCCATCATCAAGGAGTCCCACTGTGCCCAGTATGCCTTCAGGCTCCTACTTGAAATACTAATTTCTTCCCAAGCTGGTCGTTGCCCTCTATTTTCCACTCAATAATACGTCCCAATTCGGCGTCATTCTCCTGGTCTTCTCGTATTCTTTCGAGTTGCCAAGTATCATCGGTTACCGTCATTCTATGGATGACACTTATTTTCTCTTCCATCTTGGAGCAATGATTGCAGTCCATCGGGCAAGGTCTCCTTGATAGAGCGTCTGCATTCCGATGGCTAGTTCCTACACGATGTTCTGTATCAAAGTCATATTCCTGCAGCCGCTCTATCCACCTTGCCACTTGCCCTTCAGGATTTCGAAACTGTAGTAACCATTTCAGTGCAGCATGGTCTGTTCTCAACAGGAATTTACGGCCGTATAAGTACTTATAAAAGTGCTCTACGGATTTGACGACGGCCAACAGCTCCTTCTTGTCACACAATAGTTCCTTTCTGGCCGCGACAAGACCTTGCTGAAATACCCAATAACTTTTTCTTGTCCGTCCTGCACTTGAGAAAGAACGCCTCCTATAGCTGTGTTACTGGCATCGGTATCCAACACAAATTTCCCCTCCATCCGTGGATAACTCAAAATTGGTGCTGTAACTAGTAGCCGTTTCAGTTGTTCAAATGCTCTGTGGCAGTCGTCATTCCAATCATATTCTTGTCCATCTTCGGTTAATTTTGTTAACGGTTTGGCAATGTTCGCAAACCCAAGTATAAAACGTCGGTAATATGTGCACAATCCTAGAAAACTGCGTAGTTGGTGTATATCTGCTGGTGTAAGCCACTCCTGTACCGTTTTTATTTTTTCAGGGTCAGCTCTTATTCCGGTCTCCGAAACGACATGTCCTAGGTATTTCACCTCTTTTCCAAACGGTGACACTTCTTGGGGCTCAATGTAAGGTTTGCCCCCCGTAATCTCTGGAATATCTCCTCTAGGTTCTTAAGATGTTCTTCGAAAGACCGACCTAACACTATCACGTCGTCCAGGTACACCAGACATGTCTTCCAGGACAGTCCACGCAGAACCGACTCCATCAATCGTTCAAAAGTAGCAGGAGCATTGCATAATCCAAATGGCATGACCTTGAACTGCCATAATCCAGTTCCAATTGTAAAGGCAGTCTTTTCTTTATCGTTTGGCTCCAAGCCTACCTGCCAGTATCCGCTTTTCAAGTCCAAGGTCGAAAACCATTTAGATCCGGATAGAGTATCTAAGGTGTCATCAATTCTGGGCAAAGGATAGCTGTCTTTCTTTGTCACATTATTAAGCCGCCGGTAGTCTACACAAAACCTTGTCGACCCGTCCTTTTTCTTGACAAGCACTACCGGGGATGCCCATGGACTATTCGAGTGTTCAATCACTCCCTGTTCTTCCATATCGGTGATAATTTGCTCAGCTTCCTTACGTTTTGCCAAAGGAAGCCGCCTGGGGTGTTGTCTTATCGGTTGCGCATCTCCAGTATTGATATTGTGTTGCACAACATTCGTCCTTCCTTTCTCACTATCATCCAGTGCAAACACACCTCGATATCGTCCGACCAGTTCTTTTACCTTGCCCAGTTGGTCGCCATTTAATCCTTGACACGAGGGTATCAACATATCCAGCAATTTCTGTGAGCAACCGTTGGTTGGTTTATTTTCGTGTCGTCCACACAACGTTTAATATGACATACTGGAATGCAACTTCCCACAATCATGCCTTTCTTCAGGGTCACTGTATGGGGATTAATGTTCAGCACCCTTACTGGTACCATATTTCGAGACTTTACTAGCGTTCTTCCAATCAGGAGTCCCTCCCGACCCATTCCCGATTCAGTTGCTTCCATCATGCATACTTGTCCTTCCCGGAGCGTACCATCCGGGCGTCCCATTACTATCATTTCCGCCTTCTCGGGTATTTTCATATCGCAAATCATTCGAACTTGCATCGTCTGGTTACTCCTGCCTTGAAATGGAATCTCATCATCATCTATCCGAAGCACATTTTCTTTCATGTTTACATGAAACCCATATTCTCTCATGAGATCCATTCCCAAGATCACTTCTTCTGTAATTTCAGCTACCAACACTCGATGATTAATTAATTTGTCCCCAATTGTCAACATAACGGCAGTCTCTCCGTGAGTACAAATTTTCTCACCACTTGCCGTTCGAAGACACACCGATACAGGTAGCACTTTTCCACGACCAACCAAATCTGGTCTCACAATAGTTTTTGTCGCTCCTGTATCCACGAGTAATCGGACACTCCTACCATTAATTCTTCCATCGATATAAATGCTGTCCAGACTCCCCATCGACGATGCAGCACGGATGATAATCTCCGGGGCACTACGTTGTGCTGTCGACGTTCGCCCCCTTACGTCGACTTGCTTTAGTTTCCCTGCTGCTCAACCGGTTGTTTTGCTGGTTGAGTGCAGCGTCTCTGTATATGACCAACTTCGCCGCAGTTCCAGCATCGCAGACCCCATCTCCGCGGTCGTTGTCTTTCAAGCTTTTCCACACGGTTGATTATTTCATCTATGCTGTTCTGCGCATGATCAGGTTCCTCTAAGGCAGACCGAACTTTGTGACTCATTCTGTGTGATGTCTGTTTAGCTGCTTCAAATTCAAGCGCATGAGCCAGTGCGTCATCTAACATTTTTGGCCGTGCTAATCTTAGCGCTTGCTGTATTTCGCCATCTTTAACGCCATCCACAAATGTTTGTACAGCAAGTTGTTCGAGGAAGCTATCTGGTGCCGTTGGATATGCCAATCTAACTAATCTGGCGATGTCAGCTTCGAATTCTTGCAGGCTTTCACTTGTCTTTTGCGAGCGGTTCTTAACTTGTGCGTGGTAAACCTGTTGAAGGTGAGCATCTCCATATCTCATCTCAAGCTTTGATGTTAAGAGGCCGTAATCATTCTGCTGGTGATCGGGAATCGTTTGTAAGATGTTAAGAGCCTCCCCCCGTAGGGCCACTATTAAGGAGATAGCCTTCTCTTTGTTGCACCAACCGTTGGCTATTGCAGCAGCTTCAAATTGTTTCAAATATGTGGGCCAAGGTGTTTTACCATCGAATGTAGGTGGTTTTACTTTAAATTTAGACGGAATTGACTCGCTTCTTTCCATGGTTCTTATTTCTGGAATGTTCTGATTAACAACTTGGATTGGTATTTCAAGTGGCTGTGTTGTTAGTGAAATCACTTGTTCTTGCAGCCTCATCATATCTTCTTCCATTTTACCAATTTACTGTCCAACTTTTGCTCAACTGTTTTACCTGTTCAGTGACATCTTCTTTCAATGCAATGGAGCTTGCTATTAATCTTTGTTATAACGTGGCTGTACTTTCATTCAACTTTTCTTCCATTTTGGCAGCATTTTCACTTAACCTTTCCATTTTCTCAGCGTTTTCAGTAAACTTTTCATCTATTTTTGCAGCATTTTCAGTAAACTTTTCATTTAGTGTCACTTCCAGTTTAGCCGACCTCTCCTCCATTTTCTCAGCATTTTCACTAAGTGTCACTTGCATTTCGGATTTAAAATCCTTAAGGAAATTCATTAAACTTTCTGCCTCCATCTTATTTTGACTCCTTGTAACTGGCATATATAAACTACTTAAATGTCTTTAGACTTGTGTTTTAAATTAATCACTATATACCCCACAAATGCCTGACACCAGTGTAACAGGCTACTACTACCGCGTTTCTTTAATTCAAAACAAGTAATAATAATGGTCTTTATTACTCACTGTTCACAAGTCTAATTAACAGTATATGCCTTATTTATAGATGTTTTCAGTCCACTTAACAATGAAGCACTATTACACTAATGAATTTACAAGCACTAATATCTTCTTAAACTAACTTCTTTACCCTAGGTCCAATAACCACACTAACACAACTATTTGTTTATACACTTCTATTTATTTATGTATACTGCAAGCTGCATGCACATTAGACACAGCATATCATTTATGTTTATATTCTAAAAGCTCAACTACGTTTACTTTACAACGATATAATTTATATTAGACATTCAAGAATAGACTGACTCTTGCATTCATTAGAGGTCTTATATATACTCTGGATTAAAAGGATGACTCATGCTCCAGTACTTTCTAGAAGGATTCTCGAATGCTGAAGAATACGCTGTGCCCCGGGCGTTTGTATGTTTGACGGGTTGCCTAATAGTGGATCGCAACAATATATTTAATTGTTTTTGTCTGAATGCCTTGATCTTGTAATTCCTGTAATTTATTTTTTATAGTTAGATAGTATTCATATTGTTTCTTTGTTTGGTCACCAAATACACGAATTTTGGGGCTAATAAATTTATTTTATTTTTAAGTACAGTTACAGCATCTTCCTTCAAGTTGAAAATAACTTTTAATGGTCTTTTTCTTCAGGAAATGTTCCCAACCTAAAGGTTTTAATGTTGTTCAAATCTAAGTTAAGGTTTTTGAAAAGTCGCTTAACTGCATCCTTATCATGTTCATTTCTCCCATCAAACATTTTAGGCTAAGATTCTTTAATATCTAATATAATAATAATAGATGCACGAGCTTGTCTATCCATTATTTCGGCTATAATATCATCAAAAAGCGTTTTCCCCCAAAAGACAGAAAACGACTTATTTTAGGCCTTGCCTAGGCTTAACCTTGTGAGGTTTCACTCCCGTTTCTTCAATGATTTCTGTACAACCATCCTACATATCCACCTCCACGTCCGTCAGCATCCCACATCGTATACAGTCTCACCAGCTCTTTCAGTCTTGAGTGTGCGGAATATAATTCAGCACCATGTTTGGGTAAGTCGTCAAGAGGTTACTATGGTTAAGCCGAGGCAAAGTCTAAAATAAGTCGTCTTCTGCCTTTTGGGAGGAAAGCACTGTCTATTTTAGTCCTGTGCCGTCGGCTTGACCTATGAGAAGTGTTTAGAATCTGACAACGTGGAGGCGTATTGTGACTAAAAGCAAAGTATATTATAGAGTCGGTCAAACCAAAAGTGAGATAGTCGAGAGCTAATACGTATTATGCAATCACAATAAAGTAAAATAAAACAAACATATTTTTCGGACTATAAGACGCACCTCTTTACATAGAAAAAATGACTTAAATTTTGGGTGCGTCTTATGGTCCGAAGGTAATATTCAAATATTTTTTCAATAAATCGTCCCAAGTTTGAGGTACCTACATCTTATAGTCCGAAAAATAACAGTCACTCCTGGAGCCCTCACAAGTCAATTACAACCTTTAAATGTCTCTATCAATAAACCAAAAAATTGTATGCGAGAAGAGTGGAATTAAATGAATGAAACCAAATCATGATGTCGCCGCAACAGGACGTATAAAACGACCAACAATTTCAGAAGTATGTACCTGGGTGAAAATTTTTTGGGAAGCTATGGAAGGAAAGACGATTATAAAGTCATTTAAAAAATGCGGAATAAGTAATGCTATAGATGGCACTGAAGAAGACGTAGTTTTTGAAAGGAGTGATAACGATACTTCAGACGAAGGTAATTCGATCGGTGACATTAACGAGAGTGAAGATGAACTGAATATTGCTAGAACGAGTTATGTTAACAATAAATAAAGATTATGATCCGAAAGTAACATTAAAATATATTTTTCTAAAAATCATCTTGTAAATTTGAGGTGCGTCTTATAGTCCGTAAAATTCGATAGTTATATTTATCTATGGCAAGATAAACTTTTAACTAAATAGGCACAAACGCAGATCTACATGTATTCTGTAACAGAGGTACGGGTAGTTAATCAATTCCTTTATAATAAAATTTTAAAAATTTCGTCCTCTTCGTTTTGAAACCTGCGCAACGACACTGCAGATCTAATAATGCCTGGTGAATAATTAATTTTTGCTTCTACAAAGGCTGTCCTAACCCAGCCAGCTATAATCATTCTTGATTTTGGGTCCACTTTTCCTCGAGTTGAAATAAAAAGGAGTATCGAACTATTGATTGCTGCTCTTCCTTTTGAAGAAATCTCAATTAATGCTGTCAATTAATTAAACTTAGATAAAGGTGCTGGCGCGTCTTATTTAATCGTGGACTGTAATTCGAAAATAGAACAAAACGCGAGCTTTAAATACGAAAACTGTATGCATGTAAAATATTAACAAACAAAAGGCATAAATTCACTCACCAAATTGTCCTTGGTGTGCGGTCCTCTTCGATGTTGCTGGAATGCCCCCGGGGCAGTTGGTTGAATGCACTGTTGCAAGCACTATACTTATTGGATATAGTTTGTCACGCACAACCTTCCCGTTACTAGGTCGAAAGAAGAGTCGTCGCTGTTCGTCACAAAACCACTTTCGCACGCGTTTTATTTAAGAGGCGCAAGCGCACTGCACAATTCAAATCCACTATAGTTTGTTTTAACTAATACGAAACATTCTGCCCACCAAAATAGCTTTGGGCTATTTTTTTTTTTAAACTTAACACGAAAAATTTAACTTTGACCGAGTCTTGTATGTATGTAGAACTAAATGACTATAATAATGCTTACGAAACTATAATAAAGAACACTAAAATAATTAATATTTATTATTGAGACGGCAATGGGCATAGTTTGACCATTGGTCTTTTCAAATTGCCTCGTGAAGTTTTTTACGGTGGCTACACGAGGTACTCCATCGCTTCCAGGATGAAGCTCTACAATTCTGGCGAGTTTCCAATTTAAAGGAGGAACACCCTCTTCTTTGATGAGCACTAAAGTACCAATGTCAACGCCGTCGAGTCTCTTGGACTTGTACCACCGGCCACGTTGATACAATTGGTGTAAATACTCATTGTGCCATCGAACCCAAAAACTTTGATGCATAGCTTGAATCAACTGCCAACGAGAGAGTCTAGAGATTTTCAAATGAGACAAGTCTGGGTCCGGCGGTGCTGTCAAGGGTTCTAAAGTTAGAAAATGACCTGGGGTCAGTGACGAAAGATCATTGGGATCCGAACTTATGCTGCACAAGGGTCTTGAATTCAACAATGCTTCAATCTGAGTGATTAAAGTATGAAACTCCTCGTACGTGAGCACTTGGTTTCCAACGACACGAAATAAGTGAGTTTTCACCGATTTAACGGGGCTTTCCCAAATACCTCCGAAGTGAGGGGTAGCTGGGGGGTTAAAACGCCACGAAATGGCTAACGATTCTGCGCAGTGTCGGAAATCCTTGGCGACTAGCGCCGACGAAATTTGTGCCGCAGTCGCTGAAAATGTGTTGACAACGACCACGACGAGCAATAAAACGACGAAGGCAAGCGATAAAGGCATCAGTCGACAAGTCTGATACGACTTCCAAATGAAGAGCCTTAGTGGCGAAACAAACAATCACACAAAGATACGCCTTGCAAGTCTTGGTGCCTCTTGCACGATGCATGTTAATCGTAAAAGGGCCGGCAAAATCGATACCGACGGAACTAAAGGCCTTGGCTTGAGAAACACGAAATGAAGGCAATTCACCCATAACTGGACTGACAGGAATAGGGCGAAGACGATAACAATGATAACATTTAGACAGTATTCTACGAACTGCGCGCAGAGATGAGATGATCCAAAATCGTTCTTGAAGCAAGTACATCGTTGTGTTTACTCCCGAATGTAAATTTTGTGTGTGCACTTGTTTAATCAACAAATCTGTTATACGGTGTTTATTGGGTAATACCGCTGGATGTTTTGCGGAATCTGGAAGACTGGAATGAATCAGTCTCCCGCCTACTCTTAAAATGTCATTCGAATCAAAAAATAAGCCTAGACGTTGCAGATGTTTAGGCAAAGGCTCACCTTGACGAACGGCTTCGATTTCGACTTTAAGTGAACTAAGTTGGACCACCTTGACAATAACCATAAGAGCAGTGTGAAGCTCCACCGACGATAAAAATAGCGAATTGATGGTAGCTTTTCTAACATTAAAGATTCTCAGGCAATATGCGACTATACGTTGAATTTTGTGTAACGACGAAAATTTGTTTGATAAGTCTTCCAGCCAAGTTGATTCTACAGTAACAATCAAAGTAAGGCGTTTCTCCTCAGAAGATGCTTCCAGAGAAGGGACGAAAAATTTTGGCAAAGGCCAATTTTCTTCAGACAACGACAAAAATTCAGGACCTGCCCACCATAGCGGATGCGCGGGCAATACCGAAGGAAATAAACCTCTGGTAGCACAATCAGATGGGTTGTTTGAAGAACTAATATAACTCCACTGTTCGGGAGAAATACGTTCTTGGATGTAACTAACACGGTTAGCTACAAACATTTTTAAACGATAGGTAGGTGACTTAATCCAAGTCAAAGCCACAGAAGAATCAGTGTAACAACAGATTTTTTCAAAGGTTACATTTGAATATGTAGTTTTAACAAAATGAACTAATTTAGACAAAAGTACGGTAGCACATAGTTCTAGCTTGGGTATAGAAAGACATTTCAAAGGTGCGACCTTTGATCTAGCCATAACAAAGTGAACAGATATTTTTCCTGACCGAAATACTAAACGAAAATATGCAATAGCCGAGTATCCTTTCAAGGACGCGTCACAAAAACCATGTAGTTGTATGCTACAGGCTTCATCAATAGGGATATAACGAGGAATTTGAATTGAATCAATATATGAAAATTCAGCAACAAATTTTTTCCAAAATATGACAATAGATTCAGGAGGAGGATCATCCCAATCCAACCCCAGCACCCAAAATTGTTGAATGAGTTGTTTGAGTGAAAAGGTAACTGGTGTAATAAATCCTAGAGGATCGTAAATCCTAGCAACTGTCGAAAGTAAAATTCGCTTGGAAAGACGATTTTCTAAAGGCTGCATTTCAAATGAAAAATTATCAGGTATCGAGTGCCACTGAAGACCGAGCACTTTTATGGTAAGCTGAAGATCATTTGCGACTAAACTTGGTTTTACTTGTTGATACTCAGTAGGAATATCTTCTAACAGTAGTGGACTGTTGCTAGCCCATTTGCGTAGTTCGAAACAGCCAGCACGTAGTAGTTCGATGAGTTGACGTTTTAGTTCATGAGTTGCCTGGAGAGTGGACGACCCAGTCAATACATCATCAACATACAAATTGTTTCTCAAAGCATGAGCAGCCAATGGATAACTATTTTCTCCTAGTTCAGCTAGTTTTAAGATTGTGCGAATGGCGAGAAAAGGAGCGGATGAAACTCCATATGTAATTGTGTTCAACTGATAGGTTGAAATTGGTTCTGAAGGATCCCATCGCCATTGTATCAATTGATAAGAACGATCCGTTTCTGATATCAATATTTGCCTGTACATTTGTTTTATGTCACAGACAAAAACGAACTTGGGAATACGAAATGCCAAAAGTATTTTTACAATATCATTCTGGAGCTTAGGTCCAGTGAGTAAGGTATCATTCAATGAAATACCATTCGAAGCTCGAGCCGAAGCATCAAAACAATTCTCAATTTAGGTTTATTATTTTCTAGTTTGAACACGGCATGGTGTGGAATAAAATACGCATTATTGTCAGCTGGAGGCGTTGATAAAAGCGACATGTGACCAGAGGCTTCGTAATCACGCATGAAATCTACATACAAATTTCGCAAGTCTGGATTAGTTTCGAGACGACGCTCTAGTGACAATAGACGTTTAATGGCAATAGATTTCGAGTCCGGAAACTCACGAACATTTTCTCTAAATGGAAGGCTCACGCCGAACCTACCATTGGGTAACCGATGCAACGAGTTATCAAAAGATTGTTGAGCAAGGTCATCTTCTGGGGACGACAAACTCCTCGATGGAATGTCGTCAAGCTCCCAAAATGTTTAAGATCAATATCCATACAAGGATCGATAGATACAAATAACGAATGAATAACATTGGTTGAGATGGGATCGACAGTACCAAATATCATGTAACCAAATATGGTGTTGACAGCAACAGGCGAAATTTCTTTGTCATCAATTTTCCCATTGAGCAAAATACGACTGGCAACATCAGAGCCCAATAACATTTGTACTGGAGAGGGATGTCTCCAGTTTTCATCTGCGAGTTTTATGTTTTCCAAATGAGACTAATACGATTGAATATACTTGTTTGGAAGATTACCGCAAATAGACGGCAAGACCATTAAGTTTATCTTCAAATTGTTGTCCGTCGGGACTGAATCATATTCCTGAATGGGGCGAATTGTTCCAGATATCACACCTAACGTTTGGTGTGAAGTCTGGCCCAAACCAGAAATAGGAATCGAAGAAGGACGAGACGATATGCCAATAGACTTACGACAAGACTCCGTAATAAATGAAATTTGACTCCCAGTGTCTACTAGAGCACGAATAATTTGAGGTTGATTTCTCTTGTCGAGAATTTCCAAACAAACCGTGGGTAGCAGAGCTAGACAAGTTGTCGCCTCAGACCCAACTGTTGTAGTACAAGTAGCATTATTAGACGAACTGGTTTGCAAATTTTCTTCACGAGTTGGAGTTGAAGAAGGTGGTGACGTAGCAATCGACGGCACAAAATGTAACAATGTATGATGATTTTTATTGCAAGTTCTGCACGAAACCTTTGACGGACAAGACGACATGTTATGATTTGGTCGAAGACAGTTCAAACATAACCGAAGATGTCTGGCTTGCTCGTGACGCTTGTTTGGAGACAATTTAAGAAATTGCTCGCACGAATACAATACATGATTTCCCTTGCAAAGGATGCAGGAGAACAAATTGTTCTTAGGAGAAGTGTTAGTCTCAGCTAAGAATGTCCTAGGCTTCAAGTCAGAATTCGAACGAACGATACCTTGTTTATTAATAGTACCTGTAAGCACTTTCGTCTGTTTGCTTGAGACAAGATTCTCTAAGGCTACACATTGTTTTGACAAAGTCTTTGACACAATTGAATGTAGGCACATCAGTAGAATTTAAATGCAATTCGAATCGTTTACGAGTTTCCTCATCGAGTTTACATAATAAAAGATCTACAAGAACGAAATCCCAACTTTCAACATCAAATTGTAATGATCCCAAAATCGATAAGTTTTCTGTGAAACAGTCAATTAAATTTCGAAGTTGTTTTACGTTTTCCGCATGCATAGGCGGGTAGTTTTTTATTAAACCCCAATGGTGATTAGCCAAAAGACGTTTATTATTATATCTAGAACATAAAGTGTCATATGCTAGTTTGTAATTTTCATGACAAAGAGGAATAGACCGCAACAATGTCAATGATTCACCCGACAAGCTTGAAAGAAGGTAGGAATGCTTTTCGATGTCCGTTAAATGCGGTTGTTTATCTATCAAAACATCAAACATATCCTTGAAAGTCTTAAAGTTTTTTGGGTCATTATCAAAACGCGGTAGAGTAATTTTTGGTAATTTTACTCTAGGTGTAAAATTATTGTCTTGTCGACTTGTGTGATTCGCAGACGGAGTTTTCACTTCAGCAGAAAATATTTCTTGCTCTATTAAAAGAATAGAATAATATTCGTCATCCACGTTTTTACACAAATTCTCTAAAGCAGGTTGCAATTCTGGTTCTGTGTTTACCAATACATTAATGTACTTTTCAGTAAAATCTTTGTAGACAGATTCGAGGATGCGGCACTTCAATTTGAATAACCTATGTACTGAATCATTGTATTGTGCCTTTTCAGAAAGTTCGAAGATTTCATGAATTCTAGCAGCGTAAAGCTTTAGTAAAGTTACAGACGTATTTGTGTCAGGCATTTTGTATGAAGAAACAAACGACAATTATTCCAATTAACAACGAGCGACAATAATCTTATTGTAAATCCAATCACCGAAAATGATCCAATAAAGTCATTACCCGATTTGTAAAGTAAAATGCGAAACGAGTAGTTAGATCCCTAAAGCTTCCTATTGTATTTTAAAACGACCTGACAACCCTTAACAAGAAGGTTTATAAAACGCCCTAAGGGTTTAGTCATTCAAACAAGAAATATAGTTAAAATATTTAGTGGTTAAAACCCTTAAACATTCAGGTAGGTTATACGATAAAACTGGAATGTCGTTTGCAGCTGTACATAAGCCAAACGGAGTGACCTACTACACAGGTATACAAAATTTTACAATAGAACAACTTTGAATCCAACATTTGCAACAGGTTTTCTATACGGAACTATTTAACTATGTCTGTAAAATGATTAATAAAGCTCTCTAACTAAACTATTGCTAAATCGTAATATATCTATAATCAAATAATGATTTCTAATTAATAGACTTGATCGAATTTTTTTATATCTAAGTAAATAGAAATATGATGCGAATATTGTTAATCGAAGTTCTACATACATACAAGCTAAAACGAAATGAATTAATTTATTCACCATGGACTGTTCTATCACGCGAAAAAGGACCAAATGTCAATTAATTAAACTTAGATAAAGGTGCTGGCGCGTCTTATTTAATCGTGGACTGTAATTCGAAAATAGAACAAAACGCGAGCTTTAAATACGAAAACTGTATGCATGTAAAATATTAACAAACAAAAGGCATAAATTCACTCACCAAATTGTCCTTGGTGTGCGGTCCTCTTCGATGTTGCTGGAATGCCCCCGGGGCAGTTGGTTGAATGCACTGTTGCAAGCACTATACTTATTGGATATAGTTTGTCACGCACAACCTTCCCGTTACTAGGTCGAAAGAAGAGTCGTCGCTGTTCGTCACAAAACCACTTTCGCACGCGTTTTATTTAAGAGGCGCAAGCGCACTGCACAATTCAAATCCACTATAGTTTGTTTTAACTAATACGAAACAAATGCTTTCAATACACCGGTTTCAAATGCTCATCGCTGTTCTCTAAAAGCTTCCAGCCTGACTGTGTAAAAGACGATTTATCTGTTTTAATGCCAAAAACCGGCCCTTGTTCGCTACTCATCGATTGTTCGTTTATTTCTAACAACGTTAAGTCATGTCTCCTGCGAACCGAAGCTAGCTACAAAATCAGAGCCAATCTTCTGTACACCTGGAACATACGACCCTAGTCCACTTATGCGATTTCATCCAGGCAATGAGTTTATCTTCGTCCCAGATAACTGTAGTATTCGAAATTGGTTTTGTAATTTCAATGGTCTTAACCCTTTTAACTAACGGATGCCCTGTATCTGTTCACTTTTGGTAGGGTCTGCTAGCGAGGCTATTTAGGACATTTTTATTGTGTTTAATGCAAATCATTTAGTAGTATGTAAGTAAACCAGATATTGAGTAATTGACTTCGGATCAGCGTCAAGTGCTGGCCCGTTCAACCCACAACTCAGCTTTTCCAAGGATCAGTATAGGTTCTAAAAAGATTTTCGCCACGAGTTTTCGAGTAACTCTTTATCCACCATCGACCATTCGTTAATCAGACCGGCTCACCCCGTGCCTTCCAGGTCTCCAAGCGAAGCCTATACGCCTGGTGTAAAGGTGTTTGAGTTCAGGCATCTATCAGAGATTGCCCTATGTTTAATAGCCGAAAAGGGCGGGTTACCACCTGTGGTTTCAGGTCGACTCTTCAGAACACCTAGTCCAAATTTGGAAATATTACAATAAATATTCCTTTTGCCGCATTCTGGTGGTTCAATATTACACTAGGGAGTGGGGACCGCCTATGCTAGCTGTAGATCCAAATTTTGCTGAAAATATTTGTAAATTCGGCTTGAAGATCCATTACATCCATTGACACATTGTAATTTGAATGAGGGCCGCTATACTTGCGGCCACGTCCCCAATGTTTCACCCGAAGGTACTACATTGGGTTTAAACGAGAAAATATAAATAAATAAATAAAATAAATAAAAATCTAACAAACTAAAAATAGAGTTTGAATAATGTTATCCCTAGAGTTAATTTGGAGTGTGTCCGTTCAACAAGACACACGCGAAAGTAAAAGGGGAGGGATCCGTAATACCGGATAGCATTCGCCAGCTCTGGTTACCGGTGCGACCTGAAAGGTCGTCTTAAAACTATCCAAATCTAGGTAACTAATACTAAACATAGATTCAAATTTCATGCATTCGCCAAATATTTTGATAGTAAATCCATCTATTTTGCCTACTCTATAAATTTACAAATTCGTCCCCCTTGGTCTAACTAATTTATTCTATCTTTAGCCTAAATCCATCCCTAACTTTACCTACCATTCCCTAACTGATTTATATTATAATTACATTCTTCACAATTACAATCTTCGTTCCTATAAAAATGCTGCCACCAAAACGGCGGCAGAACGAAAGACAAAACAAATCAAGCTCCAACAATAAATGCAAAATGAATATAAATAAATATAAAATGTAAATATAAATAAATATATATTTAATAAGCATTAAGCATATAGCAGTGCACAAAAAAGCAAAAAGCGTTGCCCAATTTATCAGGTGAGTTCGCATAAGCATTATGTCGGTTAGCGCCACTACTCACAAAAACCTACTCATTAAATTATTTCAAATTTATTTATTAATACAAATCAATGCTTATGCGAGTGCAGCCGCCACAATTTTATTTCTTATCTCGATAATAATTTCTCCAGTATCCGAAGATCTGGTCGTCTAAAGTCCTGGTGGGTATGCACTAAACGTTCTGGGAATCACAATCACTATCACTTTAAAGTCCAGGGGGAAACGCGGTTTCACTTTATTTTATTTTCTTTATTTATCTACTGATTTAAATTAATGAGGGGTTTTGTTATTATTTACTTGTTTTGATTTATTCCCGATATTCCGCGCGTTTAAGGTTTGACAGTGCAAATTGTTTTAGTGGTGTGTGGGTTTGTCGTGCATATTAGATTTTGGTTATAATCATAATGAATTAATTTTATTTTTAATTTTTTTATTGTTTTTTTTCATTTTTTTTTTATATTTTCTTTATACAGGTTTTGGTTATACCATGCTCATATCCATTTCTCATACCAAGTCAAATCTAAAATTTCCAATCCTGCCCCACCCCTCACCCTACAATTTACGCGCGGTTGTCACCGTCCAATCTCGAGACCCTTTTTGAAAATTCTTTGAAGGCTGTCCAGAACGTCTTCTGGTTAGCCACTTCCCCGACTTCCTCTAGGCTCTTGAGCCATGCTACCCCTGCGACAGCTAATTTCATATCAGCTAACCCTCGATTTGCCGCTTCGAGTGGGCAGTCGAAGAGCACGTGCTCTGCGCTTTCTGCGCCCTCACCGCATTCGCAGCGATCGTTATCGGTTAAACCAAACCTTTGTAAATATGCTTTCAGGGCGTCGTGCCCTGTTAACAGTTGCACCATTTTATGATCGAGTTTCACTTACCTCTAGCTTCTATGCTCGGTATGAATTTGTGGTTCAACCTGCCCGTAGCAGCGTTGTTTCACCTCTCGTCCCATTGTCGGATTGACTTTTCGTGCAGCTTTCTTTTAGTTAGAGACCTCGGTATCGAAAGTCGCCTGTCGCGGTCTCTTTAGCTAATTCATCACCCCTATCGTTTTCTATGTTGCCATCGTGCGATCTAACCCAACAGAACTTTAAACGTAGGAACTCGAGTGCCGTACGCGCTATCCTCCAGACGTCCGCTTGGAGGTCTGTCGAGGTGTTCATATTCGTTAAAGCCGTCAGCGCCGATTTACCATCACTGATTATATAATACTCGTCTCTGCCCGTATGATTTATTACGTAATCGATAGCCTCTCGTATGGCTACTAATTCGCACTGGAAGATAGTGCTCCAGTTCGCAAGTTTGGTCTGAAACCGAAACACTTCCCTTTGCTTATTATATACGATAAACGCCGCGTCTGCTTGACCATTGTCCATACGCGAACCGTCCGTGTAAATCCTGATCCCTACCGTGTCCCCATCACCTTCGACAAATTCGATACCTCTAGCATCGGCCGGGTGACCAAACTCTGACACGGCGATTTTCCTCTCAGCTTCCCTATTTGCAAGATTCATACTCTCTATAATTTCCTGTCCTTTCCCTGTATTAACTAACCTCCTATCTCTGATCCCCCTAACAACATATTCGATAGGGAGAGTCCTACTGATCACCAGGACCGCCTTCGTGGTGGTGATCCTGTACGCCCTCGCCGCCTCGACCGCGGTTATGCGTTGCACGCTCGTCAGCTATCGAGTTTCCCTTACTTTACAACCCTTCGTCCAAACGGATGCTGCGTATAGCATCCCCAGATCTATTGCTTCGGCGTAAACTGTCCTAAGCGATTCGCCCCTGAAGCCCCAATTTATTTTCGCATCCATTGACACAGCGAACCACTACCTTCGTACCACTGCTCGCAAAGAGGTTTATCTGCAGTATACCACACATTTTAAAAAAGACGTGTGTTTGGGAGTAAATACCAATCTGGTAAGGACTTGTTTCTTGATAGACTGTCCGCATCATTGTTGTACACTCCTGTCATATACTGAGCTATCAAGGTTATCCTGCAAGCTTGCGCCAACTCGAACAGCGCATAAGTCAGGTTCAACAATTTCAGTGATCTCATTCCTCCTTGTTTTTTCAAGTATGCTACCACCGTACCGTTGTCTGATTGAATTAGCAAGAAATAGCGAAGGCTGCAAAATTCATTTTTCCTAGTAAACTCCTTGTTATTTTCCAATTCCAGCGATGTCTGCTCTGAATCTGCTCGAAATCTTTTCTCATAGAGATTACTTTCTTTAAAGGTAGCGTCACCATGTTGATTTCAGGTGTTTTTGATGATTCCCAAATACTCCAGACATTGCTAGGGCATCAGTAATGATGTTTCTTTGTTCACGCACCACCCCCAAAGTTTTCAGAAATAATATCGATTCCTTTGTTTGAGAGTAAAGAATATCTGAATTTTGATTTGCCAATAAAAAATCGTCTAGGTATACAATTATTTTCATGCTCTTTTTTCAAAGTTAAGCTGATAACCAATTCGAAATTCTGGAAAATCTGAGAGATGCGGTTGAGAGGCCAAACGGTAGGCATGTCATGTGGTATCTTCGTGCCTGTGTACCATGGCAAGAAATCATCGATATCTCTCTTTTATCGAAATAAGATAGTAACCTTGGAAGATATATATTTTGGCCAAGTTTTGTGTAAACGAAAGAATTTTCAGACGATTTAGAGGCCGAAATTCTGTTGGACAAAGAAATTAGTTCAATTGTTTTAGGTTTAGAAATTTAGAATTTAGCTCTTGGACCTGTCCGGCTTTGGGACTGCGAACATTCGAGACAAGAGCCCTGTAGAGAAATGGGATTTCTCCAGAACACCTTGTCTGATCAAACTGCGCATTTCCAAATGCATTTCTAGCGTCGTATTTCTGTAGTATAGTTTGATTTGTGCAAAAGCTATTAATGGCGGTTTTTGGACAAACAGTAATGAATGGTCCTGAGTTTCCAAGAATGTTCGTGGAGTTTTTACGGCCTTCCATTGCTCCAGGTAATCTTTCAACTGGCCCGTCATAAACGCTGTCGTTGCTTTGCCATTGCTTCCTTGGCACTTTCGCCGAACGATCGGTTTTGTGCGCGTATACTCGCTTCCTGGACATTGAATCTATATAGGATTGCTCTTTTCTGCTGGAAAAAGACGAAGTCTTGCAACATTACCCTATTTGTTCTCGTTTGATTCCTAGACGAATTGTGCGTTGACGTGTCAAATTTTGAGATTTTTCTGTGGGAAGTACGCTAGGAATCCCCGTAGTGCCTGGTTAATCCAGCAAGAGGTACCTCTGCAAATAGATGAGTAAAAGATGGAGATATAGCGTCTAATAATGTCCCCACTTGGCCATTTTTTGAAAAGAAAAGCTTCCTTCTTTGGTCTATTATCTCCGCCCTGCGACCGCACACACATTGTAAAACATCATCTGAGAGCACCCTAAAATCCGCCTTGTGCCCAACCAACAGATTATGTACATTTTTCTTAATTATCGGGTATTTTTCGATTAGAGTTTTCAATGTTTCCGCAAATGATTCGTTCCCTCGGAAGTAAGAGACCATGCAGAATGATTTTCAAGATTGTTTCAGTTTTACTATTTGTTCGTGAGACGTCACCTCGCTGAGCAACTTGCTGAACTGAACTAAGCTAACTTGACCGTTTACTTTTAAGAAAACCGACGAAGCCTGCAACTTTTTTTGTACGTCTGCGTACCGTATTCTATTAAATGTCTGTTTTTTTATTCTGAGGCATTCATATGCCTCAAAGTGCGACTTAGCATGTTAGATCAGGGGTTCCTGCTTCTTTATTCTTGAATTAAAGTCTATATCCATGACTTCAGTTTCGAATGCTTCATCATCCGGCAAGTTCAAAGGAGGATGGATATTATCATGATCTCCCTCATAGTCGAAAGAGTCATCATCCAATCAGAATTTTTCCAGACCCATACCCCGGTTAACGACTTTACTTTTTAGAACGTAAATAAGCAAACACTCGGCTAGAAATTCCTTCGCATGAGCTCTCTATATCTGATATATATTACAAAAGTAGTTCAGAAGCTTCTTTGCACGATACCAAAATAGATTTTTGTCAGTTAGGGTGGCGATAATTAATTCATTTTGAGCGACAGATCCCATTATTCCCACTGCTAAGCGATATAATTAAGCCACTGCAGAATGGTCAATCTAACACTTTGACCTACATGTTCCTAAATGCTTTTTCGGATAGGCTTGTGCGTCGGTATTAAATGCCCACACTAGGCTTACCGTAGGGAGAGCGTATCTTATCGAGTTATATGTTCCTAAATATACATCCGTCTGTTCTTGAAAAATATACGACAATCATTAATACATCATTTCAAACTGCTTGTTTTCCAACGCCTTAGAAACATTCTCTTGTAGGACCATTACCTAAAACGTTAAGTCCAACTTGTCCCTCTGATTACAGTCCAATAAACATTCTTCCAACGCTATCTAAGCCAATAGAATATATTGCTCTTCAGCAAATCAGAATTTCTGCGAACAAACAACTTATTTGATTGCTTTCAGTCAGGGTTTCGAGCAACTTATTGCACGTGCACTTGCTGTGTTGAAAGTTGTTGATGATATCCGTCTTGCTATGGACAGTCAACAATTAACTATCCTCATTCTGTTAGACTTCAGCTCGGCCATCAATAACGTTGACTTTGATATTCTTCTGAACAAGATCAAACATTTAAATAACTTTTCCGATACTGCAATTCTATGGTTAAAATCATACTTAACTGGGCGAACCCAACAAGTCGAAGATAATTCCGGGCGCCGTTCTAATATTATCAACCTAGTAAAAGGTGTTATCAAGGAAGTGTACTTGGTTCACTTTTATTTACAAGATGTATCTACTTGTTTAAAATTTTGTCAATATCATTTTTACGCAGATGATATTTAACTTTATTACCACTTTTATTTGACCGATTTTGTCGATGCCTTTAATTATGTAAATAAGAATCTGCAAAGGATCAATGAATGGAGTATGAGTAATCTTCTTTCAATTAATCCCTTAAAATGCCAGGCTATTCTTTTGGGCACTCAAAAAATGTTAAAGACATCCCCATTCAGCCTTCCTTCTTTAATTTTAGGTAACTCTACTATTGCACTAGCTACATCAGTGAAAAACCTTGGCGTTATGAGACTCTAATTTAACATGGAAAAAACCAGTATCAAATATTTACAGAAAAACGATTATTGCTCTTCAAGTGCTTAAGCGCCTAAAACGATTCTTGCCTGTAAAGCTAAAACAAATATTGATTACATTTTTAATCTTTCCACATTTTGACTATTACGACTCAATTTATACTAACCTATCAATAAATCTCAAGGTACGATTACAACGAGCTCAAAATAGCTGTATCCATTTTACTTTTGATTTGAAGTATTGAGATAGGGTATCTTTTTGGTACGCTAAACTAGCATGGCTTAAGCTGGACAAAAGACGTAATCTACATCTGGCAATTCTTATTTATAAATTATTTCTTAATCAGTCTCCATTTTACTTACTACGTCTATCCTTACCTCTTTCTAACTGCCATTACAGTACAAGACGTGACGACCTATTATCTATTCTTACCCATCACACTCAAACATATCACTTCTCCTTCTTGGTTACAAGCTCGATTATCTGGAATTCGATCCCCTTGGATATTCGAAAAGCATCGTCTCGTCACATTCCGTAAACTCTATCATGGATATCTATTAACTAGTTAAATTTCAGAATAAGTGCCATGGCAGTGTTCCTACATACTCCACTGGGCAAGCGGTGCGTGTGTGTGCGTGTGTGCTGAGTGCGTGCGTGCGTGTGTGTTAACGTAAGTAGTTAGGTTTGCTCTTAGGCCCATCGGACCGATTTAGAATGTTTATTGTTTATACCTAATTTTTTTTCTTTTTTTTATCTATTTATTTCTTTTCTTTCTCTGTTGTTTTTATGTTATATATCTATCTACATTGGGAAATTAGATGTGTAAATAAAGACGTTACAATACAATACAATACAATATATTTACCCCAAGGGCTCACTCTAACTGAACACATAGGCCTTCTATTGCTTCCAACCGTCTTGCAAGGTATCTGCTAGTCTTTTGATGCGATCCATGATAGCAGCTTCATCTGGATTGTCTGAAACAATTTCAGCCAGCCACACCACAGCATTTTGACTATAGCCGCTTCCTACAACGAGAGTGGGCACAAAATGCGCTATATAAGATAATAAATATACTATTGAGCCGTACAGCTAGAACAACTTGAGATGCACGGCTCAGAATTGAGCCATTCGTCTCCCGTTTCAACCCTATGGCTCAGATATAAGCAATTGCTCGTCGCGCCCTCGAGACTGACAGAGCTTTTGAAGGTATATACGAGCGCGTGGAGATGGAAATATGGAAATCATTGAAAAAACAGGAATGTAAACCCACAAGGTCAAGCCGATGGCACAAGACTAAAATAGCAAGCTCAAATACAGAAGAATAGCGAATATGCCATGTAAATAGTTTACCATAGCCAACTTAACGAAAACAGCAATACTCACTCTGGAAAGTGAAGAAGTTGGTAGATTTGCTTGTTTACTATACATTTCATCTTGTCGAAAGCGCATAACCACGATATTGGCGAGAGCATACGAGTTTTACATGAATCAGTGATTGTGCGTAAGCATTTAGTTTGCATTAACATTAAAGAGTGCATAATTGTTATTTTCTACAAGTTGCATTGCTACTCTTTTGATTTTGTTCAAAAACTTTCGTAATCGTTCTGTTTAGTCTGATTTTATTCCACGGAAATGGATAAGAGTATTAAATGAAGAGGTAAACTACTTGCAAGACCGGTGTCTGAAACACCAGACATGGAGAAAACTATAAAGAGACTTGCAGGCACTGGACTGCAAGCAAAGAGGCTTTCGGGAGTTCAGCGTAGGAAGCTTAAGAAAGCCAAGAAAGTCGAATCTCGGACTTGGAAGGAGTCAAACCCGTCCACAAAAAAGGTGTCGGTACAGAAGGAGAGCGGGGGCGGTAAAAGACCCCGTTCAGAGACTTCCTCACCGACACCATCTAAATCCCAGCAGTAAACTAACTCCCCAAGAGCCATGAGCAGATTGGGTCGTATAGTGCTGCTGCTAGGGGAATGCGAGTGGCGGTAATTGACAGACGTCACCTGGACTCAGTTTTGACTGAGGGGAAGTCGATGAGCTGGATGCTGTTTACGACATCCCCTTAAGATGCTCTATCCCACCTCAGTTCGAGGGCGCTAGGTTTACCGACGGAGTTCTTTGGCTGACCTGTACAAACCTAGAGACTAAGGGGTGGGTTAAACACAGTGTAAAGACCAAGGGAGACCTTTGGGATGGTTCGTGTCTAACAGTAGTAGACGTAGCGAACTTCCTTATGAAACCCAAGGTTCTAGTATGGATCCCCGATAGAGATGTCGAGGAGAAAGTTGCCAGGTCCCAACTGCAGAAGCAGAATCCCAGTCTGCAAACGTGTGGCTGGTATATACTTTCCCGAAAAGCTGATAAGGAAGGAGCTATCCTGGTCTTTTCAGTCGATCGAGATCTTATGAGGTACTTGAGCAAGCCAAGTCCAAGGCCTATTACGGAGTGAGAACGGTCTTGTTCAAGCCTATTAAGGGCAATTTATTATACTCCCGTAAACGAGGTACGCGAGACACAAAAGACAATTGGTAACGATATTACATGATGTGGAAATTAGCGCGCCAATTTTCAATGACGTCACACAATATGCAAATTATGGCACGTAATTTACGAAGTATACAATTTTTACCAAACCCCTAGGGGGTACTCACGTGAAATGGTGAAGCTTCCTTCAGAATTACTTCCTGATGGTTCTCGGGTCGTGGGCTGCTTTCAGGTTTATTTCATGATGGTTCTCGGGCTTCCTTCAGGTTTATTTCCTGATGGTTCTCGGGTCGTAGGCTGCTGTTAGGCCAGGTTGCGTCCAAATTAATATCTTCTTCCTATATGTAGACAAATAAGGTAAAGGAGACAGGGTAAGGCACGTAAATTTTGGGAACACAGGAAACCTACATATCAGAAAAAACACACGGTAAGATACCCGACCAACTCTTCGTATTTTAGTTTCAAAGGCAAGTCCAGGCGTCTCCCGGAAATTTCCCACTCTCCCTCCGCTACACGCGTCGGCGCGAAGTCTCGCGCTACGCACTTCTGAAGTGACGGAAATTCGCGCAACAAGTCTTTCAAATTTATGACGCGAAATTTCCGCGTATTAAAACTTATTTAGAAAAGTCTAGTGCCAAAATTTTTGGCACGTAACAAATTCACCTAATGATAAGGGCGGTCCAAGTGAACCTGCAGCACAGTAAGACAGCATCAGCAACGTTATGTAAGCTGATGTGGGACTGCGATATAGCCCTAATCCAAGAACCTTGGGTTTGCAGGGGAAAGGTGCTAGGATTGGGTTCAATCTGTGGGGCACTTGTATATAGTAGATCCACCGATAGACCCAGGACTTGTATACTAATCAACAACAACCTTAAGTGGTTGCAGCTTACAGAATTCTGTCATCAAGCCTTGTGGCGGTCAGGGTGCGACTAGGCGGAGGTGGGCCGAAGGAACTTATACTCGGATCGGCCTATCTTCCGTTCGACTCCCCTAACCTTCCGCCCTCAAGGGAACTAGAGGCACAGGTGGCTAGGTATAGAGCGGATGGATCTCACCTCGTCATTGGTAGCGACGCAAATGCTCACCACACAGTTTGGTGCAGTACTAAGACCAATCCTAGAGGTGCAATTCATAATGGCAAATCACTTAGACATTTTGAATAAAGGTAATACTCCAATCTTCGTAAATAGACGTAGGATGGAAGTCATTGATATAACTATACGTCATATATAAGCAACTTAGTAAAAAAACTGGCATGTGCCTGATGAGGAGAGCAGCACAGACCACAGATACATAAGGTTTTCCTTTACCGGGCTCAACCAGGTAAAGGAATTTTATCGCAACCCAAGAAAAACTGACTGGGGTAACTTTAAGTTGGATCTGGATCGATACCATGCAAGTGAAGTTTATACAGTGAAAAGCTGTCTGGATATTGAAATGGCTGCGGGGAATATTATCAACGCGGTTACTTCAGCATATAACGAAAGTTCCATGGTGGAACTCTAAACTCAGACAACTGAGGAGACAGGTAAAAGCTCTATTTAATAAAGCAAAAAAATTAGGTAATTGGGAGGTGTGCAAACGGACTCTTACTGAGCATAACAAAGCTCTGAGGAAGACCAAGAGAGAATCATAAAGGAGATACTGCAAAGGTATCGAAGGATATCCTGAATGCGCCAGACTTCAAAGAATTTTCCCGAAGGAACTCACTTTCCTGGTTCGACAAAATTGGAACAATCACCTTTTGAGTGGCAATTCTAGGGGCCCGAGGCCCCCGAAAAGAGGGCATCTCAGGAGGACTGGGCAGTAGCGAAGAATATGATTACCTTCCAAAAAATTTAATGGGCGATGAATACTTTCAAACCATATAAATCTCCCGGCACTGACGGGATTATCCCAGCCTTGCTACAAAACGGATCAAACCTTTTGCTGAGCTGGATCTGCAGAGTTTTGAGGGCTAGTTTGGCATTCTAATATATTCCGCGCAGTTGGAGGTTAACTAGGGTAGCCTTTATTGCTAAACCTGTTCGTACGGACCACTCACAGGCAAAATCTTACAGGCCCATCAGTTTTTTCTTCTTAAGACGATGGAAAAACTGCTTGACAATCATATCAGTGGGAGTGTTTTGGCAACTAGCCCATTACACCCGAACCAGTTTGCTTTTAGAGCAGAACTTTCAACAGAATCAGCTATTCATCATCTGGTTTCTAGAGTCCAAAAGACTCTAGCTTACAAAGAGATCCTTCTATATGCTTTTTTGGACATCGAGGCAGACTTTGATAATACATCCTTCAACACCATCTCGACGGTCACCAGATAAGTTGGGTTGGAGGAAACTTGCATGTTAAGTGGAGGATGGAAGGATGGCAGTCACAGAACTGCTTGGAGATACCATGGCGGTCCAGGTGGCAAAGGGATGTCCGCAGGGGAGCTTGCCTCCCCTGTTGTGGAGCCTAGTCATAGACGGAATGTTATGGAAGCTGAGTAGGGAAGAATTTACCCCGCTAGGATATGCTCATGATTTGACTGTCTTAGTGGAGGTATATACAATAATATTATTAGGGACCGAATGCAAAAAGCCCTGAAAATAGTAGAGATGTGGGCAACTGGGGAAGGCCTAAGGGAGTGTACTATGCAGATGCGAGGCGTTGGGTAGAACGAGACAGCGCCTATTCGGGCGACCAAAGTTAGACCCGAAGGTAGTAGATACCCTTTCATCGAGAGACCTGTACGCTATAATCTGGGGTGCAGGTTTTTGTAAACTGGGTATGATACATAACCAGGGTCAGCACAATAAGCAACGGAGCCGTTTGGCAGACGCACCCGCCAGGGGGAGTGGTTTTAGTTGGTATGCCGCAAGGAGAGTCCCACATTTTTGCTATAAAAGTTTTCCACTCCAATGGGCTCAGATAACTATAAAAAAAATTAAACTATTAAGGAGTGCATAATTGTATTTTCTACCAGTTGCATTACTAGTGGTTTGATTTGGTTCAAAAACTTTCGTAATCGTCCTGTTTAGTCTGATTTTTATTCCACGGAAATGGATAAGAGTATTAAATGAAGAGGTAAACTACTTGTAGAGAGTGGATTAAAGTGCAAATAGAAAGTATACATCAAGGTAACTTCTTCATTAAATCAGCTTCTACCTCAAAACTGAAACAATCCTATCATATATGCACCTAAACCTCCGATGCAATCAGATAACTTAAAAATAGAATACAATTGAAAACATTACTTTTATAAAATCGCCAAATTGACTCTTTCGCCATTTTTTCTGAGATACCAAAAGCAAAGTAAAACGACGGTTAAAATCTAGTTGACAGAATAGACAGCTCCCTCTACTCTCGTACCCTATAATGGCTAATTTCAACGTCACTTCCGGATACATACGGAAACCAGCAAGTAGTTACCGTGCTGTTCAAAATACCTCCGAATATCGAAATGTACACAATCACATCTTAAATTACTACCGACCAATGAAAATAAACTTAGGAAATTATCCGGATCACTACTACAGGCCTGATAATTATCCATCAGCTGTGATATTTGATTACTTTCTAGTTGCCGCTTAAAGCGAGCGGACGTGTTTTCGCAGAGCTCCCGCTTCAGCAATAACAGTAATTTTTTATCTAGGGTTTATATCATTTATTGTTCTTTATTTTATTTGAAGCTTTGCTTTTTATTGTGTTTTATTTTTATAATTGTGTGCCATCAAATTTTAAATACAGGGCAGTAAAATAAAATTTAAAAACAGAATTTAAACCTAATAAATACTAAATAAATCGCGTTTTTCTTTGCAATTTAAATTAAAATCCGCATTTTAAAATAAACCAACTAAATTTCGGGATAATAAACTAATAATCTACTAAATAAATACTCGAAAATAATTTCGAAATAACTTAAAAAGGCGTTTTTGATAATAAACTTAAAATATAAACCGCGTAAATCGAGTAAAAAGCCGGGTACAATAACCAAAAAGTGTGTGAATTTTTTATACTGGGCGTATAATCAAATAATAACCAAAAAACAAAAATCTAAGCTTTTTTAAATCAAATAAATAACTCAAAAACTGTAAATTTTAAAATAATTTTAATATAAATTTTCCGTAATTTAAGTACACGCGTACTTAAAATTTCCTTTAAAATCGATTTTGGAGTAATTAAGCCGTGTAACAGTTAAAGGTTGTGCTAGTTACCAAGTGATTAAGTGAAAGGTCGCTTCCGGTAACCGCATTCCGATTGCGCTCGACCTTATTTGTTAATTACATTTAAAAATAAAGTGTTGTTATTTATAAATTAGATATTTTGAAGTAATTGGTTTATTTAAATTTGATCTAGCGGTTTTAAAAATTTAAAATAAATAAATAGTGTTCTTTACGGTACATTTTAAATCGAGATATTTTTATTGCGTTAGGAATGTATTTGGTTCTAGTTGTTTTTTGACGCTTAGTGCTCGCTGTATTTTTGTTAAAATTTAATATTTAATTGGGCGGTTCGAAGTTTAAATAAATACAAGGTTGTTTACGGTTCACCTTTAAACAAAACATTTTTATTGGACCAACGTTTTGCGCTCTTCTAGCGTCGTTCTTTTAGCGTCGTAACGGTCAAGTCGTTTTTTGAGCTGCGTTTTAGGCGACATTCTTTGTTGTTAGTTTTGTCAGCATGGTGGTCCACCGCGACGAGGAGCCGTTGCCCAGGAAGAAGAGGGGAGATCGGTCGGAGTCTGATAGGTCGGAGACTGAGGGCGCTGTTGGGGAGAAAAAGCTGAAGGTAGTGTTAAAGGATGTTATGTTAGGCATTCAGGAGGAAGTAGAGGAGCCTGTGTCTGCGGCGGTCGTGTCGGGGGAGTCGGGGCCTCCCGTGGTGGCTGCGGCGCCAGAATTGCCCTCTACTTCGAGAGTCCAGCGCACGATGTCGACTAGCAGCAACGTTAGCGTTGATGCTAGCGACCTCGATGAGCTGGAGCTCTTGAAGTTTAGGGTGAGGAAAGCGCACGCTGCCGTCTATGGGAAGGTGCCGACGACTTCCGCCACTATAGTCGTGGAGGACAGGAAGATGGTTCGGCACGCCGTGGATGATATCCGCGACGTTACGAACCAATTTATGGGTATGGTTAGGGCGCTTCGTCTTTGCCTAGATGGTTCAGGGAGAGCTGGTGTTATCGGGGGAAGTCCGGCGGCGAATTCTATCGTTTCAGGAGGCCAGAGTCAGGGTGCGTCGGAGCAGCGCAAGGTTTCCTACGCCGCTTCAGGTTCTACCCCTACGTTTGCTGTCAGGGTCGACGCCAGGCCAGAAGGACGACGTGATGACGACCCTGAAGCAGAAGGTCGATCCCGCTCGAGATTTTGTTGTAGTCGGAGCTCGTAGGACGCGCCGGGGCGGTGTCGTTGTGGAGTGCGCAGGTCGCGACGACGCCAAGAAGCTGCAGTTGAAGGTTGGCGGTAACTGCAAAGAACTCGTGGCAAAGACCATCGAGAAGAAACGTCCACGGGTCGTTCTTCCGGGGGTCGAAGCGGGGATGAAGGCTGAAGAGCTCGTGCGGTTGATTGCAAGCCAGAATCCCCGCTTCGGCGATTTGAAGCTAGAAGACCACCGGAGAGAGAAGTTCAGGTTTGGCGGAAAGGGCCCTAGGGATCTCTTTGACAACGTAGTCTTCGAAGTGAGCCCCACACTTCGAAGGCGTATATTAGCTGATGCTATTAACCTCAGGTGGCGAAGAGTATGGGCCCGGGACCACTTCTCGATGACCCAGTGTTACCGGTGCTACGAGTACGGTCATCGATCGATGGAATGCAGGGAGAAGGTACAGTGGCGCGGTAACTGAGCCGAGGTCGGGCATGAATTCAAGAATTGCCGGAAGGCAGTCCCCTGCTGTGTGGTTTGCGCTAGGGCAAACGACAGAACTGGCGGTGGCGCGAAGGTCGATACGCGCCACGACGCCAAGTCGAGCAGATGCCCCACGATGCTGCAGCGTCTGAAGAACGCACTCACACGAAACATCGATTATGGACTGTGAAGATAAAACAAAGTCCATAAGAAGCAAGAAGATTAAATTCGCGCAACTAAATCTCGGGAAAGGTAGAGGGGCAACAAATAACTTCGTAAAGTTATTCATCGAAAATAATATCGACATCGGGTTTATACAGGAACCGCACCTGTATAGCCACAAAATAACAGGTTTTGGGAAGGAGGTTACCGTATTAAATGCGAATGGTGAACGACCGCGTAGCGGGATAATAATAAATAATGGGACGTGCGCCAGAATTATATTAAATAATTTATCGAACGAATTTTTAACGACGGCCGAAATCAAATCAGGAGGAAATGCGTTCTACGTAATAAGCGCGTACCTCCCGCCGGTCGATTTCCGGCGCGAAAATCCCCAAACCGAAGACTTGATAATTCAAGTAGATAATATTATTCGTAAAATCGGCAGAAATAAAAATCTAATCATCGGGGGAGATTTTAATGCCAAGTCGCCACTATGGGGCAGCCCTTTCGAAGACGATAGAGGCTCGCAGGTTGCTGATCTTTTTACGGAATGGGACCTTAGTGTGATAAACACTAATGATTCACCTACGTTTGAGGGGCATAGAGGCAGCAGTTTTATAGATATTACTGCAGTCTCGCACGAAATGTTAGAAACGATTTGTAATTGGAAATTAAGGTCGGACGAGGAAACGTTCTCTGACCATAAATTAATAACATGGGACGTTGAAATCAAAACAAGCGCAAACGAGCAGCTAACTATATTTCCGCGGTTCTGTAATAAAAAAGCAAATTGGGAGCGATTTAAACAAAAATTTGGCGAAAGTATCCCTGTGCTCGAAAATGAGCTATTTAACTGCCGAGAGGCAGACGAAGTGGAAACACTCGCGAAAAAATTAAACGACGCGGTGGTAGATGCGTCGTCGTACTCCATGCCGCGAAAGAAGACATTTAAAGACAGCGTACCCTGGTGGACCCGGGAACTAACCACCAAGCGTGCAGAAACGCGTAACCTAAGGCGCCGCTATCAACGCGCCTCGGGAGATATAAGAGAACAACGGAGAATAGAATATAATCAAAGTTACCGCGAATATAAAATATTAATAGAAGAAACGCGAACGAATAAATTTAAAGAATTCTGCACGCAAAACTCGGAGAAAGAACCCTGGGGAACCGCATACCGCGTAATTAGAGGAAAACAACAAAAAATCGCGCTCAGTAATATACAGAAAACAAATGGCGAATACACGGAAGGTTTTAAAACCACAGCGGCATATTTACTAGAGAAATTTTTCCCATCAGATAATCCCGAGGAGGATGAAGGGTCGCACGATTTGGTACGTCGGGAAGCTGCAGAGGCTCAAGGAACAGGTGCTGATAAGGCAATCCTAGTTCACGAGGTCGTCAGGGCTCTTAGAAGGATGAACCCTAAGAAGGCACCGGGGCATGATGGAATCACTTCAGACGCAGCTCTGGAGGCGTGCCTGTTAGCCCCGTGTGTCTTTGTCGGGTTGTTTAATCTTTCTTTAGAAAGGGGAGTTTTTCCGCGTTGCTGGAAAATCCAGAACGTGAAATTTATACCTAAACCTAAAAAGGCGGATGCGTCAGATCCGGGCGGCTATCGTCCAATTAGCTTGCTACCGGTGCTGGGAAAAGTTTTAGATCGCGTTATGACTACGCGTGTTGAGCACCTAGTGCGAGACAACGGCGGTTTTAATAACCGACAGTTTGGTTTCGTGGAGGGCAAGTCGACTATCGACGCGTTAGAGTTCGTTGTCGGGGAAATTAAGCAGGCGAGAGATGCTAAAGAGTACTGTGTCGTTATTGCTTTGGACATTTCAGGAGCATTTGATGCTGCCTGGTGGCCATTAATCGTTTGCGAGTTAGATCGTAGGAGTTGTCCGCGAAACTTGATGTCTTTGGTCAAGAGTTATTTCTCGAGGCGATTGACACAGGTTGAAATTCCGGGTGAAGTTCTGTCGCGTGAAGTGGAAAGGGGATGCCCGCAGGGGTCATGTTCTGGTCCCACATTTTGGAAGTTGTTGTATGAGAGCATCTTTAGGGTCAAGTTGCCCGCAGGATGCTCAATCGTTGAGTTTGCGGATGACACGCTTTTAATTGTAAGATCGAGATTGTTAATGGATATGCGCACAAAACCGAACGAGGCGCTTAAGAAATTACACGAATGGTCGCAGGCGGTAAAATTAAAATTTAACACGGCAAAGTCAGAGGCGCTTTATTTCGGCACGAAACCAGGACAGAGACCTCCTAGGCTAGAGCTAGGAAGGGAGAAAATCCCGTTTAAAGATTGTATTACCTATCTCGGCGTCAAGATTGACGATAAATTAAATTGGAAAGCGCACGTACAATACGTTAAAAGTAAGGGCGGCGAAATATCAAATAGAATGATGGCGGCGGCTAAAATAAAGTGGGGTTTCAGGGGCGAATCGCTGAGGACGGTCTATGCCGGAGCAATTGAACCGGCAATGCTGTACGCAGCATCCGTATGGGCGGAAGGTTGTAAAGTCCGGGAGATGCGTCAATTAACGAGCGTGCAACGTATAACCGCGGTAAAGGCGGCGAGGGCATACAGGACCACCTCCACGGAGGCTGTCCTGGTGATCAGTAGGACTCTCCCTATCGAATTTGTCGTTAGGGAGATTAGAGATAGGAGACTTATAGATATAGGGAAAGGGCGCGAAGTTATCGAAGATATTAATCTTGGTAATAGAGACGTTGCAAGAAAGATCGTGGTATCAGAGTTGGGGCACCCGGCCGATATTAGAGGAATCGAGTTTGTCGAAGGAGATCGGGACGCGACGGGTATCAGAATTTACACGGACGGTTCACGTATGGATGACGGGCAAGCAGGCGCGGCGTTTGTCGTGTTTAAGCAGGAAAGGGAGGTGTTTCGGTTTCAAACCAAACTCGCGAACTGGAGCACTATCTTCCAGTGCGAATTGGTAGCCATACGAGAGGCTATCGATTACGTAATAAATCACACGGGCAGAGACGATTATTATATAATCAGCGACAGTAAATCAGCGCTGACGGCATTAACTAACATGAACACCTCGATAGACCTCCAGGCGGACGTCTGGAGAATAGCGCATACAGCGCTCGAGTTTCGACGTTTAAAGTTCTGTTGGGTTAGGTCGCACGATGGTAACGTAGGAAATGATAGGGCTGACGATTTAGCTAAAGAAACCGCGACGGGCGACTTTCGGATATCACATTCGTCGATACCGAGGTCTTTAATCAAAAGAAAACTGCGCGAAAAATCAGTTCGACAATGGGAAGAGAGGTGGAACAACGCTGCCACGGGCAGTTGACCCACAAATTCATATCGAGCATAGAAGCTAGAGGTAGGATCGAGGTTAAGCTCGATCACAAAATGGTGCAGTTGATAACAGGTCACAGCGCACTGAAGGCGTATTTACAAAGGTTCGGTCTAACCAACAGCAACCGCTGCGAATGCGGCGAGGGCGCGGAAAGCGCAGAGCACGTGCTCTTCGACTGCCCGCTTAAGGCGGGAAATCGAGAGTTGGCTGATAGCAAACTAGCTATCCTAGGTTTGGCATGGCCAAAGAGCCTAGAGGAAGTCGGGGAAGTGGTTAACCAGAAGGCGTTCTGGACAGCCTTAAAAGAATTCGCGGGAAGGGTCGCGAGATTAGACAATGAGAACCGCGTGTAAAATTCGGTGGGGTTGGTGGGAGGATTGGAAAATTTTAGATTGACTTGGCGTGAGTAAGGATACGAGCATAGATATAACCAAAACCTGATATTAAAAATAAAAAAAAAATAAAATAATAATAAAATAACATGATAATTATACCCAAATGTCCAATATGCACGAGAAACCCCCACACCATTAATACAATCACTGCCTATCTTCATAATTATGTGCGGATATTCGGGAAATCGGGAATAAATAATAACAAATAAACAATATCAAATAAATCAGAAACCCTCATTAAATTAAATCAATTAAATAAACAAAGATAATAAATGATCTTTCTTTAATAATGTATTAGAGATGATATCTGTTATATATGTTGTTACGTTTTACACTAACGTTTTATAACAGTTACGTTTTATAACAATATCTATTTAACAGACATTAAGAACAGCCGTACTATTGAAATAGACCAAATACTTTATTAAGTGTACTTTTACAACTTGTTCATAACTGATTATTATTATAACTGAAACATATGTCAAATTGACATCTTTCAATATATTAAAACATCAAGTCCTCTATGAATAAGTGATGACTACACTACAGTTCACGTATACAATACATGACATATGTGAACACAACTTTAGTCGATAACGGCGTTCTCTGAACCGACCTTTATAAACGGGACAATTCATTCATGTGTGTCATGTAAATGTCAGTAACTACAATTAATAAATTACAGTTTGTTATACAATAAATTCATCAAATTATTGATTGTATTATATTTAGTACACAGATATACAATAATATCTTTTGCAGTAAAATGTAGATGACACACCCGTTTGTTTTTAAAAATATAAGTTGGTGTCAAATTTAGTAAATTTAAATCTTGAGACAATTTCACCCAGTTTTGAAACAGCTGAGGTTTTGTTTCAGGATTGGGAAATTTGTGTCTTGAAGACATCTTCGCTACATTCTGATACCTCACACTTGCGATATCGAACCATTTCTAAAACTAGACAAATCTAAATTAATAGTACATTCATTCTTAGCAATCAAGTTCGATTAAAAGGATAATGATTTGCACTTACCTGGGTTAAATATTTGCTGTATGTATCTTAGTATTGATATAAATTTATAAAAATTGTTATAACCCTAATGGACTAACTGAATGTTAATAATAACGAGTAACACTAAACCTTGGGAAAAAAATTACCAGATTCAACGCAAAATCAGGAAATACAAGCCTTTTTTAGAAAGTATTCTTTTTATAATTATTGTCAAATGAATATCAGAGCGTCGTTTAATGAAATACCTAATATGATAAATTGCAAAACACACTATCTAATTTACCGGCCAAAAAATAAATGTGGAAATAACCGCCATCTAGTGCAGGAATCATACTTGTTTTCTATTGATTTGTCATTGACATTTTTCCCATTGTAGTTAACACCCCATTCCGCTGGTCTGCTGTCATAGACAAAAACAAGTAAATAAAGAACTCAATAATAAGATTTTTAGACGTATAAGCGCCATCCCTGCGTCAAGGAAAAAACTATTATACAATAAAAACAAAAAAAAGTTCAACACGCAAGCCTTTTTCAAGCGGTCACCCATCCAAGTACTGACCACGCCGCACGTTGCTTAACTTCAGTGATCGGATGAGCGCTGAAGCTTACAACATTCTACCGAATTGTTTAATTAAATTATTACATTTTCACTACCAATGATCAATCTCATCTATGCTTTATTTTGTAATTTTAGTCTGTCGACAAATTTATTTAATAAAAACAGTAACTGCATCAATGTTAAGAACATTATGATAATTGCATCCAAATAAGACATACGGAAAACAGAAATTTAAAATAAATAATGTACACATCATGATAGAATTATATTGACTAGGGCGCCTCTTGCCAGTGGGAAGAAACTAAAACATGAGCCAAGGTCATCCTATTAAAGATATATAAGCTATTTGTTTCTCTATGTCTGCTGTTTACCCACGTTCTTTTAAATACATAGATGTGAAGTTGACCTTAAATATTATAAACCATATGCAGCGAAAAATACCCATTCGAGATTTGTAATACTATAGACAGCATCAGCAAAATAATGCTTAAAAAAGTCTTACTATTGTTACACGTACCTACATTGAACTTGAGCGAATTATTTTTAGGACAGAATCTGTAAAATTGGAACACCATCCTTTGAAGCAAACTGGCTTTTTCTCATGCTATATAACAACTATTTATTAATGCAAGCAAATAGGTATATGTATAATAGTGAAAACTATTGATTAATAATACAAACGACTAATTAAATGTGTATTACAAGCTTTAAGTAGTTTACTCTTACTTGTTTTTAAACGTCGTTTAGATTATTAATTACCACTGAACTGGAAAATTAACTTCTGTCAGCATTGTTTTGATTTGTTACATTTTTATGACGCGAGTATGCATGCTTTCCTGAGCTTTTGTTTACTCAAATGTTTCGATAACCTCAAACTATATTATTTATCCTTATTTTACACGGGTTTAGCCTTCACATTCACATTCAATTCATAGATTAGTATTCAAATTACAATTGCAAAGTAAGTTGGATTGAGTGTAAAATGATTGGAAATTACTTATCTATGATATTAAAATTTTAATTTGTATCTGTGGGGTGAGGTCACCTATGCTGTTATAGTGCACCTTGAATTTATAGTGAAGTCAAGTATAAGCACGCCGATAATAACGGATCGTAAACAATTTTTTATTGAAACTAATAATATTTAATTACCCACTCATTGGAATTTAGCTCAAGTTTTTTAATTTCATTTTATTTTAATTGCAAATAGTCTAATGATTTTGTATTATATAACTGAAATTTTAACCTCTCCAACTCTCCACACAACATTATTTTAGTAACATGGAACTAAAAATGGCAAGGTCTCTGAAATTCTTGTCAAAACCCATGTCATGTATTATCTTTAATCGCAGTAAATCACAATTAAATCAAGCAGTACGAGAAGCTGAGAGGGTGATTGGCTATTCAACGTCATTTTTAAATCTTCGCTGGCTTTTGACTGATGAAATTGCAACTGTTGCTTTGCACGTTCGTAAACTTGCTGGTACTAATCATCCACTACTACAAACTGCTAGGTTTGGAATAGGTATTTATAAAAATTTTTTATTAATAACATCTATTATAGCAAATTATTTACGGGAAATTCCATCCAAAACTGGGGTTTAATAGTACTCCTTATATCAAAGGCAGCTGGTTTAAATAATGTTGAAAATGAAATAGAGGAAGATCGTATGGCAGGTGTTTTAAATTCCCAACGAGTAGTTGCCGAAGTAACAGAAACTATACGAATGAGTTATTTAATACACAAAAGTGTCATTAATGTACACAACAGTAATTGCTCTAGTGATTTAAATTTTGGTAATAGATTAGCCTTGTTGTGTGGTGATTTCTTATTAGGTAGAAGTTATAATGAACTTGCTCATCTTTTTAATAATGATGTGTCCTTTGTGATGTCTTCAGCACTTCGTGATTTGGTTGAATCTGAATTTATCGGTTGCAAACCATGTAAACCTGTTACTTCTGAATGTGTGGATATTGAAGATATTTTGCATAGAGACCCACTCGATAGTAAGATTATTTTTGGTAATCCTCGAGCGGAATGGATTTATAGAAGTATCTTAGGTGGTGGTAGTTTGTTAGCTAAATCATGCCAAAGCACTTTAAAACTTGCAAAACATCCTGAATATATCCAACAATTAGGGTATGAGGTAGGCATTAATATTGCATTGGCGTGGCAAGCTCAACTTGAACGGGAAGACTTTATATCTAATACATCTGACACATTCAGTCTTGTTAGTGCCCCTATTATGTTACATTTAGAGCAGGATAATAGTCTATTTGAGTTAATGGAGTCGAACCAAGTTGATTATAGTACACTACGAAAACAAATATTACTTGGACACAGCTTAAGCGCAACTAAATCCTTACAAAATGAATTTTGTTCTAACGCATTAAAGGCTTTAAGTAACTTGCCATATTGTGATGCTCGTACTGCATTAGAAAATATTATTATTAAAACTAAAATGTAAATGTACCTTGTACTGCAATAAAATAACATTTTAATGTTGTCGGTTGCTTAATTTGATATAATTGTTTTTAGAATAGTTTTCAGCTGGAGCTGTATTTCTTTCCAATTAGGAAGCATTAAAACATGCAACATAATGTTATTAATATAGAGATCTTTGATTTATTCACTCCAACAATTTTGATCATTTTCTTGGTCTGGATAAGATTTTGCAGAAATCGTTTTGCACTAACTGATTGTCGTATATTATTTGCTAATGGTACCAATAGAAAAATTCATTTGCAGCTTCAGGTAATTTACATAAACCTCATCACGTGTTGCTCTATGTATCTTTTGCCAATTTCATTTAGTTGATGTGTAATTGCATTCTCTATGATTATCCATTCTGGATCGATGGTCCTACACCTTGAAGAAGTCTAGAATACTAGAACAGGTGGAATGGTATGCGTGTTTCAGTGAGCTGAACTATAGGTTCACCTAAATTAGTGTGGCCTTTAGTGAGGAACCAGACTAAGACAGGTTCCCGAAAGAGAGCAGCACCTCTTTCGGTACTTAGAGAGGCAGGGACCATAGGAGTCGGTATAGCATTCTAAAACACTACAGCGATATGGAAGGTAATGGTAAACCACAAATTTACCTCCCAAGTACATAGTGTAATAAAAATGTTTTTAATCCAAAGTTAAAATACTCCCCCATTTGGATCTCCAGAAGGGAACTATTTAAGAGGATGTGATCGGCAAGTTTAAAAGGAGCATCGGGAACATTTTGTGATTTGAAGCGTGGAATATCCGAAGCATGAAGCAAGTAGATAAGCTAAAGAATCTGAATTAGACATGGTAGAGATTAGTGAAGTTTGGTGGCAAAAAACGGGAAATTTTTGAAGCAGAGACTAGGGTAATTCATACAGGATCAGAGGAAGGAAATTTGGGTATGGGAATAGGTATGAGGAAAAAAATAGGACACTGTGTACCAAAACTACTTACAAAAGAACGAAAGAATACTTAAACCTGTAAATATAGTAATAAGTATACGTGCCCACCTTTAGCTACACTGGAAGAGGTAGAAGCGATCTAAAAAGAAATCAAAAAGATACTAAGATTCATAAAAGGGACACAAAAATTTAATAATTACAGGAGATTGTAATGCAATGGCAGATGAGAGGCAGGGAGGTGGTGGCAGTAGGTTTATTTTGTTCAGGACTCGAGAAACGACATAGGATATAGGTGGGTAGCATTCTGCCCTACATTTCTTTTTCCCATGCTCCACCCGAAGATACTACAGAAAGCGAGTTTTTTCTTTACCTGGAAATTTTTTTGAATTTTGCCGAACCCCTGCTGTTGCAAGCAAGGTATGGTTCTTTAACGTGCGTGACAACACACACACATGGGACCTCCATTTTACCTCTCATCCGAACGAGGGTGTATTTTTGTAAAAAAGGCTTGCCTAACATTTTTCAAGCGGACCGTGTTGGAATTTGAACGTGGGTCCTTGGTCATAGTAGTCACGTGCATACCAACTACACCACGGAGCCGCTGCAAGGTAATGCCGCAATTTAACAAGAAAAAGCAATGACTATATTCAAAGATGACACATAGAAACAAGGAAAAGATTGCTGAAAACATCCGTGTGGAGCACAGCACAGTTCGTGTGAATTCAAAGAGAAAGGTATGATGATTATGGATCGTATTGTTTTAGGGATTAAAGATCCAAAAATGCTGGAAAAGTTATTACAGGAGAGTGATTTAACTTTAGAAATAGCTGTATCTATTTGTCGATCTCTAAGAAGTAATGCACAGCAACAAAAAGAAATGTTTAATGATAATAAATCCAATACAATGAATGTAAATGCTGTTAAAAATAGACATGCAAATACTGCCGGAAACTTTTTTAATGCTACAAAGCATATACAGAAAGTGGTAAACAGATCACATAATAGTGATAACACGGGTAACAATGGTGAATTAATGACTTGTGTAAGTTTTGTGGTTTCCAGCATGCTAAATGCACGTGTTCGGCCTACAATCGTTACTGCAATCGATGTATACAAAAAGAGCATTATAGGAAATTTTGTCATAATAGAAATGTTTATGATATCAATATCAGTTTGATACGATTACTACAAAATCAGATGCTGAGCAAGCACGTCCTATTGTATGGACGGTCATACAAAATAGTACATTTAATTCTGAATGTAAGGCTAGTACAATCGAGTGGTTTGAAATACTTACTGTTGCTGGTTCAACAATAAAAATGAAAATTGACAGAAGTAGTCAAGTAAATATTTTAAACTTACGAGATTTGAATCGATTAAATATTGGAAAAAATAATCTTTCAAAACCTACTTCGTTTTTAACCTCATATTCTGGTCATACTATTAGTGTAATGGGACTATTAGAACTTAATTATAGTTTTAACAAACAGTATGTGTTTACCGTGCTATGTTCTGAGTAGAGAGACTCCATCCTCAATTTTATGGTTAAGTGCAGCTAAAATGTTAGGAATTGTACTAGGCAGTGCCGTGCAAGAAGTTTATACTCAGATACCTACCACTAATGGTTATGGTAATAAATTACAGTCTGTAGACAATCTCAAACAGTACAAAAATGTGTTTACTGGTATTGGCAGAATATCAACAACATACAAAATTACTCTAGTGATGATATTGTTAGTCGTGTGAGTCCTATACGGAAATACGATTGCTTTGAAAAATAAAGTAAAGATTATTAATAAGATAATTGTTCCAGTGACAACCTACTGATTGGGTTCATCCAATTGTGATAGTTCCAAAAAACAACGGTGATATTCGTGTATGTATGGACCCCCGTGTATTGATAAATTTATAAAGCATCAGACTTTTCAAATTCCTACTCAAGACAGTTTATTTGCGGAACTTGCTGGTGCACAATCTTTGGATGTACGTTAGATGAACATAATAGAAATTTAACTAACTTTTGCATAAAATTTCTCAATCTGAATTATCTTTAAACCTAGGAAAATCAAAGTTTGCTGTCAAACAAGTGAAATTCTTAAGGCATGTTATAAGTTGTAAAGGAATAGAACCAGATGATAGGAAAATCAAAGCTATTATAGACATGGAATCCTCACAAAAATAAGCAAGAACTGCAACGATTTCTTAGAATAGTAGCCAAGTATGTATCTAGCTTGTCAAGGGAAACGAGTTGTCTAAGGAAATTGCTGTCAAAGAATATAGTTTGGGAATGGTCACAAAATGAACAACGTTTATTTGTTAAATTGAATAAGTTTGTTACTTCTGCACCTGTTTTGCGCTATTTTGATCCTAAACAATATGTTTTATCTCTAGATGCGAGTCCTTATGGAATTGGGGCCGTTATCTTTCAAAAAGGTCATCCAGTAGAGTATGCATCAATATCTCTAACCCTTGCGCAACAAAGATAGAATCACCTAGAAAAAGAATTGTTAGCTTTAGTGTATGGGTGTGAACATTTTTATGTATTTGGGCATTCATTTCAGTTACAAACTGATCATAGACCATTATTAGGCCTGATCAAGGCCTTTGAATGAGATGTCTCCTCGAGTACAGCAACTCACTTATCGACTTCTGAGATATCAGTTTGAGATGCAGTGCACACCAGGTAAATAATTACAAACATCCTACCCCTTAAGTAGGGAACCTTCTACTAAAACTATAGACACCATGTATCTGGAAAATAACTTGAGGGTTTATTCAATTATATCAACTTCCCTAGAAAATGAAAAGCGGTTACAAATTGCTATTGAGCAGGATGGTACTTTGCAAAAAAATTAAGTATTATGTTCAACACGGGTGGCCTGCACATAAAAATAATATACCACCTAATCTCAAGAAGTTTTGATCAATGAAAAATTACATTTTCCTTCATAAAAATATTTTGTTTTTCAATAAAAAAATTATTGTGCCAGATACCTTAACAAGAATTTTTGAACTTACTTCATAAGTCGCATCAAGGTGTTGTTGCTACAAAACACTTAGTTCGAGACTTAGTATTTTGGTCTGGTATTATAAAGAATATAGAAAATACTGTCTTATGCTGTATCACCTGTCAAAAATATTCAAAATTAAACACAAATGAACCTCTGCATCCACATGACGTTCCAGATCTCCCATGGCAAAAAATTGGGTTTGGTTTCAAAAGCTTGGTTTCATTGAACTTCCTAGTGATGGTGGATTATTTTTCTAAATTTATTGTTGCAAACAAGCTTACAAACAAAACCGCGAAAAGTGTCATATCGTGCCTCCAAAATGTATTTACGATAAATGGCCTACCGCAGGAAATATTTACAGATAACGGTCCACCGTTTAACTCGAGAGAATTTATTCAGATGATATGAATCATGAAGAACTACAGCCGCCCTCTTCTATTGAGATGATGGGCCCGCCTGAACAGAAAGTTGAAGCTGGTTGTTCTTCAACACCTCTAAAGTTGTCTGAGGATACACCTGATTTATCTCAAAGAACAACACGCAGTGGTAGAGTGGTTAAACAACCTGTAAAATTGAATTTGTAATTACATAGGTTAGGGCCCTGCACTGTAAAACATGTTTTTTTTAGTTTATCTCTTTTCAAAGAAGGGACGTGTGATATAAATTCTATGATGCGCACCTCTGCACCTCATTTATAACATGTATGTGCACCGGGAGTGGAGTCACCTCCGTGCAAGACCTTGACATATAGGTCAACGGGTCAAAAGTTCTGTATTGAAATAGATACTTAAGATTATGTTTGTTTCTATTTGCTTGTAAAGTTGTGCCTCTTCGGCCACAACGAAAAGACTACCCACATATCCACAAGATATATATATTTTTAGGTTATAGAGTATCTAAAGAAGGAATCAAAATCGATGAGGATAAAATTGTAGCAATAAGGAGGATGAATGCGCCGAGATCAAGGAAGGACCTGCAGTCTTTCCTCGGATTCTGCAACTTTTATCGACATTTCGTGGAAACATTCCAATAAAGTAGGAAAGTTGTCACATATATTGAAAAAGGGAGAAAATTGGCGATGGAATGGTGAAGAGGAAAGTGCGTTTCAAGCCATAAAGGAATGTTTTATGAAGGGTATGTTTTTGAGCCATCTGAATTTTAACAAACCGTTTTTTATATACACAGATGCATCGGGAGTGGCCTTAGGTACATGTTTGTTCCAAGCTCGGCAATACGAGATTGTTAATGGGTAGATTGGCACGTTGGGTATTAAAGCTACAGGAATATAATCTTGAAATAAAATATATTCCGGGAAAGGAAAATATAGTAGCGTATTTCTTATCAAGATATGGATACGAAGACGATCAGCATATATCAAGTGACAAAGCTATTATGGTGGGGGCAACAACGAAGATAAAGGAAGGGGGACCGAAGTTGGAATTGATGTACGCACTAGAACAATTAGGTGTGCATCAGGAACAAAATGAACAATTAAAGTGGGTAAGAGATGAATTGGAAATAGATCAAAATGGAAAGAAGGAGGAGCTACACAAGAAGTATGTTCTACACGAAGATATACTGTTCAGCAAAGCAGATAATAGTGAGGATTGGTTGGTGTGCATACCGAAAAACTTGGTTCCATTATTAATTGATAAATACCATGATGAATTTAGCCATTTTGGCACAAAAAAATGTAAAGGAATGTTACAGAATTCCTGTTATTTTCCAAATATGAAAAGGAAACTTAATCAGCGTATCCAAACGTGCGACGTATGCCAGAAAACAAAATGGCGAAACAAAAAAATGGAAGTGTACATGGGGAATGTGCTGGCCCAGAAACCACTCGAAGTAGTGTCTGTCGATATTTTTGGGCCGTTACCGCGGGCAAAAGGGGGATGACGTATATATTGGTGCTATTAGATGTTTTTACAAAGTACGTTAAGTTCTACGCTCTTCGAAGGGCTACCGCGGCTATTATGATAAGGAAAATGAAAGACTATATGGAAGAAATTGAAACACCAGAAAGGGTATTATCCGACCATGGTACTCAATTTACCAGTTGGACTTGGACAGAAAACCTTACGACACTAGGTATAGTAGTTAGTTATACTTCCGTCTACCACCCACAGTCAAACCCAGTGGAAAGAGTTATGAGGGAAATGGGAAGGATTTTCCGTGCATTTTGTCATATGAAACATGCGAGTTGGATTACCTATCTAAACAAGGTCGAGAACTGGATCAACATGGTAGGTCACGAGTCGACCGGGTATACCCCGTACGAACTATTATACAACGAAAAACCCACTTACGTTATCGAGAAGCTGGTGGGGTTCCCCGAACAAGTGAAAAAACACTAGAATGGAAGCTCGAATTAGAGAGAGAGAGAGAGAGAGAGAGGCTTCTATCAAGAGCAGAACGTAGAAGGTTAAAGCATGATGAAAAGCTGAAGCGACCCGTCAAATTTGAAGCAAGGGATATGGTTTTAGTAAAAACTCACCTACGGTCCTCGACAGCGGATAAGGAGATCAAAAAGTTCTTTTTATTATACGAAGGTCCATACCGGATCAGACAGGAGGTTGCAACGAATGCATACTTGGTAGAGAATATTGATATGGGACAAGTAAGGGAACTTATAATGTAAGGAATTTAAAGGGATACCATACGGCAACCACTGAGAAGTGAGCAGACCACCGGTGCAGAAATTTGATAAAGGGGTTAAATTAAGTTTAGGTTAAGTCAAAGTAAGAATAAGTTTTGTTTTGTTTTAAGATATTAAGGAAATCGTTAAAAAAACAAAAAGGGGAAAACTGTAACATGTCCTTTTAATTTAAATTAAAAGTAACTACTATAAGGACATGTGGCCTGACCACATGGCACCACCCGGCAATGTGGTGCTTTTGATTTATAGTCACCTTCAATAAATATGCTGAGGCATCACCAGATTGGAATAGCCCGCTATATTTTTATCAACACATAGAGGTTTTACCGTTTAATTAAATAACTAATCAAAATTCTATTCGGGAAGTTTTGTAAATCACGATTTTTAGAGTAATTTGATAACAAGTCCGCGTGAGGGGGACTTAAATTACGTTAGTTAGTAGTAATAAATATTTTCATAAATTTATTGCCAACATGTTTAAGTAGGTCAAGTTTAAACGTAGTTTGTAAATGAGGAAGTAAGAGTAGGATATTATGCAGGAAACTCGACCTTAATGCATCAATAAGGGTGCTTTCAGAAGGAGATTGATAGGTTAAGAGTACCCCGAAGTTCTTTATGAACACTTTAAAGCTCCAGAAAGCCTAACAAAGAATCGAAAATTGATAAATAGCAGTGCGTATTCAGTTTAGGAATTATTATTATTTTTGAGTCTCAGATAGGGTAGTGCGAAACCATTCGCTAGTAATCGTTGATTTATTTATTGAACATAGCAACCAACAGAATATAAGTTCCAATAACAGGCTGCTTAACATAAAGGGATCGGACGAATATTAGTTCAAACACATTAGTAACATGTTAGATTACAGCACATAAATCACTAAATAAAAAACAAAGAAACTTAAGAATAATATACAAACTACAAATTGCAAATTTCAAATAAACCATATGTTTTTAAAATAACTAACACAAAGTATTCCAATTCATTACAATTACAAAGTACATTATGTAGTATTAGGAACAAGGTTAATCTAGTACTTAAACAAGTGATTTAAATTAGGCTGGTCTTGCTCATACGATAACAGCAAGCAAACTTCATTTTGAACTTTGCTTTTGAAACAGTCAAAACCAATCAACTGCATAATTTGTGTTATTTAAGGCTTTACAAATTTTATAATGAGGGAATTGATCATATTATCAGTGTGTATTTTGGTGTGTACACTAATTCAAAAGACCTACTACACAACCTCGAACTACAAAATAAAATTTACTAATAAAGTTCAGATTAGAATCAAACTCCGAATGAAAAATTGAAAAAGCAAACATTAATATTTTTAAAAATCTTCTGCGTTCTAAAGATAAGTATTTAAATCTACTCACTAATTCAGAATATCTCATAAACTGTGGATAAATTCCAGTTTCATGAAACATCAAATATTTTAGAAATCTTTTTTGAACATTTTTAATTTTCGTTATGCAATTATTGTATTTAGTGGACCAAATAATAGACGCAAACTCTAATTTTATGGTATATGTCTTTACATGAAAGGCATATCAACGAATCCTCATGCCTGGTGCACTTTTGATTACACAATTTGCAAATTAAAGGCATACTTCGGATGTTAATTCAAGAGCTGTATTAAACACGTCCGAACCGTACGACACTCGATACTCGATTACTAGAATATTAGAAAGAAAAAAAGTGTTTATCTCGAGGGGAGCCTCGAGTAAATACAAAGTGTGATTAATATTTCGGTGACCGCATCGAGAGCAGTTCATTTTGTTTTCGACCTTACTTAAGGTCGGTTTGACGCAGCTCTAACTTTTATTCTATTCTGTGCTAATCTAAAAAGTTCTATATACCCTTCAAAACCTAAATTTCTAATAATTTGACCAATATAGTTTAGTCTAGGTCTTCCTATACTCTTCTATCTTTTCCTATCTACCTGGCTCTATATAGATATTAGCAACCTGATGGTTGTTAAAGAACTCCAACATGTTTACATGATTCCATTTATAAGGAAATTAAATATTTCCTGGTTATCCCCTCCAAAAAAGGAAAAGTGTTGAATTATATGTTATGGTAAGGCTTAAGCAACGAATCATTGCCAACATGCCAGACCGCTAACTAATTGTGAGTTATGTCATGGAGATGTTTATTAAGTTATATGTTATGGTAAGTCTTAAGCAGCAAATCGCTGCCAACATGCCAAACCTTACATGTGATTTTCCAATGCTCCACCCGAAGGTACTACATTGGTCAGGAAGCGAGTTTTTTGTTGCCTGAAAAATTTGGAATTTTGCCGAATCCTTGCTGTTCCAAGCAAGGTAGGGATCTTTAACGTGCATGACAACACACACACGGGACCTCCATTTTACCTCTTATCCGAACGAGGGTGTATTTTTGTGAAAAATGCTCGCCTATCATTTTTCAAGCGGACCATGTCCAACTTTCAAAAATTTTGCTCTTATTTATTCGACTTTTCTTGTTTTATGCGACTTCGTTCTCGTACTTTCGTGCAACGTCCTTTCAACGTTGCAAAGTTGCGCTTTTAAAAGGCGTTTGTGCAAGTACAGTATAGTTAAGTTGTTCCAGCCCTAGCCGCATTTCCTGAGATGGTACCAAAAGATAGCTCCAGGTACAATGCATTTTTTGTTTGCTTTATTTTGTGTTGCTGTTTTGGCAGATAGACATTCTTTTGATTAATTTCGCAATAAACCGCAGACCAACGTTACCACACGCTTACTTGTTACGGTATTTCGTTCAAACACGAAAGAAAGCAGTATGGTCAGTAAAAAAATCATTTACACCGTATACCGCAACAAAATAGGGACAGTATGGTAGAATTGAATTAGAATTCGGGCTAGCTCAAAAACGTCGTAAAGTCGCGTGGGTGATACAGAAAGAACACATTGGATCCCTCAATAACAAAGAAATTTGTATTACTCACCCTTAGGAAAACATACAATGCAAAGAATATTTACAAACGTCGACAATACACATATCCCTATTCGTTCGTTACAATGTGATGCCAATAAAGCGTCAATTTCCTATTGCATAGCATAAAAATATAATCCTAAACATCTAAAATAGCGAGAATAAAATCTTATTATCTAGATAGCACTTACATATGTGCATACCAGTATAATGTTTTCAATCCTAAATATGTACAAGAAATAACAAATAATAATAGAATAAATTAAAAATGTTGCTGCAGGAAGCGCACTCGTTACTTCAACATTTTCCAACAGTTGGTTGTTGACGTTCACATTAAAACAAAAAAAATCAGTAGAAAAGCGCTCTAAACGCATTAAAATTTTAAAAAGTAATTTATAAAATTAAATATATAATAGGTCGAGTGTTAAGCGTGCGTTAATGTCAGTCTGCCATTTATTGCGAAATTAATCAAAAAAATGACTATCTTCCAAAACAGCAATCCAAAAAGGAACGAAAACAGAAAAACTGTACATTAGACTATCGGTTTCATGCTGGTATCACCTTAGGATGGGAAAATGTGGTTGCATTTTTCTATGGGCTGGACGCTGAAACCGCTAGCTTAACTCATACTAGCACAGAAAGCATTTTAGTAGCGCGAGACTTTACAACGTTTTTTTCGTTAAAAGGATGTACTCAATGTACTGCTTTCAAAGCACGGTTTCTATTTTGTAAGGAAAGAACCATGTGTGGGGGTAGGTATTTGGCTTTCAAAAATATCGCCGAAGGATCAAGTGTGCAAAATTCTCAGACGGTGGCTTCAAAAATCTACAGCTTGTCTACAAGAGGATAACGTATTAACAAAGGATTTTTGAACAAAGGAAAGCAATCTTATTACTTTGAAAAATCTGCACTGCTGCATGATAACAGATAACAAATCCATTACAAGTGTTTATTTGCCAGGCAGATGGTTAAGTGGCCTTATCCTTTAAAAGAAAGCTGTGCATTTATGTGTATCCTTAATTGAAATGTAGTCAATCCAGGTGGTAGAAAATCTTGCAACTATTAGAATCCGACGACGTGGAAGCGTACTGTGATTAAAAGCAAAGTATAGAGTCGGTCAAACCAAAATTGCGATAGCCAAGAGCTAATGCGTATTGTGGTATAACAATAGAGTAAAAGAAAACGACACAAACACAGCGTATTTTTCGGAATATAAACGCACCTTTTTACATAGAAAAATGGACTCAAATTTTGGGTGCATCTTATGGTCCGAAGGTCACATTAAAATATTTTTTTCAATAAATCGTCTCTAAATTTGAGGTACCTACGTCTTATAGTCCGAAAAATAGCAGAAATAGCAGTCATTCCTGTAGGGCTCACAAGTCAATTACAACCCTTAGATGTCTTTATTAAAAAATTTTATGAGAAGAGTGGATTAAATGGATGGCAAAACCGAATCATGATGTCACTGAGACAGAACGTAAGAAACGACCAAAAATTTCAGAAGTTTGTACCTGAGTGAAAAATTCATGAGAAGCTGTGAAAGAAGAGGCGATTATAAAGTCATTCAAAAAATGCAGAAACAGTAATGCTATGGATGTACTGTGAAGATGACACAATTTTTGAAAGGAGTGACTACAATAGTTCATACGCAAGTAATACCAACGGTGACATTAACGAGACCTGTGATAATACCGAGAGTGAAGATGAACTGAATATTGCTAGTACGAGTTATGTTAACGATATATATAGATTATGATCCGAAAGTAACATTAAAATATATTTTTCGAAAAATCATCTTATAAATTTGAGTGCGTCTTATAGTCCGTAAAATTCGGTAGTGATATTATTCTATGGCAAAATGAACTCTTAACTAAATAGACACAAACGCAAATCTGCATATTGTCGCGGGCTACTACTTACGCGTTTCACTAATTTAAAACAAGTAGTAATAAAAGTCTTTATTACTCACGATTCACAAGCCTAAGTAACAGTATATGCCTTATTTATAGATGTTTTCTGTCCAATTAACAATGAAGCACTATCACACTAATGCTATTTACAAGCACTAATATCTTCTTAAACTAACTTCTTAACCATAGGTCTATTAACAACACTAACACTACTATGTATTTATTACACTTTTGTCTATTTATGTATTCTACAAGCTGTCTGTACAATAGACACGTTCACATAATATAAATTTATATTTACTAAAAGACTTTCAGAACGTAACGAACAACTAACTATATACGAGATGATTTATATACGACATTCTGATATAGACTAACTTTTACATTAATCATCGATCTTATATATACCCTATAATTAAATGGATGATTCATACTCCGGTATATGCTAGAAAATTCTAGGCTTCTGTAGTATATACGTTGCTTATGGCGCTTGTGTGTTTGACGGGTTGCCTAATAGGAGCTCGTAACAATATATTCTGTAACAGAGGTTGGGGTAGCTTATCAATCCCTTTACAATAAAATTTAAAAAAGTTTGTCTTCCCTTTCCAGTTACCGTTTTTTAATATAATGTCTCAGAGTACCTCGTTTTGAAACCTGTGCAACGACACTGCGGATTTAATAATGCCTGGTGAATAATTAATTTTTGCTTTTCTAACCCAGCCAGCTATAATCATTCTTGATTCTGGGTCCACTTTTCCTCAAGTTGAAATAAAAAGGAGTATCGAACTATTGATTGCTGCTCTTCTTTTTGAAGAAATCTCAATTAATGTTTTAGTCCAATATACCGGATTCAAATGCTCATCGCTGTTCTCTAAAAACTTCTAGCCTGACTGTTTAAAAGACGATTTATCTGTTTTAATGCCAAAAACCAGCCCTTGTTTGCTACTCATCGATTGTTCGCTTATTTTTAACAACGTTAAGGTATGTGTCCTGCGTCCCGAAGCTAGCAACAAAATCAGAGCCAATCTTCTGGACACCTGGAACATACGACCCTGGTCCACTTATGGGATTTCATCCAGGTAATGAGTTTATCTTCGTCCCAGATAACTGTGGTATTCGAAAATGGTTTTGTAATTTTTATGGTCTTAACTATTCTTTTAACTAATGGATGCCCCGTATCTCTTCACTTTTGGTAGGGTTTGCTAGCGTGGCTATTATAGACATACATTTTTATTATGTTTGATGCAAATCATTTAGTAGTACGTAAGTAAACCAGATATAGAGTAACTGACTTCGGATCAGAATCAACTGCCGTCCCGTTCAACCCACAACCCAGTTTTTCCAAGGAGCAGTATAGGTTCTAAAAGAAGATTTTCGCCACGAATTTTTGAGTAACTCCCGGCCAATCGTTAATCAAACCGGCTCACCCCGTGTCTTCCAGGCCTCCAAGCGAAGCCTATACGCCTGGTGTAATGGTGTTTGAGTTCAGGCATCTATCAGAGATTGCCCTACGTTTAATTGCCGAAAAGGACGGGCTACCGCCTGTGCTTTCAGGTCGACTCCTCCAGAACACCTAGTCCAAATTTGAAAATATTACAATAAATGTCCCATTTGCCGCATTCAGGTAGTTCGATATTACACTTAGGGGATGGGGAACGCCCATGCTAGCTGTAGATCCAAATTTTGCTGAAAGTATTCGTAAATTTGGCTTGACGATCCATTACATCCATTGACAAAGCGAATCACTACCTTCGTAGCACTGCTTGCAAAGAGGTTTATCTGCAGTATACCCCACATTTAGAAAATGACGTGTGTTTGGGAGTAAATGCCAATCTGGTAAGGACTTGTTTCTTGATAGACTGTCCGCCTCGTTGTTGCATACTCCTATCACATTCTGAGCTATCAAGGTAATCCTGCAAGCTTGCGCCAACTCGAACAGTGCATAAGTCAGTTTCAACAATTTCAGTGATTTCATTCCTCCTTGGTTTTCAAGTATGCTACCACCGTACCGTTGTCTGATTGAATTAGCACGGAATAGCAGGAATAGTGAATGCTGCAAAATTTATTTTTCCTGGTAGACTCCTTGTTATTTTCCAATTCCAGCAATGTCTGCTCAGAATCTGCTCTAAATCTTTTCTCGTGGAGATTACTTTCTTTAAAGGTAGCGTTACCATGTTGATTTCAGGTGTTCCTGGTGATTCCCAAATACTCCAGGCATTGCTAGGGCATCAGTAATGATGTTTCTTTGACGCACCACCACAAAGTTTCCAGAAATAAGATCGATTCCTTTGTTTGAGAGTAAAGAATATCTGAATTTTGATTTGCCAATAAAAAATCGTCTAGGTATACAATTATTCTCATGCTCTTTTTTCATAGTTGAGCTGCTAACCAATTTGAAATTCTGGAAAATCTGAGAGATGCGGTTGAGAGGCCAAACGGTAGGCATGTCATGTGGTATCTTCGTGCCTGTGTACCATGGCAAGAAATCATCGATATCTCTCTTTTATCGAAATATGATAGTAACCTTAGAAGGTATATATTTTGGCCATAAAGTTTTGTGTAAACGAAAGAATTTTCAGACGATTTAGAGGCCGAAATTCTCTTGGACAAAGAAATTAGTTCAATTGTTTTAGGTTTAGAATTTAGTTCTTGGTCCTGTCCGGCTTTGGGACTGCGAACATTCAAGACAAGAGCCCTGTAGAGAAATGGGATTTCTCCAGAACACCTTGTCTGATCAAACTGTGCATTTCCAAATGCATTTCCAGCGTCGTATTGCTGTAGTATAGTTTGATTTGTGCAAAAGCTATTAAGGGCAGTTTTTGCATAAATAGTAATGAATGGTCCTGCATTTCCAAGAATGTTCGTGGAGTTTTTACGGCCTTCCATTGCTCCAGGTAATCTTTTAACTGGCCCGTTCTAAACGCTGTCGTTGCTTTGCCATTGCTTCCTTGGCACTTTAGCCGAACAATAGGATTTGTGTGCGTATACTCGCTTCCTGGACATTGAATCTTTATAGGATTGCTCTTTTCTACTGGAAAAAGACGAAGTCTTGCAACATTGCCCTACTTGTTCTCGTTTGATTCCTAGACAAATTGTGCGTTGACGTGTCAAATTTTGAGGTTTTTCTGTGGGAAGTACACTAGGAATCCCCGTAGTGCCTGGTTAATCCAGCAAGAGGTACCTCTGCAAATAGATGAGCAAGAGATGGAGATATAGCCTCTAACAATGTCTCCACTTGGGCTTTTTTTTTTAAGAAAAGCTTCCTTTGTTGATCTATTATCTCCACCCTGCGACTGCACACACCTTATAAAACATCATCTGAAAGCACCCTAAAATCCGCCTTGTGCCCAACCAACAGATTATGTACATCTTTCTTAATTATCGGGTATTTTTCGGTCAGGGTTTTCAATGTTTCCGCAAATGATTCATTCCCTCGGAAGTAAGAGACCATGCAGAATGATCTTCAAGATTGTTTCAGTTTTACTATTTGTTTATAAGACGTTACCTCGTTGAGCAACTTGCTGAGCTGAACTAAGCTAACTTGACCGTTTACTTTTAATAAAACCAGCGAAGCCTGCAACTTTTTTTGTACGTCTGCGTATCGTATTCTATTAAATGTATGTTTTCCTATACGGAGGCATTCCTGTGCCTCAATGTGCGGCTTAGCATGTGAGATCAGGGGTTCCTGCTTCTTTATACTTGAATTAAAGTCTATATCCATGACTTCAATATTGTATGCCTCATCATCCGGCAAGTTCAAAGGAGGCTGGATATTATCATGATCTCCTTCATAGTCAAAATAGTCATCATCCGATCCGAATTTTTCCAGACCCATATCCCACTTAACGACTTTCCTTTTTAGAGCGTGAATAAGCAAACACTCGGCTAGAAATTCCCTCACGAGCTCTCTATATCTGATATATATATATATATATATATATATATATATATATATATATATATATATATTCCAAAAGTAGTTCAGAAGCTTCTTTGCACGATACCAAAATAGATTTTTTGTCAGCTAGGGTGGCGATAATTAATTTATTTTGAACGGCAGATCCCCTTATTCTCACTGCTAAGCGATATAATTAAGCCACTGCAGAAGGGCCAATCTACCACTTTGACCTACATGTTCCTAAAGGCTTTTTCGGAAAGGCTTGTGCATCGGTATTATATATATATATATATATATATATATATATATATTGTAGTGGTTTTAAAGGGTTACATTTAGGTACGAACAAGGCAATTTCTAACACCCTGTATAGAGGAAACAGCCATAATTTACGTGCGAAATTTATTTCATTTAGTTGATTGAAAGTAACAAGTATTACCATTATTTTATAAGTAGGGATTAAAATTTAATAGGTTTGTAAAGAAAATAAATGGTATAAGCCAATGCAAATTATTAATTAATTTAATTGAGTTTAATTCAAAGGGATATAACGTCTAAAACGCATAAGAGCGTGAAAAATCGATAATTCCAAGTTGTAAACGCTTTACTAACAAACAAACACATCGAATTTATGAAATATCTTGAAAAGCAAACTCCTAGAAATGTTATTTTAAAACGTTCGTTAATTAAGCACAGGTGCATGTTTTGAAAGGTCAACTTCTCGTTATTTGTGTAGATAAAAGACAGGATTCGATGTATATTGTGTAAACGGTCGGACGGTTCGCATGAACGCTAACCAAAAGTTTCCTTTAAGCGCAGAAGGGATGGACAATCAATGATATGCTTCGGAATGAGACAGGCATAATATCATTTCACTTCGAAACGCACGTATTCAGTCCACGTGGGTTAGATAGCACGCGGACAGTAATATCGATTTTCTACCACTCAAACAAGGTTCGGAGGAAACATAATATGCATAAGAGAAGAATAGAAACTGAAAGTATCATTGGTCTAAATAGTTAGTTGTAAAACAGACAAACGGGAAAATTTGAATGCGGGTTTTTCGGAAAATATCGTATCAACGAGCTAAATTTCTAAGATTTTGAAAAATGGTTACACCAAAATTTGAAGAACGAATTAGTTTAATTAAATGTTTCGCGTTAGGAGGGTCTGTCTTGAATCTGTAACACTCTTGAATAATATGAGAAAATAATTTGTCAATCGTTATTCAATTTGAAACAAGAGTCTGCGTTTGCCATTGTGTGGTTTTTCTTAAAGGGAAGCAATCGATTTGGGGTGGTTGGTTTTTAAGACCAATTGTTGGAGACCTATTGCACCTTTCATGAATTCCTTAACGCTCGTGAGAAAATAATTTTTTAATGTATAACGTTATTCAATTTGAAACAAGAATCTGCGTTTGCAATTCTGTGGTTTTTCTTAAAGGGAAGCAATCGATTTGGGGTGGTTGGTTTTTAAGACCAATTGTTGAAGACCTATTGCACCTTTCATGAATCTCTAACACTCTTGACTAATATGAGAAAATAATTTTTTAATTTATAACGTTATTCAATATGAAACATGAATCCGCGTTTGCCATTGTGTGGTTTTTCTTAAGGAGGAGCAATCGATTTGGGGTGGTTGGTTTTTAAGACCAATTGTTGGAGACCTATTGCACCTTTCATGAATTCCTTAACACTCCTGAGAAAATAATTTTTTAATGTAAAACGTTATTCAATTTGCAACAAGAATCTGCGTTTGCAATTCTGTGGTTTTTCTTAAAGGGAAGCAATCGATTTGGGGTGGTTGGTTTTTAAAACCAATTGTTGAAGACCTATTGCACCTTTCATGAATCTCTAACACTCTTGACTAATATGAGAAAATAATTTTTTAATTTATAACGTTATTCAATATGAAACATGAATCTGCGTTTGCCATTGTGTGGTTTTTCTTAAGGGGGAGCAATCGATTTGGGGTGGTTGATTTTTAAGACCAATTGTTGGAGACCTATTGCACCTGTCATGAATCTGTAACACTCTTGAATAACATGAAAAAATAATTTTTTAATGTATAATGTTATTCAATTTGAAACAAGAATCTGCGTTTGCCATTGTGTGGTTTTTCTTAAAGGGAAGCAATCGATTTGGGGTGGTTGGTTTTTAAGACCAATCGTAGGAGACCTATTGCACATTTTATAAATCTCTTAACACTCTTGAATAATATGAGAAAATAATTTGTTAATGTATAACGTTATTCAATATCAAATATGAATCTGCGTTTGCCATTGTGTGGTTTTTGCTAAAAGGGGAGCAATCGATTTGGGGTGGTTGGTTTTTAATACCAATTGTTGGAGACCTATTGCACCTTTATGAATCTCTTAACACTTGAATAATATGAAAAAATAATTTTTTAAAGTATAAAGTTATTCAATTTGAAAGAAGAATTTGCGTTTGCCATTCTGTGGTTTTTCTTAAAGGGAGGCAATCGATTTGGGGTGGTTGGTTTTTAAGACCAATTGTTAGAGACCTATTCAATCTTTCATGAATCTCTAACACTCTTGAATAATATGAGAAAATAATTTTTTAATGTATATTGTTATTCAATTTGAAACAAGAATCTGCGTTTGCCATTGTGTGGTTTTTCTTAAAGGGAAGCAATCGATTTGGGGTGGTTGGTTTTAAGACCAATTGTTGGAGACCTATTGCACCTTTCATGAATCTCTAACACTCTTGAATAATATGAGAAAATAATTTTTAATGTATAACGTTATTCAATTTGAAACAAGAATCTGCGTTTGCCATTCTGTGGTTTTTCTTAAAGGGAAGCAATCGATTTGGGGTGGTTGGTTTTTAAGACCAATTGTTAGAGACCTATTCAATCTTTCATGAATCTCTAACACTCTTGAATAATATGAGAAAATAATTTTTTAATGTATATTTTTATTCAATTTGAAACAAGAATCTGCGTTTGCCATTGTGTGGTTTTTCTTAAAGGGAAGCAATCGATTTGGGGTGGTTGGTTTTTAAGACCAATTGTTGGAGACCTATTGCACCTTTCATGAATCTCTAACACTCTTGAATAATATGAGAAAATAATTTTTAATGTATAACGTTATTCAATTTGAAACAAGAATCTGCGTTTGCCATTCTGTGGTTTTTCTTAAAGGAAGCAATCGATTTGGGGTGGTTGGTTTTAAGACCAATTGTTGAGACCTATTCAATCTTTCATGAATCTCTAACACTCTTGAATAATGTGAGAAAATAATTTTTAATGTATATTTTATTCAATTTGAAACAAGAATCTGCGTTTGCCATTTGTGGTTTTTCTTAAAGGAAGCAATCGATTTGGGGTGGTTGGTTTTAAGACCAATTGTTGGAGACCTATTGCACCTTTCATGAATCTCTTAACACTCTTGAATAATATGAGAAAATAATTTTTTAATGTATAACGTTATTCAATTTGAAACAAGAATCTGCGTTTGCCATTCTGTGGTTTTTCTTAAAGGGAAGCAATCGATTTGGGGTGGTTGGTTTTTAAGACCAATTGTTAGAGACCTATTCAATCTTTCATGAATCTCTAACACTCTTGAATAATATGAGAAAATAATTTTTAATGTATATTTTATTCAATTTGAAACAAGAATCTGCGTTTGCCATTGTGTGGTTTTTCTTAAAGGGAAGCAATCGATTTGGGGTGGTTGGTTTTTAAGACCAATTGTTGGAGACCTATTGCACCTTTCATGAATCTCTTAACACTCTTGAATAATATGAGAAAATAATTTTTTAATGTATAACGTTATTCAATTTGAAACAAGAATCTGCGTTTGCCATTCTGTGGTTTTTCTTAAAGGGAAGCAATCGATTTGGGATGGTTGGTTTTTAAGACCAATTGTTAGAGACCTATTCAATCTTTCATGAATCTCTAACACTCTTGAATAATATGAGAAAATAATTTTTTAATGTATATTGTTATTCAATTTGAAACAAGAATCTGCGTTTGCCATTGTGTGGTTTTTCTTAAAGGGAAGCAATCGATTTGGGGTGGTTGGTTTTTAAGACCAATTGTTGGAGACCTATTGCACCTTTCATGAATCTCTAACACTCTTGAATAATATGAGAAAATAATTTTTAATGTATAACGTTATTCAATTTGAAACAAGAATCTGCGTTTGCCATTCTGTGGTTTTTCTTAAAGGAAGCAATCGATTTGGGGTGGTTGGTTTTAAGACCAATTGTTAGAGACCTATTCAATCTTTCATGAATCTCTAACACTCTTGAATAATATGAGAAAATAATTTTTAATGTATATTTTATTCAATTTGAAACAAGAATCTGCGTTTGCCATTGTGTGGTTTTTCTTAAAGGAAGCAATCGATTTGGGGTGGTTGGTTTTAAGACCAATTGTTAGGAGACCTATTGCACCTTTATAAATCTCTTAACACTCTTGAATAATATGAAAAATAATTTGTTAATGTATAACGTTATTCAATATCAAATATGAATCTGCGTTTGCCATTCTGTGGTTTTGCTAAAGGGAGCAATCGATTTGGGGTGGTTGGTTTTAATACCAATTGTTGGAGACCTATTGCAATCCTTTCATGAATCTCTTAACACTTGAATAATATGAAAAATAATTTTTAATGTATAAATTGTTATTCAATTTGAAAGAAGAATTTGCGTTTGCCATTCTGTGGGTTTTCTTAAAGGAGGCAATCGATTTGGGGTGGTTGGTTTTTAAGACCAATTGTTAGAGACCTATTCAATCTTTCATGAATCTCTAACACTCTTGAATAATATGAGAAAATAATTTTTTAATGTATATTGTTATTCAATTTGAAACAAGAATCTGCGTTTGCCATTGTGTGGTTTTTCTTAAAGGGAAGCAATCGATTTGGGGTGGTTGGTTTTTAAGACCAATTGTTGGAGACCTATTGCACCTTTCATGAATCTCTTAACACTCTTGAATAATATGAGAAAATAATTTTTTAATGTATAACGTTATTCAATTTGAAACAAGAATCTGCGTTTGCCATTCTGTGGTTTTTCTTAAAGGGAAGCAATCGATTTGGGGTGGTTGGTTTTTAAGACCAATTGTTAGAGACCTATTCAATCTTTCATGAATCTCTAACACTCTTGAATAATATGAGAAAATAATTTTTTAATGTATATTTTTATTCAATTTGAAACAAGAATCTGCGTTTGCCATTGTGTGGTTTTTCTTAAAGGGAAGCAATCGATTTGGGGTGGTTGGTTTTTAAGACCAATTGTTGGAGACCTATTCAATCTTTCATGAATCTCTTAACACTCTTGAATAATATGAGAAAATAATTTTTAATGTATAGTTATTCAATTTGAAACAAGAATCTGCGTTTGCCATTCTGTGGTTTTTCTTAAAGGAAGCAATCGATTTGGGGTGGTTGGTTTTAAGACCAATTGTTAGAGACCTATTCAATCTTTCATGAATCTCTAACACTCTTGAATAATATGAAAAATAATTTTTAATGTATATTTTATTCAATTTGAAACAAGAATCTGCGTTTGCCATTGTGTGGTTTTCTTAAAGGAAGCAATCGATTTGGGGTGGTTGGTTTTAAGACCAATTGTTGGAGACCTATTCAATCCTTTCATGAATCTCTTAACACTTGAATAATATGAAAAAATAATTTTTTAAAGTATAAAGTTATTCAATTTGAAAGAAGAATTTGCGTTTGCCATTCTGTGGGTTTTCTTAAAGGGAGGCAATCGATTTGGGGTGGTTGGTTTTTAAGACCAATTGTTAGAGACCTATTCAATCTTTCATGAATCTCTAACACTCTTGAATAATATGAGAAAATAATTTTTTAATGTATATTGTTATTCAATTTGAAACAAGAATCTGCGTTTGCCATTGTGTGGTTTTTCTTAAAGGGAAGCAATCGATTTGGGGTGGTTGGTTTTTAAGACCAATTGTTGGAGACCTATTGCACCTTTCATGAATCTCTTAACACTCTTGAATAATATGAGAAAATAATTTTTTAATGTATAACGTTATTCAATTTGAAACAAGAATCTGCGTTTGCCATTCTGTGGTTTTTCTTAAAGGAAGCAATCGATTTGGGGTGGTTGGTTTTAAGACCAATTGTTAGAGACCTATTCAATCTTTCATGAATCTCTAACACTCTTGAATAATATGAGAAAATAATTTTTAATGTACAATTTATTCAATTTGAAACAAGAATCTGCGTTTGCCATTGTGTGGTTTTTCTTAAAGGAAGCAATCGATTTGGGGTGGTTGGTTTTAAGACCAATTGTTAGAGACCTATTGCAATCCTTTCATGAATCTCTAACACTCTTGAATAATATGAGAAAATAATTTTTAATGTATAACGTTATTCAATTTGAAACAAGAATCTGCGTTTGCCATTCTGTGGTTTTTCTTAAAGGAAGCAATCGATTTGGGGTGGTTGGTTTTAAGACCAATTGTTGAGACCTATTCAATCTTTCATGAATCTCTAACACTCTTGAATAATATGAGAAAATAATTTTTAATGTATATTTTATTCAATTTGAAACAAGAATCTGCGTTTGCCATTGTGTGGTTTTTCTTAAAGGAAGCAATCGATTTGGGGTGGTTGGTTTTAAGACCAATTGTTGGAGACCTATTGCACCTTTCATGAATCTCTTAACACTCTTGAATAATATGAGAAAATAATTTTTTAATGTATAACGTTATTCAATTTGAAACAAGAATCTGCGTTTGCCATTCTGTGGTTTTTCTTAAAGGGAAGCAAACGGTTTGGGGTGGTTGGTTTTTAAGACCAATTGTTGGAGTAATTAGATTTGATGAAATAGAAAAGGAAGCTAAGATTAGAAATGGTGTTAGACAGGGTTGTATACTGTCTCCCTTGATTTTTAATGTTTATATTGAGGAAGCTTTAAACTTAGCTAGAGAGAGAAAAGAGATAGGTATTAGTGTACAGGGACAGAAAATAGACATGTTACGTTTTGCAGATGATATAGCCATTATAGCAGAGTCTAGAAAAGAGTTAGGAGAGTTTTTAAATATTTTAGATGAGATAGTACAGAGTAACTATAGTATGAGAATTAACTCAGAAAAGACAAAGATTATGACAAGTGAGTTACAGCCTAGTTCTAAACCAAAATTAAAAATAGGTAATACCGAGTTAGAGGAGGTAGATGAATTTTGCTATTTAGGTAGTATAATTACAAAGGATGGACGTAGCAGAAGGGATGTAATAGCTAGAATAGCTCAAGCTAGAAAAATGTTTTTAAAAAAGAAAAACTTACTAATAGCTGATAGTATTAGTTTAGATAATAGAAAAAGATTCTTAAAGTCGTACGTATGGAGCGTTCTACTATACGGTAGTGAGACTTGGACAATTAAAGAAGTAGATAAGAAAAAGATAGAAGCTTTTGAAACTTGGTGTTATAGGAGAATGTTAAAGATTTGTCGGACAGATAGAGTAACAAACGAGGAAGTTTATAGAAGGATAGGTGAGGAACCCTGTATGTGGAAACTATTGAAGGTCAGGAGAGATAGAACGATAGGGCACCAGTTAAGACATGAGGGACTATTTAGTAAAGTCTTAGATTATAGACTACCAAATAAAAATAGAGTAGGAAGACCTAGACAAAGCTATATTAGTCAAATTATTAGAAATTTAGGTTGTGAAGGGTATGTAGACCTTTTTACACTTTCTCAGAATAAAAAAGAATTTAGAGCTGCGTCAAACCGACTTTAAGTAAGTTCGAAAACAAAACAAAAAAAAATAAAAATCAGTTAACTAAATGTCACCATGACACAACTCACAATTAGTTAGCGGTCTGGCATGTTGGCAGCGATTTGTTGCTTAAGCCTTATCATAACATATAATTTAACACTTTTCCTTTTTTGAAGCGGATAACCAGGTTATATTTCATTTCCTTATAAATGGTAATCATGTAAACATGTTAGATTTCTTTAACAAACATCAGGTTGCTAATATCTGTGTAGAGCCAGGTGGATAGGAAAAAGATAGAAGGATATAGGAAGACCTAGACCAAACTATATTAGTCAAATTATTAGAAATTTAGGTTGTGAAGGGTATGTAGATTAGCACAGAATAGAAAAGAAGTTAGAGCTGCGTCAAACCGAAAACAAAATGATGATGATAACGTTATTCAATATGAAACATGAATCAGCGTTTGCCATTGTGTGGTTTTTCTTAAGGGGGAGCAATCGATTTGGGGTGGGTGGTTTTTAAGACCAATTGTTGGAGACCTATTACACCTGTCATGAATCTGTAACACTCTTAAATAACATGAAAAAATAATTTTTTAATGTATATTGTTATTCAATTTGAATGAAGAATCTGCGTTTGCCATTGTGTTGTTTTTCTTAAGCGGGAGCAATCGATATTGGGTGGTTGGTTTTTAAGACCAATTGTTGGAAACCTATTGCACCTTTTATGAATCTCTTAACACTCTTGAATAATATGAGAAAATAATTTGTTAATGTATAACGTTATTCAATATGAAACATGAATCTGCGTTTGCCATTGTGTGGTTTTTCTTAAAGGGAAGCAATCGATTTGGGGTGGTTGGTTTTTAAGACCAATTGTTGGAGACCTATTGCACATTTCATGAATCTCTAACACTTGAATAATATGAGAAAATAATTTTTTAATGTATATTGTTATTCAATTTGAAACAAGAATCTGCGTTTGCCATTGTGTGGTTCTTTTCTTAGGGGGAGCAGTCAATTTGGTGTGGTTGGTTTTAAGGCTAATCATTGGAGAACTTATCGTTATACCTAATGCGATTGTAACACACTTATTTTAAAAAAATTTTATGTATAATATTATTTAATATAATTAATAGCGCTGTGATTGTTATTATTTAACATGGTATATTTTTTTGTGAAGTTTTGTTATATGTATATTATTAATAAGTGTGTGCACTTATTATTTTGGGTGTTAATTAAAGTTTTTGTAAGAACAACAATTTTTCTGCGCCACATGGCAACAGTGCTCCATATGTGCATAACAATCGGCTGTCTTCGGAATCTTTGGCCGCTATGTTTGCCGGCTGTTTTCGCACGGTGTTTTAAATGCATAGGTGTGGAGTTAACATCGTTGACATTGAATATTAAATGTTATTATAATCCATATGCAAGCGAAAAATACTTATTCGAGATTTGTAATACTTTAGACATAGCACCAGCAAAACAATGCTTAAAAAAGTCTTATCATTGCTACACTTACCTACATTGAACATGAAGCGAATTATTTTTAGTACAGAATCTGTAAAATTCAAATACCATCCTTTGAAGCAAACTGGCTTTTTCTCATGCTGTATAACAACTATTTATTAATGCAAGCGAATAGGTATATGTATAATAGTGAAAACTATTGATTAATAATACAAACGACTAATTAAATGTGTATTACACGCTTTAAGTAGTTTACTCTTACTTGTTTTTAAACGTCGTTTAGATTATTAATTAACACAACTGGAAAATTAACTTCTGATGTCACCAGTGTTTTGATTTGCTACATTTTTGATGATGCGTAGTATGCATGCTTTCCAGGGCTTTTGTTTACTCAAATATTCTGATAACCTCAAACTATATTATTTATCCTTATTTTACACGGGTTTAGCCTTCACATTCACATTCAATTCATAGATTAGTATTCAAATTGGAAATTGCTATTTAAATTTGTATCTGTAGGGTGAGGTCACCTATGCTGTGCACCTTGAATTTATAGTGAGGTCAAGTATAAGCACGCCGATAATAACAGATCGTAAACAATTTTTTATTGAAGCTAATAATATTTAATAACCCGCTTATTGGAATTTAGCTCAAGTTTTTTAATTTCATTTTGTTTTAATTGCAAATAGTCTAATGATTTTGTATTATATAACTAAAATTTTAACCTCTCTGACTCTGCACACAACATTAGTTTTAGCAACATGGAACTAAAAATGGCAAGGTCTCTAAAATTCTTGTCAAAACCCATGTCAGGTATTATCTTTAATCGCAGTAAATCACAATTAAATCAAGCAGTACGAGAAGCTGAGAGGGTGATTGGCTATTCAACGTCATTTTTAAAACTTCGCTGGCTTTTGACTGATGAAATTGCAACTGTTGCTTTGCATGTTCGTAAAGTTGCTGATACTAATCATCCACTACTACAAACTGCTAGGTTTGGAATAGGTATTTATAATAAAAAATCTTTTATTAATAACATCTATTATAGCAAATTATTTATGGGAAATTCCATCCAAAACTGGGGTTTAATAGTACTCCTTATATCAAAGGCAGCTGGTTTAAATAATGTTGAAAATGAAATAGACGAAGATCATATGGCAGGTGTTTTAAATTCCCAACGAGTAGTTGCCGAAGTAACAGAAACTATACAAATGAGTTATTTAATACACAAAAGTGTCATTAATGTACACAACAATAATTGCTCTAATGATTTAAATTTTGGTAATAGTTTAGCCTTGCTGTGTGGTGATTTCTTATTAGGTAGAAGTTATAATTAAATTGCTCATCTTTTTAATAATGATGTGTCATTTGTGATGTTTTCAGCATTTCGTGATTTGGTTGAATCTGAATTTATCAGTTGCAAACCATGTAAACCTGTTACTTCTGAATGTGTGGATATTGAAAATATTTTGTATAGAGACCCACTCGATAGTAAGATTATTTTTGGTAATCCCCGTGCGGAATGGATTTATAGAAGTATCTTAGGTGGTGGTAGTTTGTTAGCTAAATCATGCCAAAGCACTTTAAAACTTGCAAAACATCCTGAATATATCCAACAATTAGGGTATGTGGTAGGCATTAATATTGCATTGGCATGGCAAGCTCAACTTGAATGGGAAGACTTTATATCTAATACATGTGACACATTCAGTCTTGTTAGTGCCCCTATTATGTTACATTTAGAGCAGGATAATAGTCTATTTGAGTTAATTGAATCGAACCAAGTTGATTATAGTACACTACGAAAACTGATATTACTTGGACACAGCTTAAGTGCAACTAAATCCTTACAAAATGAATTTTGTTCTAACGCATTAAGGGCTTTAGGTAACTTGCCATATTGTGATGCTCGTACTGCATTAGAAAATATTATTATTAAAACTAAAATGTAAATTACTTGTACTGCAATAAAATAACATTTTAATGTTGTCGGTGGCTTAATTTGATATAATCGTTTTTAGAAAAGTTTTCAGCTGGAACTGTATTTCTTTCCAATTTAGGAAGCATTAAAACATACAACATAATGTTATTAATATAGAGATCTTAAATTTATTCACTCCAATAATTTGATAATTTTCTTGGTCTGGATAAGATTTTGCAGAAATCGTTTTGCACTAACTGAATGTCGTATATTATTTGCTAATGGTACCAATATAAAAATACATGTTGCAGCTTCAGGTAATTTACATAAACCTCATCAAGTGTTGCTCTAAGTATCTTTTTCCAATTTCATTTAGTTGATGTGTAATTGCATTATCTATGATTATCCATTCTGGATGGATGGCCTTGCACCTTGAAGAAGTCTAGAATACTAGAACAAGTGGAATGGCCTGCGTGTTTCAATGAGTTGAACTATAGGCTCAACTAAATTAGTGTGGTCTTTAGTGAGGAACCAGACTAAGACAGGTTCCCGAAATAGAGCAGCAGCTCTTTCGGTACTTAGAGAGGCAGGTACTATAGGAGTCAGTATGGCATTCTAAAACACACTACAGCAACGTGGAAGGCAATGGGAAACCACAAATTTACCTCCCAAGTACATAGTGTAATAAAAATGTTTTTAATCCAACGTTAAAATAGTCCCCCCATTTGGATCTCCAGGAGGGGACTATTTCGGAGGATGTGATTGGCAAGGTTAAAAGGAGCATCGGGAACATTTTGTGAGTTGGAGCGTGGAATATCCAAAGCATGAAGCAAGTAGATAAGCTAAAGAATCTGAATAAGATATAGTAGAGATTAGCGAAGTTTGGTTGCCAAAAGCGGGGATTTTTGAAGCAGATACTAGGGTAATTCATAGAGGATCAGAGGAAGAAAATTTGGGTATGGGAATAGGTATGAGGAAAAAGATAGGACACTGTGTACCAAAACTACTTGCAAAAGAACGAAACAATACTTAAACCTGTAAATACAGTAATAAGTATACGTGCCCATTTTAGCTACACTGGAAGAGGTAGAAACGATCTAAAAAGAAATCAAAAAGATACTAAGAGTCGTAAAAGGGACACGAAAATTTAATAATTATGGGAGATTGTAATGCAATGGTAGATGAGAGGCGGGGAGGGGCGGCAGTAGGTTTATTTTGTTCAGGACTCGAGAAACGACATAGCATATAGGCGGGTAGCATTCTACCCTACATTTCATTTTCCAATGCTCCACCCGGAGGTACTACATTGGCCAGGAAGCGAGTTTTTCTTTACCTGGAAATTTTTTTGAATTTTGTCGAACCCCTGCTATTGCAAGCAAGGTATGGATCTTTAACGTGCGTGACAACACACACACGGGACCTCCATTTTACCTCTCATCCGAACGAGGGTGTATTTTTGTGAAAACTGCTCGCCTAACATTTTTCAAGCGGACCGTGTCGGAATTTGAAGGTGGGACCTTGGGCATAGTAGTCACATGCATACCAACTACACCACGGAGCCGCTGCAAGGCAATGCCGTAATTTAACAAGAAAAGCAACGACTATGTTCAAAGACAACACACATAGAAACAAGGAAAAGATTGCTGAAAACATTCGTGTGGAGCACAGCACAGTTCGTGTGAATTCAAAGAGAAAGGTATGATGATTATGGAGCGTATTGTTTTAGGGATTAAAGATCCAAAAATGCTGGAAAAGTTATTACAGGAGAGTGATTTAACTTTAGAAATAGCTGTATCTATTTGTCGATCTCTAGGAAGCAATGCACAGCAACAAAAAGAAATGTTTAATGATAATAAATCCAATACAATGAATGTAAATGCTGTTAAAAATAAACATGCAAATACTGCCGGAAACTTTTCTAATGCTACAAAGCATATACAGAAAGTGGTAAACAGATCACATAATAGTGATAACACGGGTAACAATGGTGAAATTAAGGACTTGTGTAAGTTTTGTGGTTTGCAGCATGCTAAATGCACGTGTTCGGCCTACAATCGTTACTGCAATCGATGTATACAAAAAGAGCATTATAGGAAATTTTGTCATAATAGAAATGTTCATGATATCAATATCAGTTTGATACGATTACTACAAAATCAGATGCTGAGCAAGCACGTCCTATTGTATGGACGGTCATACAAAATAGTTCATTTAGTTCTGAATGTAAGGTTAGCACAATCGAGTGGTTTGAAATACTTACTGTTGCCGGTTCAACGATAAAAATGAAAATTGACAGAAGTAGTCAAGTAAATATTTTAAACTTACGAGATTTGAATCGATTAAATATTGGAAAAAATAATCTTTCAAAACCTACTTTGTTTTTAACCTCATATTCGGGTCATACTATTAGTGTAATGGGACTATTAGAACTTAATTGTAGTTTTAACAAACAGTATGTGTTTACCGTGCTATGTTCTGAGTAGAGAGACTCCATCCTCAATTTTATGGTTAAGTGCAGCTAAACGCTAGGAATTGTACTAGGCAGTGCCGTGCAAGAAGTTTATACTCAGATACCTACTACTAATGGTTATGGTAATAAATTACAGTCTGTAGACAATCTCAAACAGTACAAAAATGTGTTTACTGGTATTGGCAGAATATCAACAACATACAAGATTACTCTTAGTGATGATATTGTTAGTCGTGTTAGTCCTATACGGAAATACGATTGCTTTGAAATATAAAGTAAAGATTATTAATAAGATAATTGTTCCAGTGACAACCTACTGATTGGGTTCATCCCATTGTGATAGTTCCAAAAAACAACGGTGATATTCGTGTATGTATGGACCCCCGTGTATTTATAAATTTATAAAGCATCAGATTTTTCAAATTCCTACTCAAGACAGTTTATTTGCGGAACTTGCTGGTGCACAATCTTTGGATGTACGTTAGATGAGCATAATAGAAATTTAACTAACGTTTTGCATCAAATTTCTCAATCTGAATTATCTTTAAAGCTAGGAAAATCAAAGTTTGCTGTCAAACAAGTGAAATTCTTAAGGCATGTTATAAGTTGTAAAGGAATAGAACCAGATGATAGGAAAATCAAAGCTATTATAGACATGGAATCCTCACAAAAATAAGCTTACTTAGAAGAATCATCATCATTAGGTCTTCAGTCCTAGAACTGGTTAGACGTGTACCATCATTGTTTCCTATTCTGAACTAACCTACAGATTTTCCTGAAATATGCACAGTTTGCATCTATAACTATTTGATCTAGGTCTACATCTACCTCTTTTTTCCTATCTCTGCTTGTAATATATCACATACTATTCCCCAAAAATGCCTTAGAACGTATTCCGCCCTTCTATTTCTCTTTTTCCCCATATATCCTTGTTCCCCTACTATTTCTATAACTTATTTGTTATTATCTTTGTCTGTCCATGCTATCGTCCTCATACATCTGAAGCACAGCATTTCAAAAGGCTGTTACACTTTTTCTGTCTGCGTTTCAGACTGCCCGTATTTCATAGGCATACTGTGCCGTGCTCCACATATATGCTTTCAACAATTTTCTTCTTGTCCTATGTTTGTTGTCTTTCCTCATAGGCGCTATTCTTTCTTGTTAGATGCAGTTCGATCACCTTCTATTGTTTTACAGTTATATGCACTATTTATCCGACCTTCAGTGGTTGTGAAGGGATCGGCGTCGCCGTGGATCAATGTAGTAAGCGTAAGACTACGGATCCCAAGGTCCCGGGTTCAAATCCCGACACGGCCGACTGCTTGAAAAATGGCAGGTGAGCATTTTTCACAAATATTACGCCCTCGTTCGGATGAGAGGTTAAATGGAGGTCCCGTGTGTGAGAGTTGTCACGCACGTTAAAGATCCCTACCTTGCCTAGAACGGCAAGGGTTCGGCAAAATTCTAAATTTCCAGGCAACAAAAAAAAACTCGCCTCCTGGCCAATGTAGTACCTTCGGGTGGAGCATTGGAAATGTAAATGAACGGTTGTGAAGGGATCCCGACACGGTCGACTGCTTGAAAAATGACAGGTGAGCATTTTTCACAAAAATTACGCCCTCGTTCGGATGAGAGGTTAAATGGAGGTCCCGTGTGTGAGTGTTGTCACGCACGTTAAAGATCCCTACCTTGCCTGGAACGGCAAGGGTTCGGCAAAATTCTAAATTTCCAGGCAACAAAAAACTCGCCTCCTGGCCAATGTAGTACCTTCTGGTGGAGCATTGGAAATATAAATGCACGGTTGTGAAGGGAGGTACGCAACCTGTGGCTGCCAAGTTCCCCCAACACTTAACCATTTAGCGATTTAATATATTTTCCAATTTATCTTTTCGCACAGTCAATATTAGTTGCAGATATTTCGCAACCAACAACTAGTTGTTTATACTAATCATCAGATTTATCTGCGCTTATTTTTTCGTCATTAGGTTTTCCGTTTCAAAACTGGTTGGACACGTACCTGCACTTATTTATATTCTGAGCTAGCCTACATAGTTCCCTGAAATTCTCACACAGTATGTGTATTCAGCTCGTTCCCCTTCTATTGTTTTCTAATTTTATGCCCTATTTTACCGAGATTCAGCGAAGGAGGTTAAGCAACCTGTGGCTACCAAGATCCCCCGACACTGAGACATTTGCCGAAATAATGGTTTTCCAGTAAATCCTTTCACACACTGAACATTATTCGAGAATATTGCCAAACCAATTATTGTAGTTACTTATAATAATCATCATGTTTAAGCACAGTTATTTTCTCGTCATTAGTTTATCCATCTTGGGATTGGTTGGATGCATACCTCCATTGATTTCTATTCTGGGCTAGCCTACACATCTCCCTGAAACCCCTACAGCCTACATCTTTTACTATCTGTGTGTAGTAGTCTAACCTAGGTCTGTCTCTTCTTCTCTTTTTTCCTATCTCTGCTTCTAATATATTCCGCACTATTCCCTCTTCGTTCTTAACTTTGTCTGTCCATGATATCTTCATCATACGTCTGTAGCACCACATTTCAAAGGCTTCTACCTTTTTTTTGTGTGCCTCTCCTACTGTCCAGGCTTCACAGCCGTACAGTGCTGTGCTTCACACATATGTTTTAAGCAATCTTTTCCTCGTTTCTATGTTTGTGGTCTTTGAACACAGTAGTTGCTTTTCTTGTTAAATGTAGCACGACCTTGTGCTAATCTTTGTTTTATATCTTTTGTGCTTTTCCCATCTTGCGTTATTTGGCTTGCTAGGTAGCAGAAATCCTTAACCTCTTGTAAGTTCGTGTTACATACTTGTATTCTTGTTTTTGATTTATTTTTCCCACCTTTGCATACTAGAACTTTAGTTTTAGTTTTGTTAATTTTCATACCGTATCTCTCTGTTAAAACCGTTTCCATTTCATTAAGAGCAGCTTCTAACTCTTCCTTGCTAGACGCTAATACCGCTATATCATCTGCAAGTCTAAGCATATCAATTTTTTGTCCCTGCATAGTAATTACAAATGTCTTCTGCATTTGACAGTATTCAATGCCTCTTCTATGTACAAGTTAAAAATCAATGGGGATAGGACACATCCCTGTCTCACACCTTTCCTAATGTTTACTTCTCTACGTTCCTGCTCTAATTCTATTACTGCTGTTTGCTCTTTGTATAAGCTATGTACTATTCGTCTATCCCTATAACTCATTCCAATCTTTTTGAGTATTTCAAACATTTTTTTCCAATTTACATTGTCGAATGCTTTTTCCAGATCTACAAACCCTATATACATGCTTTCCCCTTTTTCTATTGTTTTCTCCATTATCACTCTCAGAGCTAGAATAGCCTCCCGTGTTCCCCTGTTTCGCCTAAACCCAAATTGGTCTTCTTCTAGTATTTCTTCCGCCCGTTTTTCCATTCGTCTTTGCACAATTCTAGTTAATATTTTTGACATGTGTGCTGTCAAACTTATTGTTCAAAAATTTTCACATCTATCCACGCCTTTATTTTTTGGAATAGTTACTATGATGCTACGTTTGAAATCTTTGGGTTTCTCGCCTGTCTCATACATATAGCTTACAAGTTGGAAGAGACGTTCTGTTACTGCTTGTCCAGCGGCTTTTAGCGTTTCTGCTTGCACCTTATCTGTACCCGGCGCCTTACCATTTTTCAGACTCTTTAATGCTAATTCAAACTCGTCTCTAGTACAGGATATCCCAAGTCATCATTTTCAATGTCTGATTCCTGTTCTAATGCAGTTAGTTCCTCTCCTGCATATAAATTCCCTATATATTCTTGCCATCTACCCATTTTCTCTTTGTTTTCTATAATGACGTTTCCTTGTGCGTCCCTTATATTTTTGTTATACGGTTTTATATCCCTAAAATTCATTCTAATTATTTTGTACGCTTCGTCAGTCTTTCCTATTTCCATCTTTGTTTGTACCTCTTTGCACTTTTCATCAATCCATTGTTCTTTAGCTTTCCTGCATTTTCGAATAAATTCCCATTTTATGGCGTTGTATCTCTGTTTTCCTGTTTCGTCTGATTTATTTTTGTATTTTCGTCTTTCTTCTATTAAATTCAGGATATCCTTTGTTATCCATGGTTTCTTATTTTCTTTTTGTGTATACCCCAGAATATCACTGGCCGCCATGTCTAGGCTGGATTTAATGTTATTCCATTCTGTTTCTACTTCCTTAGTATCAGTTATTTTCTCGATATCATTCAGCAATTCATTTGACTTTTTTTCGATTCTTTCTTGAGTATCTTTATCTTTTAGTTTCTCTAAGTCCAAGTGCCTTTTTCCGTTCTTTTTTTTCAGATTTTTACATTTAAGTGCGGCCTTCATAATTACGATGTTGTGGTCAGTATCTACATCTGCTTCTGGGTAGCTTCTACAGTCTTTTACTTGATTCCTGAGTTTTTTCTTTTATGGCTTTGTCGCGATTGTTACGTGCCAAATTGGCAACTTTAATTTAACCTCGTGGGAAGCCGTACCTTTTTATGTAAGTACCTTATTTGTTTATACTGCATTTCGAACATTTATTTATTGCGTAATTGCGCAATTAAATTTGCTTATTGTGTGACGTCATTGACATATGCGCGTTTAAATTTGTATATTGTGTGACGTCATTGACAGATGGGCGTGCTAAAATCTGTAACCAAGATAAGGGTTATACCATCTGCCGGTGCGTTACGTAATCTCGCGCTTGCGGGATTGTAACTTTAACTTTTAAATTGTAAGATACTGTAGAAACCAAATTATTTATTTATGTTTGTAACTATTTTACATTTTAGTGCCTGAATTTCATTGAACCAAGAGACCATTTGATCCTTTGGGGCCTTAAATTCCAAAATATTCTGCAGGAAAACAACTGTGCCAATCTCCTCTGGGTTGTAGGTTGTGCCGAAAATCCATGCTCAACATATGGACCCTCATTTATTATTCCATAATAGGATGTTCTCGACATACCAAACCTTTATTGGCTTCTAAGGAATTGCAATTCATTTGTTCAAGTAACGATCTCGCGGTATTATTATCTCCAGTTCTCTGGTTTCGAGGAGTACGCTATTAATATATATCTGACGTGTGTAAAATGGCGAACAGTCATTGTTCTTTGAGTTAACCCCCTGAGATATAGATGAATAAAATGTCCTGTATAATGATGTCTAGAGTGTAATCTGATCGCTGTAGGTTTTTGCATTCATGGTTTTTCCTTTGTGTAACTGTGGTAACTATTTATAATTATGTAGGTGAATTATTAAATGAAATACTTTTAATGTACAAAAGCTTTCTTAATATGTTATGAGAAATGTATTGAAATTTGGTTTCCTTTTTGATGGTTTTTAAAATAATTAATGAATTGGAATTTTATTTCAGATGTTGATACGGTTTCCCGCGTTTCACATTATTACACAATCGTTTAATATGACATGATTACGCGACATTTGTATCAAATACCAAACACGTTAAAAGTGATACAATTCTCAATTTACAATATAAATAAAGCAATGTACTCATTTAAATCGCACCTTACTGCCAAATCCCAGAGCCATCTCGTCGTTGGTCCATCACGCCGTCGTTGAGCCAGATTTATTCGTCCATCGTCTTTCGTTCATTCGTAGGTAGGGCGAGAAGGATGCAGGTAAAGGCACACGAAGATAAGGTAAAAGGGAACCTACATCCTAAAAAGGAGAAAAGACACCACGACACAGGTAGCTGTTCGCGGCTTCGGACTTCGTAGTCTAATCGCGTCGTATCACACACTCCACGTACTTGCGCCATCCACTCCGCGGTTGTGCATTCTTTTGCGCAAACGCAACTGTCCGGCGTGACGGAAATTGTCAAGTTAGTTTATTTGAAAATATTCGTGGGAATGTATTTACATATTTAACAATGTACATTACCACATTTGGAATGCAACAATCGCGACAAAGCCATAAAAGAAAAAAACTTAAAAAAAGAAAAGACTGTTAGCACGGTAAAAACTTAAAATTTAAAGCCTGACTAACTTAAATATACCCTAACTTACATCCTAGTAAATGTGTATTTTAGACGCCTCCTGGTTTTTCAACCGATAACGCGTCTTGCGAGTAACCAGGAAACGGAATGTGTAGCCCCATTGTTTTTGAACTACATCTATAAGTGCACACACGAGTATTTAATGTGGCGCAGTTATAATCGACAGCACAAATTTGTCGGAGAGCGCGAAACACTACTATAACTAAGACAAATGCGACAAGTCGCCTAACATATATACAATAACTAAAGCTAACATTACAGTTTTTAACTGCACACGCACATACGCATTGCATCTAAACTGTTTTTTCCTTGGCAAGAAAATGCTCAAATTTCAAAATGCCCACGAGAGCAAGTTACTATACGTTTTAACAAATTTTTATGTATTGGTACTCTGGCTTAATAAACAATACACATCAAAACTTTTTAATGACATGGTTGTGAATTAACAAATTTACCAACAGTACTTTCTTATTAATTTCTTACGTTACTAACCTAACAAATTACATTGCTACCATCAGGTTAGCTTCTTCACTCAATACTCAAAAAAATATTCCTACGTCTGATCGTAAATACCAAACGTTAGGAAAACAAAAGAAAGTAAGACAAACTCTCAAGTTATTATCAAAGATAATAGGTAAGATAAAGATATTAAGATAAAACTAGATAACAATAGATGGATCCGAAACGTCCCAGCATGCTAAGGCGCGCTACGACTATATATATATTAAAGATATAGCGTAGAATTCCCCAGCTCACCAATCCGTACTGTCATTCATCACAAAGATACAAGAGAGAGTGGCTCCTTGAAACCGTTATACAGATAAGTTAAGACACATAATAAGTTAAAAAAATTACTAGACTCTTGATGAGAACTAGTACGGTCATCTTCCTAACGAGTGCATCCACTACAATAAAAAAATTAGACAAAAGTTGAAACAACAACTTAAAGGTATCACTACAGATACCTTCACACAAAAACCAACTGTTCCAAGGTAATTTTTAGAAACGGTAACGCCATAAACACCAACATTACCTAACTATAAGCAGTTAAATACAACCATACTGTCCCAATTATGCTAAAAACAACCAAGAATTCGATAAGATATCAATAAAAAGCGATAGCACCTCACCACGAAGTTCAATAAAAAACAACAACAAAAAAATGTTTATATGTTCTGATGACTTAATAGAAGAAGAAAAAAAGTAATGCTAAAGGATAAAGTGAGCGACTGTAATAATTCAGAAGAAGAACGCATGGAATAGAAACTCCTAGTTTTTTGCAACTGCGAATATGCACTATTTCTTACAAAGGCATAGGCTGCGGCTCCTATGGGAGTCCAAAGAAAAAAGCATCCACTCAACATCAGCTAAAACCAATCATAAAAATTCAATGAGTTATTGCAACCAAAGTTACGACAATCACCACGAAATTAAACAACGTAAGATAAATGCTAAAAATAAAATAATCTGGTGAAGAAAAGGTGCTAGGATTAATTAGATGAAGCGACCGAGTTATATTAGAGAACTTAGATAATAAACAGATATGTGACTATCAATAAATTCAAGGGAAAGTTAACGGGCAGCAAAAAGATAGCTAATTTAAGGTAAATAAGCCAAAAGTGTAGATGGTGAATGTTGTATGAGAAAAGAAATGACTGAATAAAGTTAACTAATTTCATAACAGGGACAAAAACATTAGGTAAACCGTTAAAGAAATGAAACGTGAAAATTAATTAGCATTTGGGTCAGCAGAGAATGGTTTAAGGTCTTTAATATGCCACCTTCCTTGACTTTTTTCTTTGGTGTCTCGGAGTTCATAAATAAGTGGGCTAATAACACAAGTGACCTTACATAAAATGAATTTTGGGGCTAATTTCGAAGAGAATTTTTTTGTAGCATCAGATAAGACATAATTCCTTTTCCAGACGTGTTCACCTAAAGCAAAAGAAAAATCTCATTTTCGCAGATTGTAGTGATCCTTACTCTTTTCGTAAGCTTTTCACAAATTTTTTCTAACGTCGTTAAAGATAGAAGGTAATGATTGTTGGTCTTTGTCCCAGCATACTTTTTCGTCAAATTCAATTACGTTAGTATCATCAGGAACTGAACCATAACTACCATCAATTGGAGTATATCTTCCAAAAACAAGAAATGAGGAGTAAATTGGGTTGCATCGTGTTTAGAGGTACGCAAAGCTTGAGCGATTTTAAAGATATTTTCATCCCACCTAGTGTGGTCTGAATCTATTTTAAAACCTGCTGCATTTAAGCATTCAGCAACTTCATTAAGTGTAGCGATATGTTCTTCAAAGGAACTTGAGATAACTAATATGTCGTCTAAAAATACAAAGGCACGTTCTTGGTGTAAGATAGGATCTAATGTTTGATCCATAGTACGTTGTAATGTTTGTGGTGCATTACAGAGACCAAATGGCAAGAAATTATATTCGAAAAGACCCCGACCTGGAACACAAAAAGCAGTTTTTGGACGTGAAGATAAGTCAAGAGGGATCTGATAAAAAGCTTGTCCAAGATCGATATATGAGATAAATTCAGCGTTTCGAAGCCGGCCTAGAATAGAATCAGTACGGGGGTAAGGGATAGGCATCGGACACAGTTACAAAGTTAAGCTTTCCACCGTCAAGGCAAACACGCAAATAGCCACGAGACTTCGAGTCCACGTTGGGCGCTATTAATACGGTTTCCGCGTTTTACATTATTGCGCAATCGTTTAATATGACATGATTACGCGACATTTGTATCAAATACCAAACACGTTAAAAGTGATACAATTCTCAATTTACTATATAAATAAAGCAATGTAGTCACTAAAATCGCACCTTACCGCCAAATCCCAGGGCCATCTCGTCGTTGGTCCATCACGCCGTCGTTGAGCCAATTCGTCCATCCTCTTTCGTTCGTTCGTAGGTAGGGCGAGAAGGATACAGGTAAAGGCAAACGAAGATAAGGTAAAAGGGAACCTACATCCTAAAAAAGAGAAAAGACACCACGACACAGGTAGCTGTTCTCGGCTTCGTAATCTAATCGCGTCGTATCACACACTCCGCGTACTTGTGCCATCCACTCCGCGCCTGTGCATTCTTTGGCGCAAACGCAACTGTCCGGCATGACGGAAATTGACAAGTTTATTTGAAAATATTCGCGGGAATGTATTTACGAATTTGACAATGTACATTACCAAATTTGGAATGTAACAATGTAATTGTACAGAAATAAAATGATGTTTTTGTGATTTCTAAATTCCTGATTCTTATCAAACTTCTTTTTATTGCAATAGCTTATTAAACACTATTATACGGAAATGAAAATTACACAGGGTGCTTCAATAATAAGTTGTTCGTTTTAAATTACTTTCCCCCTTTTTTCTCATCTGATTTTTTCATTTCTCATAACACCCAAACGTTATAAACTGCACAATCTGATAGTAATGACATTTGGTGATATTTTTCAAAATTGTACGCATTTTCATTAATCCCGTTCGAAAGTACCAAAAATGGATAGGTAGAATTCACTAGTGGACCGTATATTTGGAATGGTTCTTTTCACGTCTTATTTGGAGCAAATACTACAAAAAAATTATGAACACTGCTTTTTGCCATTACATAAAATTGATGTTAGGATGGCAGCTTCTCGCAGGCAAATACTTGCAACTATTTTTTTCAATTTCCCCATCAATGTACAATGGTACAAAAACGTCTTAAATAAATTCGTTCAGCAACAACATGATACACTTCAGCATATTCTGTTTTCAGCAGGGTGCAAGAGCACATACAACGCAACTAACTATAGCTTTTTTGTGAGCTTTTAATGACTTGCTGATAAGTTGGCATGCAGATGTTAAGTTTTCTCCAAAATTTCCTGATTATCTATCAGGGTCTATCTTGTTACCTTACTTAAAAAATAGTACATTCAAAATCATGTAAATAATTTGCAAGAACTGCAACATAAGCTTGCAGGAAAATATGTTAGCATAACACCAGATGCATCGCAAAATGAGTTTAACCGCATCAGAAGTATAGTGAGTGAGATGAGGAGTATCTTGGTTATTGTTCAAAATATATGCTATAGCGCACCAAAAGTCGGGAAATTGAACTTAAACTATAGCATTTCTGTATATTGTCTGAGGGTGATTCTTTTGATATATTTGTTTAAACAATCCCTGTATATAAGTGTTTGGTGCACAGGTACGAAACCGAGAGGAAGAAACTATTGAAGCCCTTCAGATCTTGACCACCTCAAAACTTTATTTGTTCGTATACAATTTTTTTAAATTATTTTTATTACAATACTTTTATTATATTTCAATTCCCAAAATGCAGGTATCCATTTCTTATCCTCTGATATACATTTGATTTCACAATTTTGATGCCGAATAAAATAGGCTTAATTTTTATTCAAATTTGACTCTGGTATTCAAGATTTTTAAATTTTATTATTAGTCTTATTATATTGTTTTAAAGGTGCTACTATTATGGGAGTAGTTATATGAAACTACTACTGGATTTGGGAAATGTACTTCTACTAAATCGTTTGCCTATTTTTGCTAAAACAAGAATGGTTTTGTAGCAATAACGCATTGCAGAAATTTTGAAAATAAAATATTTCCTTCGATAATAGCAGACCAGCTGTGCATAGATCAACAACAAAACCTTAATATAAGTATGAAAGTAACGTAAAATAGTTTGTAACAAATACTTACCGTACTATACAGCTACTGTCATAAACAGAAGCACTTGTCCATTAAGAAAAGGAATATGTAGAAAAAAAGGAAAATGAAATAACCCGCACTAATGCACTTATGTCTGAGTCGGTTCGAAAGTTCTGCCTTTCCTCGTTCGCATTCAAACATCAAGCCCCTCACACATGTGAATATTGTTCGTTTTGTTTTTCCGTGCATGCGTTCACGCCTCATTTAAATAAATGGTAGTTTCAAATCAATGGAATACTTGACAATGTAACCATTGTGCGTAAACGAAGAATATTTTTAAACCACTGTGAAAGATTTACCACTATTTAAAATTTCCTTCTTAAAATGGCTGCCAATGAACAGCATAGTATTGTAACTCTACCTAGTCTGTGCTTATATTGCAGGAAAAAGGTAGTAAATAAGGTTGTTAAGTGTTACACATGTGGTAATATAGTGCATGCATCATGTGGTGAAATAATTGGAGTTTATTTACAATTGGCATCAGAGGATTTGGTATTTCAATGCAACTTCTGTACAAAAGATGGTTTGATACCTAATACTGAGAAAACAATTGTTGAAAGTTCTGAACTAAGCACACGCAAATGTACAAGTGATATCACAGATGTGGATTCTGATAACAAGGTAATCAATTTTTTGAAAAGTGATGATTTTAATTACATTTTGCAAGATTTAGTAAATTGCCAAATTAAAGTATTATGCCAACAAATTAATAAACTAAAAGTGGAAATGTGCATTCTTAAAGAAAACAATATTGATCTAATTAAGTTGTTGATGTGATAAGGCAAATCAATATGAAATATTCTCAAAAACTGGCAATATTAGTGGCTTATCTACAAATTCAATTCATAATACACAGCCAAGTAGCATTAAAGGCCAAAGGTTTTAATGCATCGCAAAATACATCATTGCCTGATATGGGAAATAGGAGTAATTTGAACTCAGAAGTAATAAATGATTCCAATTTATCAAAAAAAAAACAAAAGTTCAATACAATTGGAAATAAATTTTCGGTAGTGAAAGCTACTACCGCTAGTAATATAGAAAGTTTACATAAGGCAACTTCTGAATTTTCTTTACAAGAAACAAATATGGTACAAAGCGCTAATACTAACAAACCATTAAAATCGCAGAAATATAATTCACATATAAATTTACCCCATCAAAGAAACACTAATGACAGTAATATATTGATAGATGAATCTTTTACGATCGTACGGGACGAAACAGATTTACAAACCGAACTCCTCAGCTAGTTGTTGGAACAGGCTCGAGAGACAACATTGAATTAAGTGCTGTTTCTAAACGTGCTTGGCTATTTCTTGGGCGTATCAAGCAAGGCACTCCCGTGGAAACCGTTAACAAACATCTAACAAAAATTTTATCTGGTAAATGTTTCGTTTGTGAGACCCTACCTACTAAAGGCATTTATGCCTGTTTTCGTATTGGTGTAGACTTCCAAGATTACAAAGTAATAATCAAGCCTGAAAACTGGCCTGAAGGTGCAGTTTTAAGACGCTATATATTCCGTAGGCACGCCTCACATCAACAACCTGTATAGAACTGCTGAACAAGTTCACGCGACCGAAAGTGTTCCTGTTGGACTCCCAAGATACAGTCGTTATTACCAAAATGTCAGAGGTCTTAGAACAAAGGTTTGTGCGGTTTCTCTGGCTATCCAGTCTATAGACTACGATTTTGTCGTCTTAACTGAAACGTGGCTTACAGCAAGTATACTTAGCTCGGAGCTGTTTGACAGTCGCTTTCAAATATATCAAAAGGACAGGGACTACAACACTTTTGGTTGTTCAAGAGGGTGTGGAGTACTCATTGCAGTTAAATCTAAATATATGTCAATTGAGCAGAAAAGCACTAATGACCTAATTTTATCAAGATATTTGGGTTAAGATAACGACAGGTAATTCTCATATACTTCTGGGGGCTGTATACAGGGTGCCCACAATCTATCTCCGTATATGGGTAACTTTTTTATTATAGAAGATACAATGTTGGTTAAATTAGCAAAGTTGAAGAGAAATTTACGAGTAGTATGATGCTTTTTTGAAAACTCACCTAGATGCTCAACTTTTTTAGATATTTGAAAAAAACTGAAATTTGCCCTTTTTTCAAACGCTAATAACTTTTTAACGGTTTAACCTATAGAAAATAAAACTGCTTGTAAGGTAACTTTTACGTAGAATTCAATAGCGTATATGACAATTTTAATTGGAAATGGGTTTTCAAGCTACAAACATAACCTCACTTTTTAAATGGAAACCATAGTTCAATATAACCCAAATGGAAAGGTTTTTCTTTTCTGATTACCCTGATGTAAGGGTTGATGTACTTATTTTCAGTAGTTTCTTCATAATAAAGAAAAACGATTTATTTATTTGCGGGCATCAAGGAGTCCATGGATACATATTTTAAATAAACAAAAACAACTGGCATTTGTCAGATATTATTAGTTAAAGTGTTTATTTGCTCTGGGTTGCAAATTTTGTGTAGAAGACTTTTAAATTTATTTGATTATAATAGAGAATGTATACAAACGACGAAAAAATGACATGCTCTTTTGTTACTATGCCTGTAACAGAAATTGTGATGCTGCTGGTAATATGTATTATGAAAGATATTTGGAAAGAAGGCAGCCAGATAAACGATTGTTTTCTAAATTAGAAAACAATTTAAAAAGGTTTGGTGCTTTTACAAAACCCAGTACTGATAAAAGAAAATTCAAAACTGATGATGAAGAACGTGTGTTAGCCTACATAAATTTTAAGCCAACAGCGTCCACCCGAGAAACTGCAATTGAGTGCGCTACTTCTACAGAAAAAGCTCGCCTAATTTTAAAACAAAACCGCTACAAACCATACAAAACCCATGTTAGCAATACACTGTATCATGGGGATTGTGAGAGAAGACAACAGTTTTGTAGGTGGTTTCTTAATGAAACAAATAATAATCCTGGGTTTACCGACGAAGCAAAATTTACTAACAAAGGCATGTTTAACAGAAAAAATACAGTCTACTGGAGTCAGGAAAATCCCCATTTAACAGAAGAAAGGCGGGATCAACATCAATTTTCGATAAATGTGTGGTGTGCCATTTTTGGTAATAAAATACTTGGGCCTTTCTTCTATAATTATAATTTAAATGGTGTACACTATTTGAATTTTCTACAAAACGAATTGCAAGAAATGCTCGATAATTTGCCACTTCATTTACTGCAAAACTTATATTATTTTCAGCATGACGGTGCACCTGCTCACAATGCTCAAGCCGTTTCTGAATATCTTGATAATAGTTTTCCAAATTGGATTGGCAATGCAGGTCCTGTTCTATGGCCGGCAAGGTCACCAGAACTATCGCCACTGGATTTTTCTTTGGGGTACTGTAAAGGATGTAGTGTATGCTAAAAATCCAATAACATTGAGCAACTCAAAGATAGTATTACAGCAGCTATTACAAGTATAAAACCACAAACGTTAAATAAGGTGCACCAAAACCTAATTAAAAGGTGCGAAATGTGTTTGCAAGCTAATGGAGGTCATTTTGAGCATATGTTAATGTAGGAGTGGGCATATTCGCATTAATTAATTTTTGTTTCCTTTGATTAAGTTATTTGTATTGTATGGATAGTTTATTTTTAAGTATTTTATTTTTCTTAGTTTATAATAAATTTAGTTACAATAAACTTGTGTTTCCATTATTGATTTTACACATTTTGTTTGTTTGTAATATGTATCCATGGACTCCTTGATGTCCGCAAATAAATAAATCGTTTTTCTTTATTATGAAGAAACTACTGAAAATAAGTACATCAACCTTTACATCAGGGTAATCAGAAAAGAAAACCTTTCCATTTGGGTTATATTGAACTATGGTTTCCATTTAAAAAGTGAGGTTATGTTTGTAGCTTGAAAACCCATTTCCAATTAAAATTGTCATATACGCTATTGAATTCTACGTAAAAGTTACCTTACAAGCAGTTTTATTTTCTCTATAGGTTAAACCGTTAAAAAGTTATTAGCGTTTGAAGAAAATGGCAAATTTCAGTTTTTTTCAAATATCTAAAAAAGTTGAGCATCTAGGTGAGTTTTCAAAAAAGCATCATACTACTCGTAAATTTCTCTTCAACTTTGCTAATTTAACCAATATTGTATCTTCTATAATAAAAAAGTTACCCATATACGGAGATAGATTGTGGGCACCCTGTATATACCACCTGCTTCTCATGCACAAATATATCAAGAACTTATTAATAGCATAGAAAATATAAAACGTGAGTGTTATGTTATTATTTGGGATATTATTAATTAACAGCCATTAATAATAAAAACACAGTTGTAATAACCTTATTCACTTTAGTGTCAACGCCTGGTCACACAACCATTCTCAATCATCCTCCTAATCATAATGTCCTCGTTTTACAAACTGTCGTAAAACCCTCGCGCTCTCCCCACTCTATACATAACACTCCTTTCCCTTTTAAATAAATTACAAATAGTCTTTAAACCTAATAGGTACAGTTTTGGTTCTAATTGGGTGTTTCAGCTCTACAGGTACCGGATTAGGTTTGGGTGAGTTATTACCCATAACTTAAATTTGACCAGTCATCCTCAAAACCGGGACCTAACGGAGGATGATTATTATCGCCTAAATAACTTTTTCGCATTTGGTTACGATGAACCAAATGAACTACACCACTTTCTAGACGGACTAGGTAGGTAAGTTTACTAACCACTTCAAAAATCCTACCTGGTATCCATTTCCTTATCTCCTTTTTTTTGGATTTTTAACGAGAACTTTGTCATTTGCAACGTAACGGGAAAACATTTTATTATCCTTATAAGACAACGGATGAAATTTATCTTGAGGGTGGATCATGGACAAAGGTGTCCTAACTACATAATTAAACATGATTTGAGCTGGAGTGCGCTTGGTAACAGTACACGGTGTATTACGGTATGTAAATAAACTTTTAGCAGTTTCAGTTCCAAGGAATCATTGTTCATACTAGAAATTACCGACCTTAGTAATATTCTTTTAATTGTTTGCACCCCACGTTCTGCCAACCCGTTAGAACTATGGTGGTAGGGGGGGCTATTCCCAGCCTTTATATTATTACTTTCTAAAAACGATTTAAAGGCATAACTGGTAAACGGAGTTCCACCATCGGATATCACCACTTGTGGAAACCCAAAAAGAGCAAAAGCTTGACTTAATTTTTCGATTACTGCTTCAGCAGTAGTATTTTTCATAACCCAACACTCTAACCACTTCGAGTGCTCATCAACTAGTAATAGAAATTTCCCTTGTTGTGTTTCTAAAAAGTCAATGTGCACTCTTTGCTAAGATTGTGTAGACTTGGACATAGGAATGTAAACTTTCCTTTCACTATCATTTTGGGTAAGTTGGCAATTTTCACAAGATCGAACCATCTTGTCTATATCGTCATTAAGACCCGGCCACCATAAAACTGATCTGGCTAACATTTTTGTACGAACCATACCAGTGTGGTGTTCATGAAGTAGGTTTATAATAACTTTACTTCTTAACGTTGTGTGTATAATTATTCTATTCCCAAACAGAATCGAATTATTTTTAATTGATAGTGCTGTACGAACTTTAAAATATGACTTAAGTTATATTTAACTTTCTTTGGCCATCCTTTAACAATGTAAATTTTAACTTCCAATAAAATAGGGTCATGACCTGTGGCTTCATCAACCTCATGAAACGAAACAAACTTTTGAACAACAAAAAAACACTCAATATTTAAACTATCATCAATTAATGTGGGTTGATTAACTGGTAGCCTCGATAATGCATCAGCATTGGGGATGTTACTTCCCTTTTTATATTTTATAGAGTAATTAAAACTGACAGTAAAATTGCCCAATGCTACAATCTTGCCGCTGTAACTGGTGGAATATTTTTCATAGGGCTAAAAATAGTTTGTAACGTTTACTGATCGGTGACTAAAGTAAAATGTCTACCGATTAAATATTGTGCAAACTTTTTAACAGCAAAAACAATTGCTAACGCTTCCCGTTCAATTTGGCTATATCCCCTTTTTGTAGGAGATAGAGTGGAAGAAGCAAACAGAATAGGTCTTTCTATTCCATCAACTAACTGAGCTAAAACTGCTCCAACTCCAATGCTACTACTGTCACAAGTCACAACTAACGGTAGTGTGGGATTGTACAGCATAAGTAGGGTTTGTTCAGACAATACATGTTTGCCTGTTTCAAACGCTTTTTGGCAATCCTTTGTCCATTCAAAGGATACACCACTTCTAGTCAAATTATGTAATGGTTCTAAGATGACTGGTAACTCTCTGGGTAAAAATTTATGATAAAATGTAAGTAAACCCAACCAAGTCTTTACCTGTTTAACATTTTCGGGTCTGGGCGTATTTTTAATATCTGTAATTTTATCTTTACAAGGTGAAATGCCTTTATCGCTTAACATATAACCTAAACAAGATAAACTTTTACAAAAAAAACTAAGATTTTTCGATATTAACTTTAACATTAAATTGGTTTAATCGTGTAAACACTTGAAACAAACGTGTTTCACACTCACTAACATTAGTACCTCCTATGATTTTATTATCAATATAACAACGTGTGTAACTCAAACCTGTGAGTATTTGATCCATTATTGATTGAAATAGACCTGGGGTGCTGGCTAAATCAAAACATAATCTATTCCAGCAATACAGACCTAAATGAGTATTGACTGTCAATAATTCTTTAGATGCATAATGAATTTTAACCTGTAAATATGCATTACGTAAATCAATTTCACAAAAAATAGCACAGCCATGAAAAGAATTTAACAATTCTTCGACTACGGGCAATGGATATTGCGCTATATCTATACACTGATTAACTTTTCGTAAATCTGCACATAATCGTAACTTTCCATCCTTACGTGTAACACATACCAATGGACTGGCCCATGGGCTATAATCAGACGTAACTTTACTTATAATTCCTTGCTTAACTAAATTGTTAATTTCGGTAGTAACTTTATCTTTTAAACTGTATGGAACATTATAAGCTTTTTGAAAAACTGGTTGAGCATTATCTTTTGTAGCTATGCTAACTTCAAAAGATTCTACAGGCTCAAAATTTTCAACATTAAAAACTTTTGGAAATTTACTTTTTAAAGTTTCAACAATAGAACTTTGTCAGTAACTACGTTACAGTTTAATAACAAATTTCTCCAACTAGGGTTTAACATTTCTAACTAATCTCGACCTAATAAGGGTCTTTGGAATCGATTGTTAGTAACAATTAACGTTAACTTAAAAGGATTATCATTATAAAATACCTGAGGTTTGAACATACCTATTACTATGATGGGCTCACTATTAGCCGCCGTTAACTTTAAATTTTCAATCTTACTTAATGGCCATGGTTTAAAATACTTTATGTACCAAAAATTTGGTATCAACGTAACTGCTGATCCGCAATCAACTTCGAAATTTATGGGAATTCCATTTATTCTTAAACTTACAACAACTGGTTCTATTGCTTGGGAAACAATCTGCACATTAAGGTTGCCATCTGCTGTAATGTTTTTCACTGTTTTATTACAGTCTTTAGCAATATGCCCGTATTGATTACAAACAAAACATCTCCATTTATTTCGAAGACATTCTGACACACGGTGATTGCGATTGCATTTTGAACAAACAACTTTTGTTTTTGTAAGGGTGGGACCTGTAAAATTTTTCGACGGATGTTGAACAACTGCAGGAACGTAACTGGACTTTGCGTTCACTTTCAAAACCTTACTAACATTTGAACTTGATACTTCTTGAAAAACTTGACTTTGCATTTTTATTAACTCCATGTCAATGCATAATTTCTGAGCTTTTTCAAAATCCAACTTGGGTTTTGAAAGAAGTTTACGAACCATGGATTCATCTCTTAAACCAGCAATTCAAATATCCCTGAGGACATCATTTAAAAATTCGCCAAAATTATACGTGTTTAATAGCTTCTTTAAGCTAACAATAAAGTCTTTGATTGATTCATCTTTTTGTTGACGTCGCGTGTAAAATTTAAAGCGTTCAGCTATTTCTAATTGCGGTGGAGCATAATGTTTTTTAAGTTCTTCAACTAACTCACGAAACGTTTATTTTTAGGTTCCACGGAAACCATCAGATTTTTCAATACACCATAGATTTCTGGACCGATTACCACTAACAGTGTAGCAACCGTTTATGTCTCGTTTGTGTGACTAACCTCAAAAAACAGTTCCAGCCGCTCCAAATAAATCTGGAACAGTTCATTCATCCCTAACTGTGGAACAGCTACATTATAACGGTTTCCATTTCTGTCGTTTTTATCCATTTCCAATATGTAATAAACTTATTAAACTGGTGTAATATTAATTACACTAAACCGTTCACCAAAACCGACTGTTTTTAACTCGCCAACAAAACTGTTCTTTTTCCGAACCAACAAAAACCGGAACGTGCATTCAACTGACCTTGACCACGAACGATACAATCAAGATTTGCTTGCACTCACGTGGATCACTAAATTGACTCGTCGCCAATGTTATGTTATTACTTGGGATATTATTAATTAACAGCCATTAATAATAAAAACACAGTTGTAATAACTTTATTCACTTTAGTGTACAACGCCTGGTCACACAACCATTCTTAATCATCCTCCTAATCATAATGTCCTCGTTTTACAAACTGTCGTAAAACCCTCGCGCTCTCCCCACTCTATACATAACAGTGAGAATGCACATTGTAAAGTTTGTTTATTTGGGGATTTTAACTGCCCAGATATAAGTTGGTATCATGAAGAGAATGTATTTGTTCCTTCTCAGTTTAATAATGTGGCATCAGAAATTATTGTAGATGGTATGTATTATATTGAAATGCACCAGTATAATGGTATTACTAACAATCAAGGTAAAATACTAGACCTTGTTTTTGCTGACAATCTAGATTTTATCAGTGTGGAAAAAGGTAATTTTGCTATATGCCCAATTGATATGCATCACCCACCATTACACATAGCTTTTTCCTGGAATAGTGTGCCATTAATCAACAAGATAAATATAAAAGTTAAATTATTTAACAAAGCTGATTTTCCCAAAATAAATAAATTTTTTACGAGAAACTGATTGGAGTTTTTTAAAAACTACCATCGATCTTGATACGGCAGTGCTATTATTCTATGACACTATATATAAAGCTATAGAAGGATATGTGCCCTCAAAAACTCTCAAACAGAATAAGTATCCGAAATGGTATAGTGCCGAGTTGAAATCCCTTATAGCCCGTAAAACTAAGCTGTACAAAAATGTAAGAAAACAGGTTTAGAGTATGATTATAATCAGTACTCCATTGCAAGAAGAGAAACTAGGTTTCTCATAGATTGGTGTTACTTAGTGTTTGTTTCCAACACAGAGTTAATGATACCTACAAACTTGAAATACTTCTGGTCATACATCTCAGCACTCAAAATGGATACTGGGATACCTAAAATAATGTTTTACAAAGGAGTCAAACGGAAGAGTCCTACAGATATTGTCTCCTCCTTTGCAGAGCATTTTGAGTCCTGTTATCAAAAGCGTCACTCTGATTTAGTACCAAATATTAGTATTCCAAATTATAATACACTATCTATGCATAATTTCACAGAAGATGAAATACTGAGTAAGATTAATGCTTTGGATTGTAACAAAAGTGCGGGTCCAGACGGAATCCCATCTGTTTTTATCAAGCAATGTAAAAACACGTTATTGACACCTTTATGTGATATTTTTCAAAGATTCTTCGATGAGGGATGCTTTCCCATATTATGTAAACGCTCGTCTCTTTACCCTATATTTAAATCAGGGGCAAAAGATCTGGTTGAAAATTATAGAGGTATCTCCTTAATATGTATTATGGCAAAAATATTGGAATCTATTGTCACAGATGAAATATTCTCCACCTACAAACATTACATCGCTATTGAGCAACACAGATTCTTTAAAGGACGTTCTACTGCTACTAATTTGGCGATAATACAAAATTTTTTAATATCAAATATGGAAAAAGGATTGCAGGTAGATGTAATCTACCTAGATATATTCAAAGCATTTGACAGTGTTTGCCATGATATACTCTTACAAAAATTGAAGACAATTGAAATAATTGGTGTATATCTTACTTGGATAAAATCATACTTAAGTGGTCCTACCCAGTACTTACATTTATGCGGTATCAAATCTTCCAATATTAATGTGCTTTCTGGTGTCCCACAAGGATCGCATCTCGGCCCCATACTATTTCTACTATTTATCAACGACGTAGTCTCTATTTTTCAACACTGTAAATGCTTATTATATGCAGATGATTTGAAAATATTTGCAATAGTTAAGTGCCTACAAGACTGCGATAACATTCAAGAGGATCTAAATGAAATGTCAACATGGTGTAGCAAAAATGGTCTGGTCTTAAACACTGCTAAATGTAAATTTATGCGTTTTCATCGCATTAAACAGCCAATATTATGTACCTACACAATACAAAAAACTGCAATTAAGTCCGTTGAGTTGTTCTGTGATTTAGGTGTAACGTTTGATTGTTTTCTTACATTTTTGAGCACATCAACAACATTATTGCTAAGGCATTTAGAATGTTAGGTTTTATTCGGCCAAGTGAAAATATTAACGATATAAAAGTGATACAAATAATTTACAACAGCTTGGTGCGAAGTATTTTGGAATACAATAGTGTTATCTGGCCTCCCTCATATGAATGTCCTAAATATCATTTAGAAAGAGTACAAAATACGTTTGTAAAATTTCTTTTATATAAGCTGCATTTTCCTTATGAGCATGTACCCTATAGTGTTAGGCTCCAACTCACTGGTATTAAAAGCCTAGAAATGAGAAGACAAAAAACAATGCTATTCTTCTTACACAAGTTATTAAATAATTTTATTGATTGTGAATACCTGTTCTGTAAAGTTTGGTTTAGAGTGCCAAGTCGCTTAACACGTTCTACCCAAACTTTTTATGTACAGTGTCATCGCACTAATTATGGTTGTACTGCTATTACTGAAAAACTTGCCATTAATTTTAACAAAGCACAAAGAAAACTGTCTAATAGTAACATATTTGGTGTTTCATTCGATACCTATAAAAAACGGATCAATGAACAACTGTTAAATGATGCAGATAGTCTATATAGACTGAGGGTTGATATTTTTCTGTATACTTGTTAGAATAGTACTTATTTAGAAACTATTTTATTATGATTGTATGATTAGTGTGTTGTTCTTTGGTATATACCATTTGGGTTGTCCTGTAGATTATTAATAAATAAATAAATAAAATAAATAAATAAAAAATTATTAGATATTTCACATCAATGCATTTTAGCGTGGTGATTTGATATTGAGCTTTTTGTTGACATTATAAATATTTTTTTTATATTAAACAGAATTTGCAGAAAAATAAAGTAAGAAGTTTATTTTCCTGAGATTTCATTTAATATAGATTTTGTATTTGTAGGCACAATTTGTTTTTGTTTTTTTATGTTAATATATTTTTACTAGGTCGTAGTATAGAAATATTTAGAAACACAAGAAGCAACCCACTTTCTACATCTACTTGAATACTAGAAATTATGTTGGATGGGACTAGTCATGAAACAGAGAATGTTTTATTAGCATATGGCAGAGTGGCATGACATCACACGACGACTGACCGAACAACATCGAGTTAGACTGCTAACTGGAATTCAAATGACTTCACATTGGTAGAATTTCAATTGCTGTGCTGTAGTATTTTATTGCTCCAGCCCGAGGAGAACAAGAGTAATAGAGGGAAAGCAGTGCACTATCTAACCAGGACCTAGAGCTAGTCCGAGAAGTTGTAGCACATCTGAGAGTAATAATCAGAAAGCTGGTTTTGCCTGAGATGAAAGACTTGATTGTACGATCACATTCATGGACAGGTTAGAATCAAAATATAAAAATTGTTCTTTCTTAATTTAAAAACTGTTTTCAAAAAATGCATGTTATTTTTATAATAAAAATATTATTTCTGGTGACACTTATTTGTCAAACGATTTTAATTTTCTGACAAACAAAAAGGCACTAAATCGTCTAATTTAAATATATACTCTTAAGGAACTTGAAGATGTCATGTTGGTGCAAGTTTGTAGTTTACAAGGTAGAGAAAGAATAATTTCTATTCACCAACTAGGTTAAAAAGCTACTTATAACAGAAAATATAATATTTAAAGTGAGAAAGTAAATTGGCTAAACATCTGTGTGATGAAAAACAGTTAAAGATAAACCCCACTCAACATATTTTAATACAGTAAATAAGAAGATTATTAAGAAATAGTAAATTATTAAAACAATAGTAACCTACCAGAGGTAGACAAAATGGGTCTACAGGATGAATTTTGTATTAACATAATTCTTTACTTCGATTGTCTTTCCAATATCGGTGTAGACTAATATGATCATCTGTATAGTGAATTATCAGAGCATTATATTAAATGGTACAGAGCTTTTCCAATACAATAGCAAAGCATAGTTCTTGGTGATTCAACAGCAAGAGAGCTATGATGCATGATTTAGAAGATGCACAAAGAGTGGGTGTATAAGGTATCCAAACAAAGACTGTGGTTACAATTAAAATTTTTATGGCTGCCTACCATTCTGTTAAGATGGGAAATCTATATCTGTTAAAAATCTGCAAATATCAAAAGTTTTCTGTCGTTAATTCCCAAAAACATTCAACAATTTGATAAAACCTTAATGATGAAAATTTTAATTCAAGGTATTGGTGGAATTAATGAAAAAGTTTACTTCCAAATCGAAGAAGCAAATGAATCGAATGACAAATCTCATTTTCTGTAGCATTTAATTTGTTCTATTTCTGTGTAACATTATTTTTTAGGAATAAAAATATTTCATGAAATATTTTTGTTTAAAAGAATCATATTGTATTTTCACCTAATACTTAAAAACTAAGCCTATTCCAAATTCAAGTTTCTTTTTAAATTTTGAAAGTATTCTTTTCAGCATATAATCTAGCCTAATAAAGATGAAATTTGGTTAGAGACTTGAATCAATCAGTCAAAAAATTTTTATCTCCACAAGAATTCCATTTACAGGCAAGTAAACATTCCAAGGCTTTACGTTGTTATAAATAAATATTATTTTTAATTAAATTTTGTTTTATTTCTTTTGTTGGAATTATGGTCAATATACTATGAGAATAATGCGCATTGTCGAAATTATGTTCCAATAGTGACAGAAATATGTGTACTTTCAAATAACTGTTTGAATCAGATGCATAAATTTTTAGGTTTTAAACTATAATACAAAAATAATCCTTAAAACATATTTCTGCTTTCACTATCTTTATTGGTCTATTTCTCGCAATAAGTTCCTTAAAGTGTTAATATTACGTATAGTTACCTTACATCAAAAGTAGCAATATATTATTTTTCCCTACCTTGCGTAAATTGAATTTACTGGGATGGCTGTGGAGCGAGACATAAATGTTTACTTCGGTTCTTAGGAAAGTAAGTGATTGACTGAAACCATGGTTACAAACTCATGGTATCGTGCCTAAACCTATCGTAAGTAATTATTTAGTTCTTATTTGAATTTTAAATTAAAAAAATTATCGTTTTCTTCTAATCTAAATAATTGAAAGCACCTTAATGAATATTTAATCTAACCACTGTTTTAACTCAAGAAAATAATGAAACAAACACTAGTAATAATTACAATTTTCAAGAAAATAAATTCAATGAAATTAAAATTTTAGTTTTTAAAGTTGAACGTAAATGTGCAATTTATGCAGCTAGGAACACATCAAGCTGGACATATTGTCCATTATGTTAACGTCAACAATACTTTCAGAAATATCAACATTTGCCAATGAAGACTGTGATGCATCTACATTAATCTCTAAAGAGAATTATAATTTTCAATTTCATCTGATTTTGTAGAGATCGAGGCTTGATTTCTGTTAAAAATTCACTTAGCAGCTTCATTCCTACATTCCAGGGAATCCGCACCATATCCTTGTACTATCTTTTTGGATGATTTCCATCCGTCATTGTTTCAAAATAAGTATATATACCCCCCCCCCCCCCCGAATTGGCCAACAACCTGGCTGATGTTTATGAAAAAGCATGACCTGTCTAGATAACTGGTTCTGGCAGATTTAAAAAAGTAGCTATGATTGTAGGAATCTTGGAAAACATTTCTTTCCTATAGGTTGATAAAACACCTTCCTGTGGAAAATTTCAAAAACATCTTGTGTGTTTCATCGCTTTTGCAGACCATATTTCTCTAACATCAAAGTACTTCCTTACAATTGGAAGATATCCAACTCCATGTTCATTGTTGTTGACAATGGTAAAGGAGCACGAAATATTATTCCTTGTTTCACGAAGGTGAATAATTATCAAATCAGTGTTGTCTTGAACATCTCGTAGTTTTGGTTTCAAAAGTTTGTCCATATGACATTCTCCAGCAATACCAATTACAACCAATGTCTAAAACCTAACACTATAAAATGTTTGGTATTTAATTGAAAAAGTGCACCTTGCCGTAAACATTAGGTATCTCGCGTTTGGTGTATCCTAGACCGACGTTTTCTCTTGTAAGCACCTTTGACTTCTTCAGCTGGATCATTTTTTTAAAAAAACGTTTACAGTTTTTTATGCTGTGAAATATCAACATTGTCGTATATTGCCAACGTATTTTTCAGCACAAAATTTATAATAAATATTAAAATGTATGATATATATCCGATATATATCAAAAAAGTGATATATATCGGATATTTAACTTTTATGTTTTTACGTTATGTAAAACGTTAATATTATATTTCATGCCTTAATATTAATACATAATTTTAAAAACAGGCAAACTAAAACTGAATTTAAAAACTATAAAGAATTAGGTTTTGTGGGAGGACTATTTGTTTCGCCTTAATTATGCCAGAGGCATCTTCAATTCATCATCTGCATCTGAATCTATCGTTTGTGCTTCTTTTTAAACCACAGGAATTATATCTGATGACTTCTCAGTCTTGCAGACCAAGTCTAAATGTACTTTTTCTATTATGTAGTTTTAATTAAGGTATTTGAACATAAATCTCAACTTGCTTGCTTTTTTCTAACTTATTTCTTGGTTGTGGCTGCAGCAGCCCAAAGCTTGAAAAAATTCCTCCTATGCCACTGCAGCCAATAGTTAATAATAAAAATCTAAAAAAAATTTTTGGGGAGGTGCAGCTAATTACAGTATTGTTCAGCATCTTTAAGCGTTGTAGACACCATGTCGTTGAAAGGGTAGCATTAAACTGTTTACCAAATAAATATGATGCAAAAGGCTTAGATTTAGTATGTAATGCCGTCAATCGGAATGCAATTGGGGTTGATGTTTTTAAATAATCAAATGCTAATTGTGTCTGGATGTCATTTAAACTATTACTCGTAAATCTGTGGTGACACAAATTAGCCAAATAATGAGCACCAGTTAATGCCATTTGTCTTCGTTTATTAAAATGTTTTAGAACAACGTACGGATGTGCAGTAAGATCTTCTAATCGTTTCCAAATTTCTACAGCAATGGGAACTGTAGATCCATCTCATTGCATTGTATCAAGTGCTATTGCAACCGGCTTTATCCTCTCTAATAAGTTTTTGCAATAACAGTTATGTGTATATCATTGACAATTCTGTAAACGTCTTTATCAATATGTTGCTCGTGATCTTGACACATCTGGACTAGCATTCCTCTATTATCGAGGAGGATTACAATGAATCAGTAATTGTATTCCATCTCACCTCCTGAAGCATTATGAGCCTTTTGCTGTTTTGTACCAGGCAGCTGGGAGATGTTTGTTTCTAAAGTATTTTATTACTTGCACGATGGAATCATTTACACTTGGAACCTGTATATCCTGTGCTAGCAAATTTAAAATATGTGTTGAACAGCCATATTGTAGCGTACACTGATTTATGTTTCTGTCGTGATTTGTTCGCTCTGTTTCTCTTCTTGGCGTGTGTCTTGTGTTCCAGTTCCTTCTATCATTGTAGTTGTTGTAATTGTTTCTATAAAAATTTCCCCTATTATTGGATCTATTGTTTTCTGTGATTCTTTGTATTCTACCTAAATTTTCTCGCTGTCTTGGTATACCATCCTATCTTCCGCTACACGACTTTCTCCAAACTGATCACAACGTTGTAAATATTCCAAGAAGATTTTCCTATTTATTATGTTTTGTATCATCACATAATGTCTTATTTCTTCGCCAAAATGTCCCGCTAAGTACCCTATGGTTTGTGTTTCTTCCATCGGCGGATCTAATTGCTTTACTATACTGAATTTTTGTATGGCGTATAGTTCTCGTGTCATCCCTAAGTTTTGATTATATTTTCCTGTAATTAAATTATCTCGCGCTTAGTATTGTTGATTACCCCTCCAAAATTGTCTTAAAAAACTACTTTCAAACTCCTGAAATGTCCCTATCTCATTTTCTATTAAGTCAAACCATATCTCCGCACTTCCTTTTAACATTGATCTAACGAAATTTAAATTGTACCTTTCATCCTTTGATCCCTGTATTAATTTTCTTATATTATTTAAAAATACTTTTAGATTCACCTTGTTGTCTCCATAAAATTTGGAATACTGTTCAACTGAAATTGCCGGTTTATTTATCCTAGTGCGTTGCCTCTGATTTCTACCCGTATTTTCAAATTCTGATTTTAAATTACCTAACTCTCTATTTACATCATTAAGTCCTATTTCACAGTTTCCCTGAATTTCCCGCATCGTTTTACCTAAATCTGTAATCCGTTCATTTGTTTCTTTTTCACATGTTTCCTGATCTAATTTTACTTTCCAAACCTCGTCTCTAACTTTATCTACATCGTCCATCATTCTAATGAATTTATTTTCAAAGTGTACCTGCATTTCCGCGATCGTTTGATTCTTTTAATCCATTGCTTATAATTTTTATTTCGGCACCGAGCTTTTCTCCATTCTCCTTAATCTGCATATTAATATTTTCCATGTTCTCTTCGCTTCTGTCCATTTTTTGGTTTAAAGCTAAAAGAATAGACATGATTTCAGATTGTTGTGAAATCTGTTGTTCTTCACTTTGATTTCGTGTCAACCGTTGTACTTGCATTTCCATAAATACAATTTGTAAAATTACGCTTTCTTGTGACCCTATTTCCACCCCTTGGTTCCTTAATGCCTCTCTGGTCTCCTTTATTCGTTTATCTATTTTTTAAATTTTTATTATTATTAATATTTCAAATTCCTTCAGATTTTTAAATTCCTAAACCTTTTTAAATTAAATTATTATTCTTATTATTATTCTTATTATTTTCTTATTATTTTTAAATTTCTCGCTCCTACAATTTCTAATTTTTAATTTTCCTTTTTAATTTTTAATTTTCTTTTAGTGGTGTTCTCGCCCCTACGCTTTGGGTTGCCATAAAATGCTGTGATACTTTCTTTATTATATTTAGCCCCTACGATGGGCATACCATAAAATGCTGTGTTATCCCCTTTATATTAATCAAGCACTTATGATGTGAAATGTTAAGTTATGGATTCTCTTTGCCTCAACTAGCTGATTCAATTAAGTAAAGCAATTCTACAATACACAATATAATGATTAAATATTTACAACCTTTTTGAATTCTTTCTCTTTTTAGAATATTTACATATACCAGATTTAAGAAATTGAAGACAGCAAAACGAGCCTTTTGTTAAATTAGGAACTTTTGAAACGTTTCAAGATGCCTATACCTTTCATAAATTGATCAATGAAACTAATGTTTTGTTGACTCTTACATGTACCAAAAATATTGAATTAAAACAGTTTTCAGTAATAAATTATATCAATATGGCTAACCTGGAATGGTCCCATAGTTTCTCTGCATCCCCAAGAGTTTTCATGCCCAGTCTGAATATTTAGAGTCGAATTTGGAAGCCGACATCAAAACAAAATACTATCCAAATCGTTATTCAAAATCCCATAAGTTAATCCAATTTAAGATTCAATTTGTATATCAGTAAATAAAAGGTTTTCCATCTCCGTAATTAACAAGACAGTAATGGAACATTTACCATGTAAGTAATTACCAAAGTAATTTAACGGAAGTGATTAACCAGAGAATTCACCAGAGTAATCACCAGAGAATTCACCAGAGTATCCTCCAAAACCCTGTTTAATTTATGTTAGAAATTGTATATTTACTAAATTGTTTACTTACGTCTATAATAGATCGGCTCACTTGCACAATTTTTACACTTTTATAAAATTATTTTCATTTACTTTCGTATGACTGGTTACGTAAATATTTTAGCACTTCTGAGTATCGTGGTAGCCCAGTTTAAAATGTATACTAAACTCGTCGCTCAATTGTTATCGTATTTATAGGCCCTACCTCTTGCTTTCTATTCGTTTATGCACGTGTTGGGTCGACACCTGCGTTTATCTTTTGTGTACTCCGGGAAATTTTACCAATTGTATAGTTCAAATACTTGGAAGAACGCTTAAATTGTCACGTATTCATTTACATACCATGATGTTTAATTGAGAAATCCCACGAATTTCTGTTTATTAAGTCACGTATTCATTGTTATTTGCTTATTCTAATCTAAACCGAAATAAATTTGGTGTTTGTTTATTTCCTAGTTAAATTGGATTTTTGAACAAATGTAATACTTTATGTCACTTAACACACTTGTTAAATATTTATCAAGCCAATTCCTATAGGTTTTCCGTTGATTTAATTTTGATGCATTTCATTACGTTTTTAAATCTTATCTTTGCTCGTAACTACTCTTGGATATTTCTATTTCTTATGCGTTTAATCTCCTGTACTTTTATATACAGTGTACTCTCAACTCACGTATAGTGACCTATTTACTCTTATTATATCTGTAATTATGTGCTTTTGTTAAAGTTTCTTTTATTTATTCTTCTACAACCCCTGTGACTTAACGTACCCCTAAACTACCCTATAATATAGCAATATATATATATATATATATATATATATATAAATATATATTGCTGTGAAACCTGTATTAGAATCGAGCCACACGAATTGGGCGCCAAGAATGCTGTGAAACCTCTTGAATCACCTGGTCCGTTGACATTCTTCTGTTAGTCGCCTCGGCTGCTCCTCTAGATAACTTTCATCCTCATTCATAAAAAAAAAACACATTCCTACCACAAACATCAACGTTAACTCTATTTACATCAATATTCACAATACATTAAAATTTCAAAATTAAAATTCAGCATAAATTTTAATATCAGAAAATTTCAAGATTAAATTTGTTATCATTTTAATGTGCATCCAGAATTAAAGTCCTTGTAGGATGCCTACTAATTACTATAACAATATATGCAGACCGGAGTCTGAGTACAAAGGGAGCATCTACCACCCCTTTACGTTAATTAACCAGGTTCGTCTAATTGAGCTCAAAGACATACCCAAATTTTCATCATAATCCAGAACATAAATACAAAATACCCCTTTCTACTTAAACAAGAAAATGTCACCTTAAAGTTAAAATTTTGCTGTTAGTACAATTTCACTACTGTCCATTTTAAAATAAACAAATTATAAAGTTATTCAACACACACCAAAATATCAAAGTTCGAACAAAATAGTATAATTTACCTGAAGGTTACTGCACTCGTAGCTTCAATGTACATCGTCCCTTTGTTAATCACACCATTCCAACAGGGTTATATTTACGGCTTCTGATTCTCAACGCTTTTACAATTTTCTCCATCACCATTTATTTAAAGTTGTTTCAGGGCTTTTCCGGAACTCATCTGTGTATATCTGAACCTTGTTTTGTGGATCCAGACACGTTTATGCACCATCTAATTATTAATACCCCCGAAACATAGCAAAGAAATTCATACTTCTTTCACCAATATACGCCAAAACTGCCTACTTTTGTGTATTCATTTGTCGTTGTAAATTTTACTAATTGGTACAGTGATACTAAACTTTATTACCTTGTATCTTCTTTTCTAAGTGCACTAAAGTACATTCATTGTAGCACGTAAAGAACAAGCAGTTTTAAATCACCAAAATATACGAGCAAACTGTTTAAATTATTTAATCAAAACCGGAAAACTAAAAAGCACTGTTTAACGCATTGAATCAAGTCGCAGATCTAAGAGAGCTTGTTCATATTCATTTGGGTATATATAGAGGTTAGCCTGTCTGTCGGTCGAGTCCCCAAAACGGACAATTCTAAAGAATTTCGCATGCTAGGTTCCCATTCCGCAGCCCGGCATGCGATTTTTACGAAATTTGCACTCGCCCCAGTTAAATCTCAGAAATTTCGACACGGCTTGCAACGTCTGGAAATAACTAACTGAATTTTATACAGAAATGTTATTTTTATCTCTCAATTTTGCCTTTTACTTTCAACCAATCGCAACCCCATGACGTTGCTCTACTCACGCCTTTTTACTATATGTGTCTCGGTCTTGCGCATATTATCTGTCTCTATCTACCCTGTTCTTATTGGTGCAAATTGATATTCTTTATTATCGATTATTTCAGTCCATGTGGACTGTGAAATAACCCACCTTTAGCATTTCTCGTAACTATTATGTGACGGTTTCTCCAACATTCTCTGTAACCATTAATTATCTGCAAAATTTACGCAGAATGAGCTTTTTAAAAATACGCAGGTGTTCAAACATAATAACACTTCTACGATTTGCATTTTATTGGGTTTTTACAAGTTTTTATAGATATTATATGTTACTAACGGTTCAATTAACTTCAATTAAAAATAATACCCTTTAATTTTTAGTGAATCCTAATTAAATATTCAATTACTATCAGTACATTTTGTTTAATACCGGTTACTTAAAATAGAGTTAATTAATATAAATTTTGCACGTAATTTCTCTTTGTTTCTTTACTAGGAATCATTAAATTACACGTAGAGCTTTTTAATACTGCTTCTTTTGATCTAAAGCGTCTTGTACATGATTTAAATCTCCCTTATTTTTAATGAACCGAATGAATTTTTATGCTTCACGCTTTTATTTAATAACGCGTACCTTTTCCCAAAGCTTCTACACGGTGATTAAAATTATTTGATGTGATTATTTAATTTTCTACCCTGGTCTAAATATGAGTAATATATTATTATTTACCTCCCACTCCCTTTTACTTGCTTTCTGTTGTCTGTCTTTATTCTATATTCTTAAAAAATTTTATTTTATTTTACCCCTTTTTGTCGCGCCTTTTTATGTAATGTGCAAACCTAATGCACGCCCCGTACTTGCAACGTTTGGTTGGTTCTTTAATTAACTTTCTATTTCAATGCCTCGACTATTTAAGCTCTTAAATCTCAGGGTGTTGAAACTACTTATAGTGAGTTCTGTTATAAGTAAATGTGCAAAGTCCAACCAAAGTGCCCACTCTTTTGTTTTAGTACTAAATTTTTACTCTACTTTTGTATATGCCAAAATTTTACTACGATCAACGTCGCTTTGTGCCAAATGAAATTACTACCAAAATTTATGACTATTTTTTTTTGACGTTTTAAGATATATCAGCACTCACCTGGTATATACTCCGTTCTTGGCCGCTCTAACTGCTGGCTCAAAATCCTTGTCACCGTATGCGTCTTTACACTGATGCCCTACTGATTTAATTTTAGTACCGCTTCCAGGTGTCGTCCTTTAATTTTGTCTGCTCCCCAATACCTGAAATAATTAACCCTAATTTAGAATTTTGAATACCCTGTGCCGTAACTTCCCCTGTGCTAATTTCTGCTTTAATTCTCCACTACCAATTGCTGCTCTCCAAAATTCCGCTCCTCGTGTTCTCAATTAATCGGTCCGCTTCTTCGTATCTAATCCAAATCTACTCGTCGTCCTAATATATCCTCTCGATGTCCTGCTACAAATCTATAAATCGCTATCCAAATCCAACTTCTTTCCTTTATATAATTCCTCTCGATGTCCTGCTACCTAATATCGCTATCCAAATCCAACTTCTTTCCTTTATATAATTCCTCTCGATGTCCTGCTACCTAATATCGCTATCCAAATCCAACTTCTTTCCCTTGTATAACCACTCGATGTCCAGCTACCTAATATCGCTATCCAAATTCAACTCCGTTCCTTTATATATTTCCACTCGATTTCCTGCTACCTAATATCGCTATCCAAATCCCACTTCTTTCCTATGTATAACCACTCGATTTCCTGCTACCTTTCCCAATATCTTTCCAATTCTATATAATTATCCTTCGTTTCGCCGTCGCACTATCACTACTCTTTACACTTATTACTTTCGTCGCTGTTGCTTCTTTACCCTTTCTTTACTAAATCAAAACTCTTTATAATCAAATACTTTTATTAACTTCTTTTAAAATCGTATACAAATTAGCACAGTTTGAAAAACACGTCTTTTTACAAAAAAATCTCGAAATAATCTCCCGTTGTTTACTTTCCAAGGCGACCATTTTAACTTTTTAGCCTACTAAATCTTAAATTACATAACAAAATCGTCCAATAACATTCTACCATTTCGTTTGTGTCGCACATACCATAGTTCATGTCCTTTTACACTTTCATTTCACATATAATTCTAGTATTTGTCCTAAATATTTACATTTCACCAATCACATTTGACGTTGTTATAACTAATAATTTTGAGTTTACAAATATTGTCCAAAAGTTGATTCTATTTAAAATGAAAAACCAAAATAAATCACACTTGACCCTGGATGCGCGGTTGATCGTATACATCCATAGACACATCCGGTTTCTGGACGGCAAATGTACTTCAATGGCCTTTAAAATTCAAACTCGGTATAAACCCTTGAGCACTGTACATCTTACTACGTCATTTAGTCATTTTAATATTACCTTTTGGCACTTAATTTCAACTACCGTTTTGAATGGTATTTTAGTATATGAAAAATACGGCAAACATACGTTTTTAAGTTTATGTGATCAAATATGTGGATTATTTTTCTTGGCATATACTACCTTGTACTAAACAACCCTTAGAACTCTTGGTAGCTCCCTTATACATTAATATATATATATATATATATATATATATATATATATATATATATATATCTAGACTTTACGACCTACAAGTTTAATAGTTTAAAAGTTTAAAAGAGTATACTTTTATTAGAGACCTATAACCCACAAATATTTATATATATATATATATATATATATATATAAAAAGGTTCTTGATAATTCTTGAGCGTAGTTAAATTAGAAAAAATTACAATTACAAAAAAAGACTTTTCTTAGAATCATTTCATATAAACCAAGAACAAAATTCCATCAATCACAAAGAAGACATCAATAATTTACATACAGTTTACTCATACCTATACACTTTTAATCCAAAAAAATATACTAACTATAATGATATTGCTTACACACAGAATTCTATTTAATTTAAGTCAAAAGTCAACCTGTTTACTACACCTGTAAAAATATGATTTTAAAATCTAACTATTTTTATGCAACCCACCATACAAAAAATTTTTTTACAAATAAACCACATACTACTATTTAAATAAAAAATATAAGCAAATAGTGTCATAATTTGTTGATTGATGTCATCCTTGATCCTACATTTTTGTCAAATAAGTGAACTGACATTTCATTCAAAATTTAAAATTAATTTTAATTCTTAATCAGTAATATTACAAGCTTCCTTCTGTTACTTTTATTATGGGTGAATACATAAAATAATTTTATCAAGTAATAAGTAAGTTAAACATATATTACCTGTTATATGAATTACCTATTTATATACTTTTCATGTAGATCGATGATTAAGGTGTAAATTATCACCGAAACGTACGATTTAATACAAATGATACACATTTAATGTTTTGTGTTTAATTTTATGAGCGACTTTATCCCAAGAACCAAAAAACAAAATCTTTTCTATATATATATATATATATATATATATATATATATATATATATATATCATTATCATCATCATCATTAGGTCTTCAGTCCTGGAACTGGTTAGACGCGTACCATCATTGTTTCCTATTCTGAACTAACCTACAGATTTCCCTGACATTTGCACTGTCTGCATCTATCACTATCTGATCTAGGTCAACATCTACCTCTTTTTACCTATTTCTGCTTGTAATATATCCTATACTATTCCCCAAAAATGCCTTAGAACATATTCTGCCCTTCTATTTCTCTTATCTTTTTCCCCAGATATCCTTGTCCCCTACTATTTCTATAACCTATTTTATTATTTTTATCTGTCCATGCTATCGTCCTCATACATCTGAAGCACAGCATTTCAAAAGGCTGCTACCGTTTTTCTGTCTGCGTTTCAGACTGTCCGTATTTCATAGGCATACTGTGCTGTGCTCCACACATATGCTTTCAACAATTTTCTTCTTGTTCTATGTTTGTTGTCTTTCCTCATAGGCGCTGTTCTTTCTTGTTAGGTGCAGTTTGGTCACCTTCTATTGTTCTACAATTATATCCTATTTCTCCGACCTTCAGTGGTTGTGAAGGGAGGTAAGCAGCCTGTGACTGCCAAGTTCCCACAACACTTAACCATTTATCGATTTAATATATTTTCCAATATATCTTTTTGCACAGTCAACATTTCGCAACCAACAACTAGTTGTTTATACTAATCATCAGATTTATCTGCGCTTATTTTTTCGTCATTAGGTTTTCCGTCACAAAACTGGTTGGACACGTACCTGCACTTATTTATATTCTGAGCTAGCCTACATAGTTCCCTGAAATTCTCAAACAGCATGTGTATACAGCTCGTTCCCCTTCTATTGTTTTCTAATTTTATGCCCTATTTCACCGAGATTCAGTGAAGGTGGTTAAGCAACCTGTGGCTACCAAGATCCCCCAACACTTAGACATTTGCCGAAATAATGGTTTTCCAGTAAATCCTTTCACACACTTAACATTATTAGAGAATATTGCCCAACCAATTCTTGTAGTTACTTATAATAATCATCATGTTTAAGCACAGTTATTTTTTCGTCATTAGTTTATCCATCTTGGGATTAGTTGGATGTGTACCTCCATTGATTTCTATTCTGGGCTAGCCTACACATCTCCCTGAAACCTCTACAGCTTACATCTTTTACTATCTGTATGCAGTAGTCTAATCTAGGTCTGCCTCTTCTTCTCTTTTTTCCTATCTCTGCTTCTAATATATTCCGCACATGTAGTGTTCTCTCGGGGGCTTCAGTAGAGGTGATTAAAACAAAGTCGAAGACCATTTCACATCTTTAATTTAATTATCACTTTAAGGTGCAGTACAACTGTTACATCTGAGGGTTAGACTTATAATGCTCTTATTCTATATTAATTCTTAACTGCTAACAATGATTATGCAATTATGCTTATTTACTAATTCCAATTACACCTAGCCTACACACACATACAGACACAGGCAAACAAAAACACATAAATCTAAGAGGTATAGAACCTAATGCGATTTAAAAACTATGTTTGTGGTTCTGTTGTTGTTCTTATTTTGGAGTCTATCTCTAGTAAATATGCGTATATGCAGCTAAGATTATCTATATCTTTCTTTAAGTTTAGTGCTTCTGGTTCTTGTGCAATCCTAACCATTTCTATAAATTTTCTTTTTGTAGTGTCTTTTTCTACATCTAGAATTACTGCTTCGGTATAATTCATTTTGTGGCCTGTTTCTATACAATGCGTTGACAGTGCTGAAGAATTAACGTTTCTTCTCGTATCACTTTTATGTGAAGTAATTCGTTGATGGAGCGTTCTTGATGTTTGGCCAATATAGTTTTGAATACAATTACAACAAGGAATTTTGTATACTATGTTAGATTTTAGTTCTTTGAAGTTGCATCTTTGATTTTAGTGTAAAGGCTTCTGCTTAATTTGACATTTTTAATGCTATTTTAATTCTAGGGTTTTGATCAAAAATGTTATCCGTTTGGTTAGATCTCTGATATAGGGTAAGCTTACGTATTTTGAAAGACTATGATCTTGTGTTAGGTTGTTGGTTTCTTTTTGTTGTGTTTGTGGTTTTGGATGCTTTTTGATAGGTGTATTATATATGAGTTTTGTTATAAATCTCCTAGGATAACCGTTTTTTTGAAGTATTTCATGAAGGATTTTTAAATTCTTATCGATAAAGGATTGATTTGATAATTTCACTATTCTTGTTTTTAAATTTAAAATGGTATTGATCTTCATAAACATGGGATGGTATGACATATAGTTCAGGTATCTGCCAGAGGAAATTGGTTTTTTGTACCAGTCTGTTACGATGGTTGTATTGTTCCTTATTAATTTCATATCTAGAAAGGATACAGATTTGTTTGTTTCATTTTCAACGGTGAATTGTAATTCATCATAGGTGTTGAAAGTATTTAGTATTGAGTATAGACTACCAAATAAAAATAGAGTATGAAGACCTAGACAAAGCTATGTTAGTCAAATTATTAGGGATTCAGGTTAAGGGTATGTGGACCTTTTTAGACTAGCTCAGAATAGAAAAGAATTTAGAGCTGCGTCAAACCGACCCTAAGTAAGTTCGAAAACAAAACAAAAAAAATAAATTAATAAAAATCAGTTAAGTAAATGTCTCCATGACATAACTCACAATTAGTTAGCGGTCTGGCATGTTGGTAGCGATTCGTTACTTAAGCCTTACCATAACAAATAATTTAATAAACGTCACCATGACATAATTCACAATTAGTTAGCGGTCTGGCATGTTGGCAGCGATTCGCTGCTTAAGCCTTACCATAACATATAACTTCCTAGCGTATATGAAAATGAATCATATTTGCTCTAAAAATGTGACTGAAAGTAAACCTTTGCGGCCCTAGGGCCGCTAAACTCATAACAGCATTATTTTGTAGGTTTTTCACAATCTAGACACCTATGACTATCATTGAGATTCATTTATTGCGACTTTGACGTTTCAAATAATTTTTCATTTAATCTCGACGTCGATGTAGTGTTAATGAGAGTTTCGAATAAAAATATAAAATAATCATACATGAGTAGTGAATAATTGTAATTCTAACTGAATAACTGTTAGTGAAAATGAATGGTAATTTAAACAGTGATGATGACGAAGAATTTACAAGTACTCTGCCGGACTTGCAAGAAGCGAGCAATGCTTCTTTAAATCTTTTACCCAAAAAGTCTAGAGAACGGTACGAAAAATACTATGAATTATTTAATAAATGGAAAAAGAATAAAAAAGCTAAAAATATAACAGAGAATGTTTTACTTGCATATTTATCAGAAAGATCGAAACTTGTAAATGCAGCTATTCTATGGTCAGAATTTTCAATGCTAAAAAGCACTTTTAAAGTCAAAGAAAATATTAATTTTGATAATTATCATAAAGTTCAAGCATTTTTGAAACAAAATTCTGTAAAATACCTTCCCAAAAAATCTACAATTTTGACTCAAGAACAATGTATTCAATTTTTAAGGAGGCAGATGATTCGGAATATCTAATGATAAAGGTATACAAATAAAATTATTGTAAATTTTTTTAGATTAACATTACATTGTAGGTTTCTCTTATTATGGGAGTATATGGAGCTTGCGCCGAAATGAGTTGACGAATGTGAAACTTGACCACATAGATAATAGAGGAAACGTATTGATTGTTACAGTTCCACAAACCAAAAATAATATTACAAGAACATTTACAGTCACAAACACTACAGTTGATGGACTGAATCTACTTACAATATACAACAAATATGTTTCTATTAGACCTACCCACATTACTCATAATCGCCTATTCATTTATTACAAAAATAATAAATGTACAATACAACCGATCATAAAAAATGTATTTAGCAAAATTCCAAGCAAAATAGCCACCTTTTTGAAATTGGTTGAACCTAGTACATACACAGGCCATTGCTTCCGCCGTAGTTCTGCAACTCTACTAGCTAATGCTGAAAGTAATTTAATAACTCTTAAGAAACATGGAGGATGGCGTTTTTCTGCAATTGTTGATGTTCGGTCTCTTTGTCGCACGTTCGCGTGGTTAATTTTAAGTTATTAAAATTTGTAGTCGTAAATCTAATAGTAAAACTGTCATCCCTTGTTCCCTTATATCCTGCCATAAAAATTCCTTCTGCATCTGTGAATAAGTTGGACAAAGAGTAGTGAACAAACACTTTCTTATGGATATCGAAGCAGAACGGTCGTCGGTTTCTTCGTTCGGTATCGTAAGTTAGTCAAGTGCCGCAGTCTTTATTTGTGAAACCCCCTAAAAAACACAGTGCAAGTGTAACATAACAGACTCAATTCGCATACAGTCCACTTGGTTGAAGGAAGAGGAACTGCAGTTTAGAAAAACAAAACACCGCGGAGGTAAGTCGATGTATAAATTTATAAGACCCCCCGCGCGTGAACAAAATTGGTCCTTCGAGCCGGATCTTTAATTAAATAATTAGTTCCTATCCTTTAAGCTCCTTATATTTAAATTTATAAAATTGTCGTAGTTTTTATTATGGTTAAACGTGTTACACAGAAAAGAACATATTGCTTGCAAATTGAATGATAAATACATCTGGTTATAACGGTAGATTTTACAATACATTCCTTATCCTTTGTGGCAAAGATTAGGGTCGTCGTCGGTATCTTTTGATGTAAACTATTTATGTGGGTTATTGTATCCTAAATCTTTACCTTATTTGTCACTTCAAGTTGGAGCAACCATTCGGGTTCATGCAACTTGTATAACAAAGGGGTTATTGGTATTTATTTGAAACCTTAAAAGCTTTGTCGGGCGAGCACTGTAGTTAGTTGCATTTTTCTATTAATAATTTAGTTTTGTAGATTAATTATTTGTAGCGTATTCGAGTTACGCATTGTTTTTATATTAATTTTGTCGTTCATTAATCATTAATCAAATATGGTTATATCAATTGATAAAGCTATTCTTGAAGCTAAATTTGTAGTTAAAAAGTTGGATCACATATACAGTAAGATCAACCAACCGGAAGACGTATCGATTGTTTTAATTAGAGCGTCGATTAAAAGTGTCGAACAGATTGAAACGCTTTTCAAATCCTTTTGCAAGGATATTTTCTTTGATGAAGAAAGTGAACAATTGGATGAATTTTCTGCTCTTAGGGTGAAAATCGATGATTACCTATTAGATATTCGTATTATCGCTGAACAATGCGAATTAGATCGGGTAGAAAATAAGCCAAAGGTGGAAAATATGAATAATTATTTTTCGTCGAATTGTGGAAAAATTCGCTTGAAACATCTTTCAGTCACACGCTTCTCCGGACGAATTTCAGATTTTGAGAGTTACAATGCAATTTATAAGCGGTTGATTCATGATAATGTCAGTTTGTCACCCGTTGAAAAATTTTGCCATCTCGTTGATACATTAGATGAGTCGTCGCGTGGCTTAATAAAACACTTGCCATTAAATGATTATGCATACGAGGAAGCCTATAAAATCATTACTAATCGTTTTCAGTCCAAGAGGTTATTACTTTCAACATATTTTAATGCTCTCGAAAAATGCCCTAAGGTCAGTTCCTCAGACTCGCATGCGGCAATTAATTAGTTGTTTTGATGAAAATATATTCGCGTTAAGGCAGATGGAAATAGATTTATTAGATTTCACGTTGTTTAATCTGTTATCGAAAAAATTAGATACAAACATTTTAAAGCGTTTCGAATTAGGAAATAGTGACGAAATTCCTTCGTTTAAAGATTTAAGGTCGTACATTGAAAAACAATGTAGTGTTGGAAATAAATGACATTGCTTCAGGAACATGCTTAAAATCTCGAGATTCCGTTAAAGAAAGAGAAAAAGGAAGGTTCGTTAGCACTTCGGCTAAAACCTCTTTAGTTAGTACCACCAATGATAGTAAAAATTGTAGTTTATGTCAAGCTGTGCATCCTATTTATAGATGTAAGCAGTTTCTCGATAAAACCCCTCAAGAAAGATTTGAGGTGGTAAAGCTTAAAAATCTTTGTATCAAATGCTTAAATACTTCACATTCGATGAAAAATTGTACGTTCGATTGGTCGTGTAGGAAATATCATCAGTCGCACAATTCGTTGCTTCACTTCGATAAACAAGAAAAATCGGTGTCGCCACGCCGACAAACCCATCGTCAAAAGTCAGCGTCTCCTCGGAGAGCGGCGCCTAGACTTACTTCTACTAGTAGACCTAGTGAAGACAATCTGTCGTCGTCGGTTGTGCATGAACAACCTGCCACTAGCTCGTTGATTTCGACGTCATTAGAACACACAACCACGCTGTTAGCTACGGCAATGGTGTCGGTGCTTGATTATACAGGAACATTGCAATCTGTTCGTGTAATATTAGATAACGGATCCATGGAAAGTTTTATGACTGAAAGGTGCCGTCAGAAATTAGGTTTAAGGAAACGGAGAGCCAATGTCACTGTTCAAGGACTTGGCTTGAATTCGTCGTTGGTGTCTGGTGCACTATCGTGTGTAGTCAGCCCTCGGGAGCACGGTCTCCAGCATATGGAATTGATTGTTATATTTTACCTAACATTTGTAATCAATTACCTTCGTCGTCGATAGGGGTCAAGGAATGGTCGCATACTCGAGGTTTGGCCTTAGCTGATCCTATTTTTAATGTTCCTGGTAAAATTGACATGCTACTCGGAGCGGAAATCTTTGCTCAGGTTTTGTTGAACGAGTCTCGTTGGGGTGTCGGTAACGAGCCAGTTGCTATTAAAACAACCTTTGGTTGGGTTTTAACGGAAAGGTCGTTTCCCGAATAGTTCTATTACGTCGTTGTGTGCTTTCGTTGAACCCTTAGACAGTGACATTCGTCGATTTTGGGAATTAGAAAATATTCCCTTCAAAAAACACATTTCTCCTGAAGAAGAAAGGTGTGAAAATCAATTTGTGGAAGGTTATAGACGTAACAAGGACGGTCGTTTTGTAGTGTCCTTGCCCTTTAAAATTTCGGAACCCTCATTTGTGGGTACGAGATCTATTTGTATTAAAAGATTTTTGTCTTAGAACGTCGTTTGTTAAAAAATCCTGAATTGTATTCAGATTATAAAAAATTTATGGAGGATTATTTGACAAGCGTTCACATGGTTCAAGTGAAATCGCCTGAAAATTCGTCGGGTTATGAAAAAATGTATTACATTCCCCATCATGCTGTACATAAGCGGGATAACACTACCACCAAATTGCGTGTGGTTTTCGATGCTTCGTGTCAGGAAAGTGTCGTGGAAAGTCGTTAAATGATAGCTTGGGTATTGGTCCTGCTTTGCAAAAGGACATTGCAGTTTTGTTATTGCACTTTCGTGTACATCCTATCGTAATTACAGCTGACATTAAACAAATGTATCGGCAGATTTTGGTTAAAGATACTCATCGTAATTATCAACGTATCGTCTGGAGATTTTCTCCGTCAGATCCTATTATGGACTTTAAATTAAATACTGTAACTTATGGAGTTTCGTCGTCGCCTTTTTTTGGCCTTGCGTACTGTTCAAGAATTGGCAAGGTTAGAATCAATTAATTTTCCTTTCGCGTCATCGGTATTGGCGAGCGATACCTATGTTGATGACTTAGTCACTGGATGCAATTCGATTAAAGCTGCTAATCAATTAATTGGTGAATTGAATAGTATTTGCACTAGTGGTGGTTTTCAATTAAGAAAATGGAGTAGTAATTGCCCGGAAGTGATGTCCAACTTGAGGGAGTCCCTGTCCAGTTCGGACGCAATTACATTTCAAGATAAAGATAGTGGTTCAATAAAAATTTTGGGCCTTTCGTGGCGTGCTCTTACAGATGCATTTTTATCCAACTTAGACGTTGAAGAGCGCACTTGCACTAAGCGTAATATTTTGTCGGCTATCGCAAAAATTTTTGATCCTCTCGGGTTGATAGCACCTGTAGTACTGTTCGCTAAACGTTTAGTTCAAGATCTTTGGCTTTTAGGTCTCGGGTGGGACCAAGAGCCTCCATTGGAAGTCATACAAAAATGGAAACATTGTTTGGGTGAATTGCCAACGGTTTCGAACATTGAGATTTCGCGTCGCATCGTATGTCATAATTTTAAAAGGCTGGAGTTGCATGGATACTGTGATGCTTCTGAAGCCGGGTATGCAGCTGTCATCTATTTCCGTTCGTTCGATCTAGAAGGTAATATTACCATTTCATTAGTATGCGCAAAATCGAAGGTTGCTCCTACTAATCGCGTTTCATTGCCCGTCTCGAATTGTGTGCTGCCGCATTTGGCAGATTTAGTAGATTTCGTCAAAATACTTATACAGATATTTTATCATTTAGTAATATTTTCGCGTGGTCAGATTCTACTGTTGTTTTGTCTTGGATTCGGTCTTCCTCGCATAAGTGGAAGACATTCGTTAGCAATCGCATTTCGCATATTCAAGAACGTATTCCTCCATCTTCGTGGTTTCATGTCAAGTCCCAGGATAACCCTGCGGATTGTGCCTCACGTGGACTTTTGGCTTCAGAGTTGGTTCATCATCCATTATGGTGGACAGGACCTTCCTGGTTAGTGCGTCGTAGCGAAGAATGGCCAGTAACATCGCTGCCAAAACTTATCGACTCATCTCAGATGGACGTCGAATATCGTACTCTGTCGTTAACAGTCGTTATGTCTGACAATTTCTTAGATTTGTTGTTGGATAAATTTTCAAAACTGCAGAAAATTTGTAGGATTATTACATGTATTCGTCATTTCATTAGTAATGTTCAAGGTCCAGCAGATTTGCGTTCAAAATATTCTGATAGTTTGTCTCTAGCTCAACAGCAAGAGGCTATACAGTTATTGATTAAACGAGTTCAAACAAATGTTTTTTCCCAAGACATTACTAATATTAAAACTGGAAAACTTGTTAGTAAACAACTTCGTAGCCTTAGTCCGTTTCTAGATAGTCGTGATTTGTTGAGGGTGGGCGGTCGCCTATGTAATTCTGACTTGTCGCATGATGCAAAATTTCCAACTTTGCTTCCTCGGTCGCATCGGTTGACTGAAATTGTTATCTTAGATTCCCATGAAAGATATTTACATGGTGATAGGGACGGTATCGTTCGGATACCTACAGTCAAGACATCCCAAGGGTTAGTTAAACGCCCTCTAGTGAAACTATGTTTACTGCCAGTTACGTGATATTTAATGGTATGTACACATATATTCACTTATATAAGTTTGTCGGTTAGGTTTCTTAGTTAATAGCTCTAATTAGTTTTAAATATAAAATAAGTTAGTTCATACTTATTTTGGTGGGCGGGATGTTCGGTCTCTTTGTCGCACGTTCGCGTGGTTAATTTTAAGTTATTTAAATTTGTAGTCGTAAATCTAATAGTAAAACTGTCATCCCTTGTTCCCTTATATCCTGCCATAAAAATTCTTTCTGCATCTGTGAATAAGTTGGACTAAGAGTAGTGAACAAACACTTTCTTATGGATATCGAAGCAGAACGGTCGTCGGTTTCTTCGTTCGGTATCGTAAGTTAGTCAAGTGCCGCAGTCTTTATTTGTGAAATCCCCTAAAAAACACAGTGCAAGTGTAACATAACATAGACTCAATTCGCATACAGTCCACTTGGTTGAAGGAAGAGGAACTGCAGTTTAGAAAAACAAAACACCGCGGAGGTAAGTCGATGTATAAATTTATAAGACCCCCCGCGCGTGAACAGTTGAAAAATATAGATGATTGCTTATCAAATAAGATTAAAATTTCTCAAAGAATCCTAACAAATCAAGAACATCAGCAGCCTAGTAGCAGCACAAATAACACAATTGGCATGTTAAATGCTTTAAACCAAATAAATGAAATACCAGTTAATATAGATAGACCGTCAGTGTCATCGATAAAAATAAATCACCATGCTACCAGCACCTCAAATACTTACCAAGTGCCTACAAATTCTGGTATTACTATCCATAATAATGCTCAAGGGATAACTAATATCAATTACTATAATAAATAAATACGTCAAATGTTATTAACCTTCTTTATTTTGTGTTATTTTTTCTATTTTTATTTCTTTAATGCTAGGCGAAAAACAGTTGTGTGTCACACAGGCAGAAATGCATTAGCAGCCCTTAGCTATCAGCTGCCCTCGCTCGCTCAGGCATCTAATAGCTGCGGGCTGCTAATGCTCACTTTCTGCCCTTGTGACACAATATACTATAGAGCTGCATCAAACCGACCTAAGCTCGAAAACAAAATGATGATGTATTATTTTACCTATCGACTTTTAATTTCTTCATTTTCTTGTTACTACAGGCTCAAAATACACATTTCAAAACAATTATTTTTCTCATTTCGTACAAGCATGTAATAAGAAAATTAAATTAATAGTAATATAATACCATCTTAACAAAATTAGAGATATACCTTCAAAAATTCTCGTAATTTTGCTGCCCTAATGACAAAGCTCAAAATAATAAAGAATATAACTGCTAATAAACAAACATAATCAAATTTGGTAGTAAGCAGTAATATGGCCAGTGAACACTATACGAACTGAATATGGCAGAAAGTATGTTCTGCATGGTCATAGATCAATAGGAAAAAATGGCAGTAATTAGGCAATACTTGTTTTGATGTCAATTCCTAGCATCGTAATTGGTAATTCCATTTTTACCGACTTTCTTGTCATAATAATATTGTGCGGCTATAGATAGCGCTGTAACTTGTTACAGGAAATGTATGTGATGTAAGAATGAATAAGTTTGTTTCTGGGCCAATGTGATTGAATTGAATAAAAACAATATAACATGGCATTTGTGTAGTACGCAGTGTGTTGTGTTTACATTAATAACTTCTTATTTTTGTTTGTTATTCGAGAAGTGAGTGTTATAAACGAATAAATGTGCAACGGATTATAACAAGATTAGTGTTGTGGGTGAGTAAAAATTGTTTTTGTTATTATTTTATAGGGTTGTTCAAAAATAATTACAGCAAAGTTGAAAATATTTAGGAAACAATTCACTATCGTTTATATATTCGGATTTATTAGAAACGATCATTTATAAAATCTTACAATTGACTTTAGTGTATGTTTATGTTGTTAAAACGCACATTCATTAATAGGTTATAACAGATACTTCCCAATGCATTGCAACTACAATGCACCTTACATAATAACATATGTAGAAGTTTAAAGTGCGTTGACCTAACCTTGACATTAGTTTAATTTGGATGTTGAATGAAGTAAGCTCTTTCATTCCATTAAAATCAAATATAACACAATAAACTGTTTTATTATGAAACTTTGGTAGCAACAGATGAACTGGTACAGCTTAGGTTCTTGTTGCACAACCTCTGCAATTGTTTTATCCAAGGGATTTCTTGTTTAAAATTTAATTTCTTATGATCATTTTCTTATCGTAGTTTGTATTTACTTTAAATTTCAAATCTGTGTAGTAATTACTAAGCAATGCACTTTGAAATTATTTTCCAACATAGTACAAACCTTCAAAGCAGTACTTGTAGGTTAATATTAAATGCATTGAACAGCAAAACATTATTTATTTGTTGTAAGAACATGAAATGTTGCAGTGTGCCTCACAAAAACTTCTAAATAATTCATGCTTATATGCAAACTTGGAAAGATTTTAAATTGCCTAAAATTATTGTTTATAGTGATATATTTAGTTTCCAAAAATAGCTATTCTCTTGTTTAAATGGGACTCTTTCATTAAATAATTATAAATAAATTGCCTTATTCACTACCTTTGAAGACTAATTATATCATAGACGTATTCATTGTTATTGTCAATGGTTAGTAGTCGTAAGCATGATTTTCTGTAAATACTTTGTATCATAAGTATCAGAGAAGTAGGTTCGTATGTCGATTTTCTAAATCGTACATAAATCACTAGCTGTAACTAATTAAAAAAATTAGAACGCAGTGCAAAGAATTTCTTGGATTCTCAATTTAACCTATCTCAATGCTTGAAATCCTTATGATCTGGTAGTGGTAGTTTTGTATTTAGTGGTTTTATTTTTTTAAACCATATATCAAGCAGGATTCTTATAAAGGTTGAGACGTTGGTAATATTTTGTTTTCTATTGGCTTGAATTTGCCAATTTTAAAATTTACGTAAAATACTACTGGGTTCCAATAAGGTTTTTCAAAAATAAAAAGTGAGGATTAACAGTGCTTTTTTCAGAACAAAGTTTTGTTGAAAAGTAGCACATTATTCCGTAAAGAGCAAGAATCTCAGATAAAGGCCAATGTACAAATTTATTCTACGTCATAATACGATCTTGGTTAATATGTGCTTGCTGTAGGCCTGTTTGGGTGCCATTTATTAGTAGTGAAGCATTTTTAACAGTAACCTAATCTCAACACTATTTTCTTAAAACTACCTGTACAGTATCATTGTCTAGCAATAAGGCATTACTAATTGTAACCTAACCTCAACTCTATTTTTGCACATATACTCATTGGAAAATCATTTATTTCTATGCGCACAAATACCCCCCGCAACATAATCGAAAATGATATTATTCTTAACATGCTGTTACGATTTATATTTTTGCAATACTTCATTAAAGATTTCTAAACCTATTGACTGCAGTGTCCATATACTTGCCACTACATAAACATATCTACGTACTACTTAAGGAACAAGCTGGGCATGACTCCCTGCAGTCGCAAAAATTGTTTAATTGGCACTCATACATTAGTTATTGGATCTCGTGAATAGAGACAACCAATGTAGCAGAGCTAAGCCTGCGTAACCTTGCCAACTGTCTGTCTAGATCTTAGATCCTGACCATACACACTCTTTAATAATTTCTATCACATTGTCGAGTGGGTTCGATGTAAAACATTTAATCCCTTTCTTGTTCGTTGCTCCATAAATGGCTATCATCCACTTGTTGAGCACCACCTAGTCTCTGTAGTACATCCGTTGTGTGAGCACACCCTTATTGATTTGCATCACATGTTCCATGCCTCCTAGTTGAAACATGTCCACAAACAAATATCACATATGTAGCTCAGCACTGGTACAATGGTTGCTGGAACGCACCTTAGCGAACTGATCAGACAACCACTGGAGACACCGCACACCTAGTGCCACATTACGTACAGTGCTTCTCATATTTCCATACACATACCATGATTCTTCCATCACTTCATACTGCACCTTATAGCATACATCACTGCATACTGCACCTTATAGCATACACAATAAAAGAAGTAACCCAACACTACCCAGGTTTGTTGTCGTAGTTTGCAGTATCTACAATATTGCCAGTTGGAACACTTCTTTGTTCTTCTAATAAATGATGTATTCTGCATATAAAAAAGTTACGTCATCTATACTATATAGCATCATGAGCTGCTGGACATTGTTGCTATCCATGGTGATAATGTTCAACAATAATTCTAGCAGGATTGGTTTGATTTAAGTCAATTGATTTTTTTATTTTTACTTTTAGATTTATTTATTTTAATTTTTAAATTAGTATAAATGTAATTCGTGTTCTGCCTTTTAAATGCATTTTCAATTAAAATAAATATTGAACACTTCGACCACAATATAATTTCTACAGTAGAAAATAAAATGCATTCATTTCTCTTATTATTTATTTAAATTTTAAAGTATAAATAGATTAAGACACAGAAATAAAAATAGTAAATATAAATAATAGATAAATCAAAATAAATATAAATTGTTTATTGTTTCTAACAGAGACACGTAAAAGAAGTAAAATTCAAAGAATAAACATAATGCAGGAATAAAATGAAAAAACCCTTACTTTTTTTTTGTGGTCAGGTTTTTTCATTTTATTCAAATTGTGCCACAGTGTTCCTATAGATTAATAATGCAGGAAATATATATTTTGTAAGAAACTAAATTTTTAATCATCATTTTTATTATAATACTTAACAGAAATACTAGCTTATTAGCTTTTTCTCCACCTAGTTTATTTCTTAGTTTTGAATGTACGAGTTCAAACGAAGTAAGCGTTCATTATACAGATGCAGAAGAAGCTATTACACACAGAAATTGTTTTATAATACGAATTCTTTGATATGTCGGATGTGTCTTTTTGTGATAACCACCACTGCAGAGAAGTTATGTTGGTCAATACTTCATCGGTGAACATAATTTTTTTAAAGAGTTTAGTGTGAGCATGAAGTTTTAAAATTAATTGTAATATACCAGTATCTCTATACATAATTCTTAGTTAGGGTGAAGTGGGGTAAGTGTAATCAGAAAAATAATATTTACACTTTAAATTATAATATCAAGAGACCCTAAAGAGATATTTCTTTGATTTTTCACAGTAGTACTAACTATCTAACCCTTAAGTAACTACATTATTAATTTTGTTCTACTGGGCATAGTTTTTTTTTTTATTAAAGAAAAATATAAATTATGTTCTCTGATTACATTTGCCCCAGCATTTGGGGCAAATGTAATCATGGCTTGTAATTCCCATAAGATGCGTATGTTAGAGTGGTTGGGACAAGTGTATTCAAGTATGAAAGAAGCCGTTTCACGTGCAAAAAAATGAACCTAATATCTTAATTTATAAGGAAGTTATAAACTTTTTTGTGGCACTATACTGGGGAAATAAATACAATTTGCATGTTTGTCTTATAAACATTTATTGAAACTGTACAAAGGGTTTTTGTTTATTTTAGCCTACATTATATGTGGCAAAGGATGTTGGAAAAATTAATTCTCCTCTTCGTCCTAAATTTGGTTCAGGTAGAATTAACTGGATGTCTGATGCAGGCACTGGGTGGTGGTCAATTTGTTCCGGCCAATGAAAAATAGAATTATGTGAGTTTTGGTTGGATTTTTTAAGAAACATAATCAAAGGTTGTGATTCTTCATCAAAGGCCATTATTTGACCAACATAAAATATGGTACTTTTCTTTCCTTTGAATGAAACCAGAACCCAATTTCTAATATCAGGTTGCTCTAAGTCATTACGCCCAAATAACAATTCCACTTGTTTTTTCTTCCTCTTCTTCCGCTACCCTTTTTGAATACATTGCAGTCTTCTTCTTCCAACTCACTATCACTCAGAATTTGGGCGTTGGCCTCTTCATCTGAAGAACTGGATGCAACAATACTTTTGGGAGTTCTTTTTCTAGTTTGAAACTTTTTTTGCTAAATCTTTAGTTTTCTTTGATTCAATTTTCACTTTTTTTGTTTCTTTTTTATCTTGCTCTGCTTTTTCCTTTTTTCTATATTTTCCTGTGCTGTAGTAATTTCAGCTTCAGACGCTACCTTTTTTCTTTTTTCTTTCTCATTAGGCCGATGGGACTGTCTTACAATCTTCAAATGACACATTCTCTTTACTTGGTCCTGCAATCGGTTCTGGTTCTGGAAGTGGTTGCATCTGCAAATATGGTGGTTCTATATCTTGCTGCCTGCTTGTACTTGGATCAGCATAATTTTCTTGTATGGAAGGTTGTGGAGTTTTTAAATGTTCTTCATATCTTCTTAGAGCTTCTGGATCATATTTATTGCGATCAACGACAGATCTATTAAATGGGTATATACAATTAAAATCATAACATAAGCATTCAAAAATTAGAGTTAATAACTAATTGAGAAATAAATCACTCCCTCATTCACGCAATCAAATACACAAGGAGTGCAACTGAAAAAAAGGGGTCAACCGTATGACGACAATGACTAATGGGTTTAGACCATCTGTAGATGCTCAAAGAATAGTTTGTGAAATTTATAACTCGTCGGAACATTATGGTGTTACATGCCGAAAATCGGCTATGTAAACATTTTTGGTAAGTTTTTAAATATGTGACTGATTTCGTGCCAATTTTTAAAAATAGACTTATGCGTGCATTTCTGGCACGTGGGATAGTTGCGTCGGCGCTAGAGAATGCGCAGACGTGGAGTGCGGAAGTAAGTGGCGGTTTTCCGACACACTGGGACTAGTGAACGAGATGTTGAACAGTGAGGTTTATATGTGTCGTCTTTTTTGTCTTCTCTTTCAGATAATGTAGTTTTCCTCTATTGTACCTATTATCGTTCCTTACCTGGTCGATTCTTTATCGTACCGCTACAGAAAGAAGAGGGAAGACAGAAAATCTGGTTTCAAGATGGCCTAATGTCACCCACACCCAACAACGAGATCAATGGAAAGGAAAATATGCTCCTGCCACAAAAATAACCGTAAGGTCGTGAATAGCTCCACTTTATTTTGTGAGTACATTTTATCTTTTTCTTAAAGGCACCTCTGGTATTACAATAAATATTTTTGGTATGTAATACAATTGAGACGCAATTCTGACGTAATACCTTGTTGCGCAATATTATGTACGCTTTAGTATGTATTGCCAACTGTCGTAGTGGCTCTTATCAATTACGCCGGGACTTTAGTGGTTATACCTTAGACTTTAATAGTCACGGGCGCTATAATAGTGGCGGTATAACAATGGATACTTACTGGAATTGAATTCCAAAGCAGTGCACCGGTGACCTGAAAAGATAAATGGTAACTCTGGGTTTAGTGAACCGGAATAGCAGACAATTCGTCATTCCTTGTATTATAACTACGGTTTGATAAAACAGAAAATTTTGATACTAGGTTGGATGAACATTTAGTTGAGAAAAGTTTGTAGATAAAAACAGCCATATGTAGCTTTCTTCTGTCGTTTAGTTTGAGCCATCTCATGTTAATGTAAAGTGGAGTTACATGATCTCGTTTTTTGAGGTTATGTATAAAGCGAATACAACAATTTTGTGCACGCTGGAGCCTATTGCTAAGTTCAGAAAATAAACTTGAATAAATAATATCATAATAATCAAAGTGTGGCATGATTAAATTTTGAACAAGTTGAAGTTTTAAGTGTGTTGGTAAAAATCGTTTATAACGATTCAAAGTGTGCAATGCACTGAAGACTGTACGACAAATATGCGTTATTTGCTTTCTCTAACTAAACTGTTGGTCAATGAAAATTCCAAGGTCCTTTATATAATCAGATAGTTTTACTGTGCTTAGTTCAAGCTTCGAGGTCGGAGCAGCTCTTAAATCAGTTTTGTGCAGTATTTTTGGGTTGCCAACAAGAATTGCTTTACATTTAGAAGAGTTAATTTGTAGACCATTATTCTTACTCCACTGGAGAATAGTAGAGGGATCCTCATTTACTTTAGTAAACGCAGAAGCGACATTATCTGGTTGAAAATGCAATAAAGCTGAACATTATCTGCGTAACAGTGGTAGCAGGTAAAGTAGTATTATTATCTCATGGCGGGTGATGTCACATGCGCAATAGGTTCAATTTAAACTTAAACCTCAAGATTCACAACGCTACAGTACAACCCACAAACATCTTGCTAGCAATGTGGCTTTAATACGTCATCACGAATATCCCATTTATTACGTTAAGTAAAATATTGTTTGTAAGGACCCCGTTCATGCTGGCGGTATCTAGAAATTCATAAATATATGAAATAAATCCAGACCTCCATATAATATCGGAGCTTTTACTTGTTTTTACTTATAAACAATTCTAGGTTCGTAATTTCTTTATCCGTAAATATTTGCTGTGGCAACAGTGCACATACTCAGCGGATCCCAATACTATATATACCGAATGTGAACCGTAACTGTCATTGTCATTCTCGCTCTTATCAAGGTCTTATTGTTTTCAGTTTTCCGTTTTAATATTTGTATCAAGTAATAGTCATCAAAACAGTATTTTTCAAAACTAACTGATAGTTAATTTATTCAGCAATATAAGTATTTAAAAAGAATGTTCGTTCGATGATTAATTATGATATTTTTTAGAGTAATATTATGAATAAGAAGGAGGTGATTCATAGTCAAGGACGACAGATTGTTTTTAATGTTTTAATATTTGAAACGCATAAAAGATTCGGGCGCCTCCAACCTGAACAATTTGCAAGAGTGCGTGGCTGAAGCAACAGGTGTGTCATTGCAGATGGTGCAAAGAATTGTAAAGGAAGGTACAAACAAACCACCCTACAGCAAGTTCAGTTCATCAAGGAAAACCGTAAATAAATCAAGCCCTAAGTCAACAGTGAATGGATTTGACGAAGAGATTCTAAGAACCGTTATGTATCAGTTTGCAGCAATACATAAACGTAAACCGACTTTGAAGTTAGTGTTTGACGAATTTAAAAATGATTGCCCTCATCACACGGGAAAATTAGGTTCGTTCAGAAAAATTGTTGTAAGAGCAGGGTTTCGTTGGAAGAGAACTGTAGGTAACAGGAAAATTCTTGTTGAACAAATCAATATAAGGGCAAAGCGCACCATATGTTTGAAAAATCTTAGTAAGTATAAAGAAGAGGGCAGAAGCATTGTGTATAACGATGAAACATGTCTGCACAGTTCTCACAGTGTAACAAAGTGTTGGGATTGACGGCACCACCAAGGGTTTGAAATCGCCAGTTTCAAAAGGGAAGCGTTTGATAATTGTTCATGCAGGTGGAAAAAATGGGTTTGTTCCAAATGCAGAATTGATATTTAAGTCTGGTTTGAAAACTCGGGATTATCACGATGACATGAATCATCGCAATTATAAAAAGTGGCTGCAAGAAAAGTTAATATCAAATTTGGAACCAAATTCAGTGTTTGTGATAGACAATGCGTCATATCATAATGTTCTTGTGCATCCTAATCCTACTTCAAGTTGGAAGAAAACAGATATGCAGAAATGGTTGAAGGAACGAAATATCCTCTTTTAATGTAAGGAAACCAAGCCTGAATTATATTCCAAAATTAAGGCACATAAACCTGTTCATCAGCTGTTTGTAATTGACCAGCTACTGGCAGAACATGGTCATGTAGTATTGCATTTACTCCATATCACCCACAACTACATCCTATCGAGATGATTTGGGCGTTACTTAAAAACCGTGTCGCTGCATGTAATGTAATCTTCAAAATAGATGATGTATGGAAGTTGGCATTACATGTGATTTTCCAATGCTCCACCCGAAGGTACTACACTGGCCAGGAAGCGAGTTTTTTTTTACCTAGAAAATTTTGAATTTTTCCGGACCCTTGCTGTTCCAAGCAAGGTAGGGATCTTTAACGTGCGTGACAACACTCACACACGGGACCTCCATTTTACCTCTCATCCGAACGAGGGTGTATTTTTGTGAAAAATGCTCGCCTAACATTTTTCAAGCGGACCGTGGCGGGATTCGAACCCGGGACCTAGGGCGTAGTAGTCACACACATACCACTACGCCACGGAGCCGCCTTGTATGGAAGTTGGCAGCAGAACATATAAAAAATATTAGAATCAACGAGTGGATTAAAGTATGTCTGCACGTAGAGAAAATTGAAAAGGATTATATGGAATGAGAAACTTTAATAGACGAGGTTCAAGACCTAATTATACGGGTTGATAATAATAGCGATAATTCAGATGGATACTTATCCTCAGGCGATGAGTCTAATGATGGGGATGAAAGGTTAGGATGTGAACTCATTTAAAATATAATTTATGTAAAATAGTTGAATGATGGTCTTTATTTAGTGTTGTAGAAAATGTGTCATAAATACATTTGTTTGTACATTATTGTTTATTACTGAGGTGTTGAAATAAAACTTGCTTAAAGAGGGAAGCAGTCTTTATATCAAATTATGTTCAGTAGTGCTGTGACAATCAATCACTTTTAAAGCTGAAACAAACAATGATTGGCTTTCAAAGTGATTGAATCATTTTACATTTTAATCCAATCATAATCAATTCTGTTAAACATGTCCATTCTTTGTCTCCAAAAGGGATTCTTATTGACCGTATTTATCTGGGCGCTTCTATCCGATCGTGTTAATCCGCTTCAGTTTGGCGACATAAACCAGTTTTCGAACCGATGCAGCGTCTTCAGTCGATCCATTAAAACAAGTGGATTGTACTACTCGATCGGATCTGAATTCCGCATTCGACGACATTATGCAGGCTTGACGATTTAAATAATCTATGATTATAATATCAACAGCACCTGATCAGGTCGGTGTAGTATATCTAACTTCAGTCGTATAAGCAATATTGCTTTTTTTTAGTCAGAAAGGTTAAGATTATTAATTATTCAAGGAATTATTTTATAGCTAGATTATCGATGAAGTGCGTAAAAAATATATTAATTTAGCAAATATTTCTAAACTATAAATGAGGTTATGTAAAAAATATATAACCTGACAAGATGCAAACCTCAATTACCTTTCTTTTCATACTATAACTGTTCCTCTTCCATCAATTCTACAGCACTGAATTGTTGATTCTATGATCCATTAAAATAAAGCACGAGATTTATGCAATTTATAATAATATTAATATAACAAATGATATAAAAACCTTTTGGTATTAATTAAAAATTGTTTTTGTTTTGTTTTTGTTCTACTAGTGACTATAAATGATAAAATATCTTGTGTACACTGATCCAATCAATCAATAATCTGGGGTATCACATCTAACAATAAGCTCAGATCATTTTTATAGAAGAGCAAAAATCAACATAAAACTATTTGAAACACATTCCTTGGTTGCTCGACAATTTTTGTTCTGGCAACACTGGACGTGCAAGCAGTCGATGTTTTCTAGTCTCACTTTTTTATTTTGATTATTAATATAGCTCCTCCTCGCGCAGGTTTTTTCAAGGTCACTGCCATGAGATAATAATACTACTATATGGTGTAAGAACTTTGATAAATCTTGTATATCCAATCCAAAAAGGAGTCAACCTAAAACACTTCCCCATGGAACACCTGCTTTTAATTCTACCCAATTAGAAGAAGTAGAAGTACCATCTGTGATAAACAGTTGCCTTCTGCCATTAATATAAGAGTGGAACCATTGAACCGAAGATTTCAAAAAATTACCCGGTTTGTATAGATTAGCACAGAGAATATCAAAATTTACACTATCAAAAGCTAGACTAAAATCAATGAGAACAAGAATGATGACCTGTTCGTTATCCATGGCGTTCCTGATATCATCTACCACCCGGAGCAGCGCTGAACAAGTATACCCTTTACAAAAACCAGATTTATATGTGTCGTAAAGTGAGTTTTCTTGCAAGTAGGCAGGGATCTAATCGGCTACAATGTACTCTAGAGACTTAGACAGATTTGGCAATATACTATTTGGCTTGAAATCACCCAGGACGGATGTACATAGATTCTTTGATGAAGGATGAATAAAAGCCTCCTTCCAAATGTCAGGCAAAGTATTTGTACGAAACGAAGTATTGATAATGGAAGTGAAGGTATCGATCACAGATAAGGCTATGTGACAAGAACATACAAGATGAAATATAATCGGGGCCAATAGCATTACACTTAATGAGACATATAGCCTTGGAGACAATATCGGAAGAAATCTCAGAAAATTCAAATCTAGGGTGTGAGTTATTATAGAGTTTGGGAGATTAGAGATTGTTTCTTGAACAAGGGCTGGATCTAATCGTCTATAATGAGCAAAGAAGTTATTAATAGTATCAAAGTAGACATTGACCAAGGTCAAATAAGGTTGCTCTTACCAATTCCTAACGCTTTTAGTTTCTTCCGTGATTTCGATGAATTAAGATTTGACGAGTTAGAGTAAAAATTTTAATCAGTTCTCGCTTGCCTAAAATGAGAGTAAACAGTGTCTTTAAGACGCATAGGATTTTTAGTTTGTTTGGCATCCATGGGGACTTTGGTCTAAAGATTTTAAGTTATATACGGAGCATGGCAGTTATACACATTATTAACAAGAGCATTAAACCTCTCAAGTTTTTCATTAACCATATTTAAGGCATCGATTTCGTACCATGGCAATAAATGGGTTGCAAATTTAAGAGACTGTAGATTAGCATTTTTAAAATTGCAGTAGGTTTTGAAACAGAAATAAATTTAGGCAGTTTAATCGAGTAGGAAACAAATAGTAGATCGTGTTTTAAGATCTTTATAACAGGGATTTGACTAAAATGAAGAACTTTATTGCTGTTAGAAATGCAAATATTCGATGGTGGTATGCGATTCACAGGACGGGGTTACAAGGTGATGAGCTGGATTTAAGGGTATGATGCTCAAATTACGTGTTGAAAATAGTTTTCATATGTTGAACTGAAGAAGTTAGTATTCTAGTTCCCAAGTAGTATTATTTTCATATAGGTTGGTAATAAATCAAAGCCTCCTCGATATCAATTAGATAACAAATATGTGGCGGTTGAAAAACTACTCCAACTAGAACTGATCTACTAGCGGACTATCCAAAAATTCTGTTGCTTAATACATAATTTATCATTACGAATGTTTTGTATATCTTGACCAAAAGCTTCTTATTGTATTCTTGATCAATAAATAAAGTGTGTCCTGCTGTTGATATGGCAATCTATTTTCTGCCAATTTTACACAAAGGTGCTGGAAACTTGTAAATTATATATAAAATGATAAACGTGTGTAATAATTCTTAAAATTTTTGTAGATCTAGCCATTTTGTTAGAAGCAAATTAAAAATTTTTGTCTGATGTTCATATAAATCATAAGAAACAAAATGTCGTTTAACTAATAATTTTTTTATATCACTAGCACGTGAATTTATTTAATTTTTTTATTTTTGGATCAAAGTTATTTGTTATATAATAGATACCTTCTGGTTTGAATATGTTCCATTTTCTAAAAAGGATAAATTAAAAAATTTTTTAAGTGATCCATTCCGATAGGGTTTCTGTATCTACAATAAAACCACATTTTTTTAATACTTGCTAGATAGTGGTGTTCAACTTCACTTTGTTTAATTTTCCCCTTCGCGATGAATATTTCAACCCTGTCCTTTTCATGATCTCACATGGAATAAAATTTGAGCAGGCCGCCGGTGCAGCAAGTTTTATAGTTCCACCTAGCACGCGTAAAAAGTTCAAGTCCTTTTTAATTCTTCTTCCTAGGGACAAGATCACACAGCGTGTTATTAAAATTAATACTATTACATTAACGCCTAATGCTTTGAGACTCGAAATGAGTAACCATTTACGGTCATCATCCGAATTAAAAATCGAAATTGCTTCATTGGCACCGCATCATGGGACTGAAGAAAAAATTTACTACAATTGTAGGAGGAAGAACCAATCCATGACAGTGTGACTGTGGAATCTGACTACGTGAAACATTTTTCAAACAAGAAATGATCTTCATAACTGTTTTTCACAAATTCTACCAAATTTGATAGTGGTACTGCTCACAGTTCGCTTTGATTATGAAAAGCAATTTGTACCTGCAAATTTGGATTTTGCACTTGCCAGCATTAACTTGCTCATTAACATAACGAAAATAAATTTCAGCAGCATAACGTGCTTCTGATATGCCACAAAATGCATATAATTGTACGACAATAATTCCAAACTCAATGAAACTGTTATTTTTATTTTGGACAACTTTGATAATTGCTCCACAAAACTTTTCCATAATATATCCGTTCCACAGTTAGGGATAAATGAACCGTTCTAGAATTATTTGCAGTGGCTAGAACTGTTTTTTGAAGTTAGTCACACAAACAACACAAAGGTTGCTATACTGTTGGTGGTAATTGGTTCAGAAGTTTATGGTGTTGAACCTAAAAGTAAAACATTTCATGAATTGGTTGAAGTACTTAAAACACATTATGCGCTACCGCAATTGGATATAGCCAAATGTTTTAAATTTTACACACGACATCAACAAACAGATGAATCAAGATTTTTAATTGCTGACTTAGGAGTCGAAACTATAGTTCGTAAACTACTTCTTGAACCTCGGTTAAATTTTGAAAATTATGGGTTTACATGGAGTTGATGAAAAACCAAAGTCAAGTTTTCCAAGACGTTTCAATAAGTTCAAATATTTAATTTAATTAATTTTATTTAATCAGTAACCATACAGATAAAGACCCAATTACACGAAGCTCAAGAAGCATTAATTTAATAGAAACAGAACTAGATAAAATACAAACAGTTTACGATACATAAAAAATAGATACATGAGACACTTTTTGATTAGATAATATAAAACACAATATACTGAAGTAATGATAAACATAACAAAACATACGGAAGTAATGATTAACATAATATAAAAGGATAACTTAGCACCTCCTGTAAAGAAGGATTGTTATAACTACATAGAAGCGTTCAATTTGTTCTACATTTTGATAAAAATAAGTTTAGATATTATTTGCTTCTATAATAGAGTTTACAATATAGAGCATATAGTAATTGGTGATGTAGAAAACATATTAAACAGAAAGAAACCAGGTCTCAGTTTAATAGTCTTCATCATTAGGTCCTCAGTTCTGGAACTGATTAGACATGTACCTCCATTGTTTCCTATTCTGAGAACACATTTTCCTGAAATTCCCACAGCTTACATTTTTCACTATCTGCACGCAATAGTCTGCTCTAGGCCTACCTCTACCTCTTTTTTTCCTTAACTCCGCTTGTAATATATTCCGCACTATTCCCCCAATACCATAGAGCAGGTTCTATCCTTTTATTTCTCCAATTTTTATTTTCCCACAGATATCTTTCTTCTCCTACTATTTCTAGAACCTCTTTGTTATTAACTTTTCTGTCCATGCTATCATCATCATCATCATCATATATCTGAAGCAGCACATTCCAAAAGACTTCTGACTTTTTCCTGTCTGCTTCTCCTACTGTCCTCGTTTCATAGTCATACAGTGTTGTGCTCCATACATATGCTTTCAACAATTTTTTCTATGTTTGTTGTCTTCGAACATAGTAGCTGCTCTTTCTGGTTAGATGCGGCCTCCCCTTCTATTGTTTACTAAATATCTCGTTTACTAAAACTAAAAGCTCGGAATCATGTATTTTATAGTTGATTATTTTATAAATAAAAAGTAATGCAAAATAGTTTTGTCTTTGTTGTAGAAAGCTTATGATAACTAAGTTCTTTATTGATAAAAACAACCTAAATATAAAATCAAAATTGGATAAATAGGATATTACCCACTGATACGAAAGTGAAACATAGGAATATCCTATTGATCCAAACTACCAATGTAATAACTAATTTTGTCCACTCAGCTTTTAAAACCATTAATGAAAGAAAGAATTTGATTTAACTAAACCTGACAAAGACAACATATCAGTAATATTAGAAAAAAACACAATACAACAAACTAGTCACTGATATCATATATGATAAAAAATTCTACACTTATCGTAATAGAGACCTTACGAGTAGCATACAATAAAAATCATAAAAATCCAATAAATTAATATCAGACTTGAAGAAAAATTACATTAACCTCGAGGAAGCCAAACGTCCAAAAATTCATAAACCGGCTCTCCCTCTCTCTTCGTCCCACAATTTCTTCTATGCACCAAACTGTAAAATTTCTGAACTAATCGCCAATATACTCGCCAAATCCTATGACACAAACAATTGCTATTATGTTCGTGACTCTTTTCAGTTTGCTCCCATGCGAACCAGTGTGTCACCTAAATTAGCATGATATTTTATAGATGACCTGCTACACAACTACCTCTCTCAACTTAATGTTAGTCCTTCCTTAATTAAAAAATATGTTGATGTTCTAATCCGCTGTATTCCTTCCAGTGATGAAGATTATGTTGTTCAAATCGTCAACAGTTACCATCCGACCATTCAATTTACAATCGAAAAGAAAGTCTATGGTACTATCCCGTTTTTAGACACTCTTATCATCCATAAAGACAATATCCTGATTACAGATTGGTATAGAAAGCCTAGCTTTTCTGGATGATATCTCAACTATAATTCCTTTCATTCTACCAGTATGAAAATTAATCTTGTTTTAGGCTAAAAGAGAAGGATAGAACTTCTCTCACATCGCACCCTGAAGTTCAAAAACTTGTTTGTTTTACGAAAATCTATCCTAAATGTTTTCCCCAACGCTTTAATAAATAAATTACTCTTCAATCCTCTTCTCTTTTCAACAAACCCTCTATCAGTCACAGCTTAACTGCGGTGGTATCTATCAACCCCACAATTTTCATTCCTCTTCCTTATATAGATAGGCTAACAACAAAATTCAAACATATTTTCAAAGACATCAAGGGGGTACAACTCACAAGTAAATCCGTTTTAATGGTGCTTTTTAGTAAATTAAAAAGTTGTATTTGTAAAGATCAACAATCTGGAGTCGTGTACCAAATACCGTGTCCGGACAAATATGTGGGACACGCATCTAGATGGTTCTCTGCTATGATCACTTCTTATAAAAGTGATTGCAACTGAAATATCATGACCTGTTCATTGGTGTGACATGCTATGGACACTGGCCATACTTTCAATTTCAACCACACCAAAATTATTTTTAAGGAAGATAATTTCAGAAAACGCTTATTTCTTAAAATGAGCGCTATTTCGGTAGAAGAGCTTCCACTTCACAAAGAGACAGATACACAAAATTTAAATAACATTTATTCATATTTATTATCAATAATAAAGAACATCGACATTCTTAACATCGATTCATTTATTAATTAGATCTCCTTGCAGCTATTATCTTTGTCTAATCCATATCTACAGTCATGATTAAATTATTTTATCTTCATAAAACATGCATTGTGTCCATCACTATATTTTTAATGTGCTACTAGTATAGATATAATTTTAATCCAACCTCATTGTAATGCAGTAATTGTTCCGTTTTAATTATTTATTAAAGTATGTGTCATTGGTTTTAAATGTCAACACTGAACTAATCATAATCAATGTCTTCCAATAGTTTTCATGCTTCTTGTATTTAAGAATAGACTCTAGATTGTAAATAAACATTTTAATTACATTTTGTATTTTCACATAATTACAGTTTCGTGAAGAAGAAAATATGTTTCCGAAAGTTTAAATTGATCAATAGGAGATCTTGACTTGTCCGAATTGACTACAATCCTTATATTTAATTTATAATTTTACATAGCAATATTATATATATATATATATATATATATATATATATATATATATATTGCCGTGGATCTTAGCTTTTAAAACCTTTTAACATCGCCAGTGTAAAAAAAATAATTTTCAAAAATATAAAAATTTCACAAAAATTTTCCTACTCGGATTCTGCTTCATCAAATTAATTTCTTCATCACTTCCCTGGCTAGCTCAGCTGTACCTCTTCTCAGATATCTAAATTTTCTATCATTCTTTTTACCATTCACACACCATTCAATAAAATCACAAAATAATACAACAATCATACAATATTTATTTACCGCTATTTACAAATAATAATTCATAGTTATGTACAATTCGGTGCTCTAGTTACACCTCAAAAAAATGCTATCTTTGTAAAGTCCTTGTTTTTTTAAAATTGTAATTTCAAACACATTTAATGCAACCGGAGTAAATGGGCCCCAAATAATACCTTATCGTTATTTATTACTGCACACTGGAGTATGGTGAGCTCATGATAACCCTGTTTATTAATGTAATGCTTTCCACTTTGCATACTATTACTACAAACTTAATAAACCTATGTACTCTTAACAATTAATTTTAAATTTATCAAGAAATTTAATAAGCTTTACGTACACCTTTTGTTTTATATTCAAAATACCATAATAATAGTCAGTTATACGTATCTTTTCAATACGTTAAATAACGAAAAATAACCATCAAAGTTCACTCACACATCACAAATAATTTCAACAGTTTATCAAAAAAAACAGCAAATTCAAATGCGTTACCTGGAAAATGCGTCAAAAGTCCATCTCCGTTGATGATGTTTTATATTCCTGAACCCCTCGGCTTCGTGATTATGCGCGCTGCTCCACCAGACATTTATAGATGAAACCACAATCTAGGCTGCGCTTTGTGCTACCCATTCAATATCAATTCCAACATCCAAATCCATGTATATTACACTTGTTTATTACTGTATTATTAATTTACGAGCTTGTTAAAGTATTCATTGGACCTCAGTTAAATTTAGATCACTCGCCACTACTCGCGTTACTAACTAGAAGGCTCCAAATAATCTAATACTATTTTACTGAATTTTACAAATTTTTAATACTCACAAGCCTTGTCAGTTGATTATTATACGTCGTTAAGCGATGCGAAATTAAAGAGAGCCCTATTAATTTTCTTCCCGTATTTATACAATAAAAACAGGCCCCTCTTGGCCACACTTTACGTGAAATACCTAATTGAAAATAATATTTCCGCAAATTTTGTATAACCGTCTTAAAACTTCCAGAAATATTCCCTCGTCAACCGCTATATCATTCAAACTATCGCATCCACCTGTCGCGTGTTCGTCTGTTGTAAAACTATCAATTTCGACCAATGATACGTTCAGTGACGTCATAAAACTCTACCTGTAATATCTTTATTCCTGTCTTATGCATATTTGATGTCGCGTTCTAACCTTACTTGAGTTGTAGAAAATCGATATTGCTGCCCGCGTCTTATGGACTCCACGTGGAGCGAATACGTGCGTACTCAATCGAATGCTTTTATACACGTCTCATTCTGTAGCATATTATTGATTGTCCATTCCTTCTGCTCTTTAAGAAACTCTTGTTAGTGTTTACGCGAAGCCACCGACGGTTGAACCATATTTCCTTGAAGCTCGCCTTATTATGCTCACAAATAAGCAGAAGATGACCTTTCCAACATGCAGGTATGCTCAATTAATGATCGTTTAAAATAACATTTGTCGGAGTTTACATTTCCTAGTATTCTATACAACCGACGTCTGTTTGTTTGTTAAGAAAGCTTTTCGCCTTGGGATAATTGATTTTACATGCTCTGATGCGTTTTCCGATGTTATTACCCGTTAAATTAAAATAAATTAAATTAATTAATAATTTCTATTGGCGTATAAAACTGATTTTCGTTATGAACCTATTACCTTTTAATCCCTAATTATAAAATTATGTCAATACTTTTAAATTTAAATTAAATAATTGAAATAAATTTTGCGCGTATATATTATGTTCCTTTCTCTCTACACAGGGTGTTTGAAATTGCATTGTTTACCCCAAATTTAACCCTTTAAATCCACTACAATATATATATATATATATATATATATATATATATATATACTGCTATGATAATAGGGCTATTTAAGTTCACATAAAGTCACAAGGGAGGAATACTTCATGTAAATATCATAAAAACCACGAAAACCAAACATTTAAATCGTGAAATGTACATAATTGATTCATTATACAAAAAGCAAATACAAATCACTTTGTACAAAATCAATAACAAGCTACAATTAATTAGAGAAAGCTCATTCCGTAATAAATTCACCACATTCGTTAAAATAAATAATTACGGAAGCAATCCAATCATTTTTAGAACATTAAAACATTGTAAGCTTAAAAACCAAATTACAAATTTAACAGGTATGCAGAAAAATAACGATGAAATGAAATCTCTTTCAATCTAAATGCATTTGGGTAAAAAGATTAATAAACACGTGTAAATTTATACCAATTTGTATAGGCAAACATTTAAAGCAAGTATATTAGAAGCAATGGTGTACGTGCATTTTGAAACGTACATAAGGTGCCAGACTTGGTAAAACAAGCATATGTAAAGAAAGTATGGAAATTAAAATTCCGGTATACGTGCAGTTTGAAAGGTACATGTAATAGCATTTGTTCTGTGTACGTGAAAATTTGAACGTATGTAAATGCATTATTTAATAAGTCTCTAAGTGAAACAGTAAAGTGCGTTGAAATAAGTGTGTATAAAATTCTGCCGCTAAGACAAACTAAGACAAATTAAAATTAATTAATAAGTAGAATCTTTGCAATTTATTAATTTAAGGGCTCCAAGTAATATATCCAAGTAACATTTCCAAGTAATACTTCTTAATACTGGATAAATATTCCAAGTAATATAATTAAATCACGACGTTAATATTCTAAGTCGCTGATATAAAAGACCAAGTTACTGGATTAAAACTCAAAGGTTAATGCTTGAAATCATTGAGCAAATGACTCCGAGTTGCTGCTAAATATTTCAAAGTACTATGTCAACACGCTAAGCTGCTGAACGAACAACCGATTTGGGCCAGGAAGCTCCAGCAAGAAAAACAGCAGAAATATATGGTTAGTAGATATAATAGGTTCCTTCTAGAACACTTCGATCCTCACTCGATCGATCCCCCCACCCTGCCTTCTATTTCGCAGTTGTTGAGGTGGTGTGCCTTGTAAATTCTGACGATCCTCAAGACACTTCTGGCGCACATCGTTTTTCACTGGATCACCGCCCCCCTCCTATCCCTTTCTGCTTGCCTACTAGTTGTAGGGTGTTGAAGGGGAAGGGGTCTTATGACAATTCTACGACTCATATGAATTCTTCATTATGTTTATCGGCTGTGCGGGTGTCCTAATCAGCATTTTTGCGGGCTAGAAAATTTTTAACGATTAGGGATATATAGGCAGATATAATTAGCATCGTGAAATTACATAGGATTATTTAGCACTATTATTTTAATATTATAATTTTACTTTTAACATATATCATTTTAATATTAGACTAGTATAAGTGTGTTCTTAAATTTTAGAATTAAGTTGACTACATAATTGGACTTATATACATATGTCTGTAGAGACTTTATTAATAAATGAAATAAATGAAATTATGTTTATCGGCTTTATGGGTGCCCCATTTGGCATTTTGCGGTCTAGAAAATTTTTAACGATCCTCATGACTCGTATGAATTCTTCATTATGTTTATCGGCTTTGCGGGTGCCCCATTCGGAAGTTTGAGGTTTAGAAAAATTTTAAAAATTTTAAATCGAGTGAACATATGTCCTGGGGTTTAAAAATCGATTCGAAATTATATAACATAAATATGGGGAAAAGTTATTGGCATCGTAGTAGGTCAAATACTTACACGGTGTAATGAGATCGTACTCTTCCTCCATGTACTTGTTGGCTGCAGCGCAACGTTCCGTATGGGCAGGTGGACCGGTTGCACGGGCGGGCGGGCGGACGAATGCGGATGAATGGGCGGACGGGCAGGTGGGCGGACGGGTGGATGGACGGACGGGCGGGCAGGGATGGACTATTTAGTATAAAAGACTGCTTTTGAAATTTTTGAATCAATCTTAGCAGTATATTTGAAAGATGTACACCAAGCAGTCTTTAGAGAAAGCAATTAGTGAAATTCGGAAAGATGTGTTAAATACGCGTAAAGCTAGTAGGTTGTATAATGTGCCTAGAACAACGCTACGGGATCACCTCTACAAACTTGGTGTTCGAAATAAAAGTAGAGAATCAAATATCCCGGTGGAAGCTGCACGACAAAAGTTAAAATACCCATACAAAACTTTGATTCATATACCACTTCTAGTGCAAAGGAAGTTGGTAAACATGGACCTTTGTTCCCATCCAATATAAGGGCGATATTTGCTGGACCATCGAGTTGTGGAAAACCAACGCTCTAATATCTCTCATTTTACATGAGAATGGACTTACATTCCAAAACGTCTATGTGTTTTCTAAAAGTTTATATCAGCCAAAGTATGAACTGTTAAGAAAGTTATTTGAACCCTTAAAGACGGATATTGGTTACTACGAATTTGGGAATTATAAAGATTTGATTAGGCCAGAGGATGCAAAAGAAGATTCAATTATTGTCTTTGATGATATTCATGCAAACGAACAAAACAAGATCGCACGGTTTTTCTCCTGTGGTAGACATAAGAGTATCGATTCCTTTTACTTATGTCAAACGTATGCCAGCACAGTAAAGCACGGACTTAGAGATAACGCTAATGTTATTTCAATATGGAAACAGGATGATGAAAATCTTTGGCATATCTTTCTAAATCATGTTGGCAGTGATATGCCCTTTATAAAGTTTAAAGAAATTTGTCAGCGATGCTGGAATGGTGGTGACTCGAAATATAGTTTTATTACTATTGTAAAAGATTTTGATTTGGGTAAGGGCGATATAGAAAAATTTCGATGAGTATATAAATATAGAAGAAGCCGTTAATGGTTAGCCCCAATCTCAAGTTTCATGAGGACAGCCGCTAAAGATTTTATTGTAAGTAAACATAAGCATCATTTTATGCAGGATGCCGTACGAAGGAAGTTTCTGGAACGCAAAAAGGATATACTACTTCACAACCAGAATTCAAAGAAGCTCATAAACATAGCATGAGCCTTTGCAAATCACCGCTTCCCAGTCATAAGGAATAGCGGAAAAATACTAAAACCTATGAAGGAGATTAAAGTTGAAAACAGAGACGAACTTTTAAAAAAAAAGATTAAGTTACCAGTTAACGACGAGCCTGTACATCGTTAGTATACGAACGTGCTGGTTAAAACTTATGACGAAAATATATATACACGTCAGTTTATGGAGTTAAGTATAATCCCCAATCTGATACGCATAGTTCGGGAAAAAGTATATAGGAAATTGATACAGAAAACAGTGACATAACCTTAAATAATAGAGGTTATCCTGGCACTAGAAAGGTATCTATAATAGAAGAATTAAGAGAAGAGGGTTGTATAATAGAAATAAGCATAACACAAATCGGGCACAATCGGGCATATCCGAACAAGAGTAGCTCATATAAAAGACTGTTGGCATAGAAGTTATAATTTATCGATTATACAGTTTTAAAGAGGCGATTAAACCACTATGTATAAAGACTTTGGGAAGGTTATTCAAGATTTCGCAATGCTCTACGAGTAAAAAGGCGGAATGCGGGCAACGGTTTTCGATAGAAGGACAAAATGTCTTATGTGCCAGTCATACGAGGAAGCAATACAGCACTGTACTTCTGTGTTAGTATTACCCAAAGATTTGGATGATTTTATAGAAATAATCGAGGAGATGGGGTTTATAAACTGTTGGCAGATATTCAGATGGAATATCTTTTAAATTCTAAGTTTTAAGATAAAAATTTAATTGTCTCAATTACTGTCAAAAGAAATGAATGATGAGAATTTACAACATCAACAGTATCAACTACATTTACAACATCAACAACATCGATAACATCAACAACATCAATAATATCAACAATATAATCAACTTTACCAACCTCATCAAGCCATCAAGCAACTACAGTACCAACGTCCACGACATCAGCTTTGCCGTCTCTAACATTAGAATGTGCAGGAGCAAAATACTAATTGGATAAGAAAAATGCTGCCTTATACATTCAATAGGGTGAAACGCTAGACTACCGAAAAGATTCCAAAGGATAGCCAATAGCTAGGAGACATGATATCTATATAATTTGTATCTGCATTGTATTTTGTAAAAATAAAGTTGTATAAAGTTGAATAATGTTTTGATAATACGCTCATAATGAAATGTAGTTTTACAGCACTTTTGCAAATACAGCGCTAAGGTCGTCAGTAACGGTTACTATTGGGCTACGCTCAATCAATAGTGGCTCAATCGATTGCAATCTAAGTCGCCAATACATTGTGATATTCTAATCGTACCCGATGTTACTCTAACCTATGATCAAACTACTACATATATGCCCAAATTGTCACATTACTAAGTAACTTACTGCAGTTAATCACAATAGCATATTGCTATATAAAGCCTAGGGTGGGGTACGAAGGTTCTTTATAGCCACTAGGCAGCGCTTTCTTTATACTATATATACCTGACATTTTAATGGATGACATTCTGGTTTGTAAGCAGTGATTAGGATCATCCAATGCCGATACACTCCCACATTGTGGTATCTGTCGTATAAATATGGCCAACCACCAGTTTAAACCTCAAATCATTTTCCAGTAGCTTTATATCCATGATGCTGTTGTAAACAACTGAGTTTACTTATTGTCATGATATTTGGGCGAAGGTAGCACGATGCAATAACCCTTACTTCATAGCCGATTTGCTGAGCTTTTGATGTTGAATTGGAACCATGCCGCAAGCACCGTGGACCCAGCTTTAGTCAGAGGCGTATGCAATGGTCTACCATACGCACAAAGATCAAAGCAACAGTAAATATTTTTGACACCTTTATAAATGAATTATAGCTATTAAGTTGATATTAACAAAACATGCAGTTACATATACACGATAAATAGAAGCCTGTTGTTCTAGCCTGTATAGAATTATGGACTCTCAAATCAATTATGCGTAGCCAATAACAGAAAGAATAAATGCGATTGTTTTGTTATGTTGCAAATCATTAGGTACAATGAATTAGTAATATTGTAAGCAGAAAGGAGGGAAGGGATAATAAACGACTGCATTCTATAATTTATAATGAGTACGACCGTGGCTACTTCAGTTTTATTCTAGTATTTTTAATAGTGTGTAAATTTCGATATTGATATTGGAATTGATGTGTAAATATAATATAAGAATTAAAAATTAAAAGTTTACATAGAAATTGGGTATGTCACCAACCAGTCCAAAAAATATATTTTATAGGTATTTGAGTTATTAATGACATTGCACTAAATTCATTCCTATAATATGCCATGATGCTAACCATCATGATCCTATTACATAATACTAAAACTAGTGGCAGCGGCGACTTAAGTTGCTGCTCCAGTTTAGAAACCTATAAAACTTAATTCATATACAAATTTTCAAGCCACTGAATAAATAATATGTAAATAAAATAGCCGAGCGCCTGCCTATTTGCAACATTTATTAAAACGTGTATGCAACGGTCATATTAATATACACGTCTGGCAAATACTAAACACATAATTATGCTAAAACAAGTCTTTTAAAATAAGCATCGTCATCATCTGAAACAATGTGCTGTTAAAATCTGGCGACAAAAATCAGTTTACTTACCTAGAGCGACTTCACAAAACTCGATTCGTAAACTGAAAGGCCGAGCACCTTACGTTAATGTATCAGCATATGTCATAAGGAAATGTTCGAGTGTAAACACCAGGAATCCATCTATGAGCAAAATACTTAACCATTACTATTATTGTGCTATTCATTAGCAGAAATCTACATAAATCTGCATAAATATTACGACCAATGCTCGATTTGATTGCATAAAATTAACCTTGTACCTGTTTTTGTTTGAGGTCTGAAAGCAGATAATTAAAATATTGTATCATCCGTTTTAAATAATTCACGTATGTAAAATTTGTAAAAATTCTATATTTGGGCAATTTAAAGAAGGAAATAATGCTTTACATAATTAAATGGGGTATTTTCATTATACAATACAATAATAATTATTACAATAGGTAACCCTATTTTGACTATTAAAACAATGTCGATGTGTGAACTCAAACGATTAGTTACTTGATAAAAACTTCTTGGGGCATGATTCGAGTGGTCAACGGCCTACTTAAACGTGTTAATGCCTGCATGAATGTGCGTGACGTCATAAATATCATAGCTCATACATATTTCTAGCTACGAAATATATTAACCAGGTGCACGTTTGACGCTTCCGCTTTACTAAGTTCTAATTTTTAAATGAAAATTGCTTTATATTTACAGAATGTCGGGCTATAATTTAAAGACTCAAACACTTAATAACCAATATAATTTGCAAATTTTAAAAATGTACCACTAATAGAAAAGATTTTTAATACGTACTTGATTTGCTTTATGGAGAGCTGCATTCGCGATCGCCTTTATCAATGTCTAGAGTTATACTAAACGGTACCATGATACAGTTATGTATCATGAAACCGTACTAGAAAATTAAATAACAACGAGACATATTTTCTTCAGCGCACCGATTGATATTGATTTTATAAAGAAATTTGCACAATGCCATCTGGCTCCTCGAATTTCGCACTATTTTTTATGCCTAAACACTAGTAAATTTAAATAAGAAAGGCGTTTCTGTATAACAATTAAACTGCTGATGTATCATCGTATAAAATGCTGCTATTTTCTCTAATTTGCAGAGAGTGAAATCATTATACATATCTGAAAAATATATAAATATCCAATTAAGCATGCCCAAAAATGCTCGACTTACCTAGAACGACGTTTAATTACATAAAATATTAGTCGAGGAGTGTTAACTTGTCACGATCGCCCGACGGCGATGATTAGTCTCGACCCCCGCTAAAATTAAAAATGATTACATTATGACTCATCCAAAATTCTACATCACGTTGAACAAAGCTCGGTAAAATAAAACCTAAAACATGTCAAAAGCTAGCAATTTTATTAAAAATCGCATTAAATATGTAATTCTTATACAAAACCGCATCCGCCTTTGTCAATATCTAGAACCACACTAAACCTTACAAAATTAGCTCGTTAGTATTACAACGAGACATATATTTTATTCAGCGCTGATTAATGGAGATTTTATAAAAAATTTGTTTATATCATTCGGTTCATGGAATTTTGCTCTATTTTTAAGCTCAAAACTAATAAAGTTAAAAAGTAGAATTTTAGTTTATCATAGCAGAATATTTGTATTTTAACCATATGTAAACTTTATAGCGCTTCCTTAAATTTTATTATATTAAAACGGGTTTTGTGTGCTGTTCTTTAAACCTTAAGCTGTAATTTAAATCCAAACATGAATTTTGTATAAAATTATAAGAACTAATATATACATTGACATTTAAGAATTCATTAATGATTCGATTACTCAAATATACTTCCAGCATTTGCTATACAATAAGCATAATCTTATATAACTCATAATGCTTACATTTTGCAGATACAACAGTTTAATAATACATAAAATTAATGTATCAAAAAGATAATCATATATTAACATATTTTAGAAATTGATACAAATGACATCTTCAACGACTTACAGTAATGATAAATTTCAATAACAACCATTACATTTACAACAAATATTGCCATTACGAACACATTATCTCAAAATAATTATAAACAATTTAAACAATTGAAATTCACAGATACAAGTTAATTTAAACAATACATGTTTAAATGTATTAATATTTATGATCCGATATTGCTAATTCTTAACAATTTTAAATTATTAATCGTTAAAAAATGACCGAAACATTCAACTAACGTCATTAATAACATATCATAACACATAAAACTCAAAATTGATCAATAAATACATCTACTAAAAGGATTATACATATTGCAATGATATTAATTCAAAATATATCGTTAAAAAGTATCTACTATATTTGCAAATATATAGTACATGTAGTAACGGGCATTTTTTAAAATATTCGACAAATCGGTAAAGTCTGATGTACATATCTTTAACATACTATGTTGTTTTTAACAGAAATATCATTGTTACCCGATTTTCTCGATATATGTTGAATAATAATAAATGCCTCGGACCAGTTTTTTCCGGTTATGTTATATCGAATCAGTTTTGAGAAGTGTTAAAGTGATATTAAACCTTGTATACAATTTACAGATATTTTTTCATTTTGCAAGTTTTACATGTAAAAGCCCATTTAGTTAATTATGTATAGCATCGCTTTTAGAAGACGCATATAATATGATGCTATATGCAGTTTAATTTTAATGCATATTTAATTAATATTTATTTAATTTATCGATTGTTAGTCGGATAATTTCTGGTTTCTAATAGATTTTAACGATTTTTGTTAATATTTTAGGTACAAAATAAATTAAATTTAGACGGTCAAGTATGAATAGTTCATATTAAAATTATTCCAGAATTTAAATATATGTAAATAACATAAGGGTATTCAATTTAAAATTGATTAATTACAACTTAAATATTAATGCCAGAAATTAATTTATCTGTTTAATAATGTTATAATTTGTATTTATGTTAATTATAGACAGATGTGATCTACATGGAACAGTAATTTTTAGGTTTAATAATGAAACGATTTCATAAATGTAGAAACTATATTAAGAAAAATTATTTCTAAATAATGACATTTTTTTTAAGAAAGTATTACCATAAACCCGAATTAACAGTAATGTGGTAAAAATATATATTCTAGATTAAATAATTTTTTTAATGTATCAATTAGAATTTTTTATAAAATTAGCTATATTAAACCGTATGGTATTTTAGTTAATAATTCTTCTTCTATAAATCGGAGTAATGTTATTTTTAAAATTATAAACATACCGAAATTTTTGAGTTATATTTTTACTCCAAATTTAGAAGATAACACTTAAGTAGGTGTTGATCCGAATATTCCGAATATTTATCTAACGACGACAATATTAATAATCATAAATCTTAACTATAGATTAGATTACTGGGTCCGGTAATCTATACATGGACCATATTATAATACTTACATAAAACTGGTGAAGATTAAGCATAAAAGGAATATTATCAATACAATTCAAGGAAACGTTCCAAATTTGTTAAAAGTAACATGGTTATATTAAACTCATTTTATCTTGTATTTATTTAAATAGAAATTTAATACTATACTAATTTGTAAAATTATATCCAAAACCTGTATAATGTTATCAAATCAAAATATTTATGAAAATAGCAAATTAATAAGAAATATGACCCAACCTAATACTTATAAGTAAGAAGCTGGTTAAAATGTTCAAAGTTGTTATTTGCCTATGACTCAAAAGTCAGCGAATAGGCTATAGGTAATTTATGTAACGTGTTACTTGGCCAAAATCATACAATATTATACTCTGTTGTTAACAATAGCATCATGGATATAAAGTATGGACATGGTTTGGGGCCAAATTATAGCAATTAAAGAAGTACCAAAATTGGATATCGTATTGGAAAATCTAATCCGTTACAAACAGGATGCACATTAAAAGTCAGCATATATTAGTGTAAGCGTGCTGGTGGCTATAAAACTTGTCACCCCTGGTTTATTTGCAATATGCTATGGGATAATGCATAAGTTCTTAGTAAGTGTATTTGGCTTATGGATATATAAATAGTGATTCTGCGTAAGCTAGCTATGAATAAGGCCTAAATGCTATGGTTTATTATCTATAATACATTTTTCTGTTTTGGTTGTATTGTAACCCAACAATTGCCCATTTTTAGAGTATTCCATGGGGCTTTTATAGATTGTGCTTCTGTCTAATTTACTTTCCATCTGGTTTAGGGATCGCCATTTTTATTCGCGAATGCGAAACATTTTCTAATTTCTAAACTGGCATAAATCAGTTATTGCTAGTTCAGGAATCCTGGGACAATGTTTATCGCTATTAAAGGTCTAAAATCATCTATTCTGTATGCTATAAACGAGATTTCGCCTTTTTATTCGATCAAACTTTGTCTCATGTTAAACGAGTAATACATGTTTTATTGCAGATCCTTGCATTCTGGCAATTATATGTATCGTACTGGAAAATTTTCTATTCACATCTGCTGAATTGGGAAATTTATCTCGTTTCCATTCGGATTAAAATCATTTGTATCGCTATAAATCCGGAATTTATATTTCATCTTCGAAAACATTTTTATGCTTAAATAAATAAAGTTTAATTACTTCGATGTTAGCTTATTTAGTGGTCTGTGAGCATGCGCTTTTTTTTTCAACATGGTTAATAGGTTCATTTCTAAGTGGTCTCACCCATATCCCAGTTGTTTTTGAACTGCAAAACTCATTTTACTGATTTTACATAGAACCGGTTTATTGCATGCATTACATGGAATTAACCTAGCTTTTAATTGATTGGATACAGCGCTTATTTCCTGTTTACCATTGGCTTTAAATAAATGTAAATCCTGTTATAGTTTGATCTCTACCATTTTAAACCTTGTGTTTATGTTTTGACTGAAACAGTCGTTTATTGACTGATTACATCGAATTATTGCCTAAGTTACATTGATCTTGGAAAGCAGTTATTTGCCTGTTTACGTCTTGGTTACATTACAAGGGCTATCTGGTTTCCTGTTCTTATCTCATTACTTGCAAGCTTGTGTTTATTACATTTAAACCGGTACTAAGTGTTTTATGTTAACACTTGAATCTGGGCCTAATTGATGACTGGCTTAAGTATTATTGCCTGTTTACATCATTGCTTTATACAGGGGCTATTCAATTCTGGTTGCGTTTCTTTACGATGAAAACCTCGTGGTTTACTGTTTAAACTGAGTTAGCAGTTTTTATTGTGAATTCATTGGAATTCTGGAGTTATATTGATGCCTGTGAGCAGCGCTTTAATTTGCCTGTTTACGATCATCTGTATAAATACAAGGGGTCTATTTCATTTGCCTCAGTTGTGTTTCTTCTACGATTGCAAAACCTCGTGGTTTACGTGTTTTAAACTGAGTAACAAGCATCGTTTTATTGTGCAAATTACATTGGAATCCTGGGCCGAAGTTATATTGACTGCCTGTGAGCACGCACTTTAATTTGCCTGTTTACGAGATCATCTTGCTATTTATAAGAAGTCTCACCCCATTTTCCTCAGTAGTGTTTCTTTTACAACTGTAAAACATTGCGGTTTACGTGTTTTAAACTGAGTAATAAACATAGTTTTATTGTGCAGATTACAATGGAATCCGTCAAAGTATTCGTCTGCGATGTGTGCCAGAAAAACTTCTCGATCCAGAGCAACCTTAACCGACACAAAAAGGAGGTCCATAATATCATTAGACCACCACGTCAGGTTACAGCCTCAGCTCCACCGACTGGATTACCAGCACCAGCATTATTTGTGTGCGACATTTGTGATATGGGGTTTGGGCGTCGAGCTAATTTAACCCGACATCAGCACGCCCTCCACGGAGATACTTCTTCATCGATGTCAGCCAAACGTGGAGCATCACCACCACGTGCTGCACCCAGCCCAAAACGCCAGCGACAGGACATACGATATTGTGAGAATTGCAATATGCACGTTCCTTTACGCCAGTTTCCTGGACATTTACGTAGTGCTGCGCATAAGACCAAATCCAGAGACCCCGAACAAGAAGCGATACAGCTGTTATCGTCTGCCTTCCGCTCCCGGATCGCAACTTACCGCATCAATAATATGTCTGGTTGTAGAGACATTGAGGACTTTTTACTTGAACAAAAGCAGCATTTTGTAAAGTTGATCCAGGACACCTTGGAGGCCCACACGAGCCTTAAAATTAATGTGGAAGTGTTTGGTATGTACACAAAGATGGACTTGGGTGATACCGAAGCAACTAAATCTTTCAATACCAAGAATCAAATTATAACCCGATCGAGCGACTTGAACAAAGTGTATACAGCGTTTTCTCGGGAGATGCTCGATAAATCCCAAGAATTTGAACATCACCAGTCCGGTTGGGCCTTACAACGTGTCCTGCATTTAGAACTAAACATCAACAAATACCAGCCACTTAGGGGATCCTCTTACATTGACCTTCCACGCTGGATAAAAACTAAAAAAGCGGTGGTGAATGTTAAAAACCGAGACGCAGCCTGTTTTGCATACTCCATTGTAGCAGCGCTGTATCCTGCCGAGCATAACCCCCATCGTCTTAGCAAGTACCCCCATTACTCAAGCTGCTTAAATATGGGTGGTATAGAGTTCCCTATGGCCTTTGACAAGATTGCCAAGTTCGAGGCTTTGAACGATCTGAGTATCAATGTATTCGGAGTGGAAGGAAGGTCTATTGTTGGTCCTCTACATTTTACTAAACGCAGGAGAGCCCGGCACGTTAACTTGCTCTACATCCAGGATGAAGAAAAAGTCATTTTGTTGGATCAAGGATTTGGGACGTCTGGTCGGTAAACAGTTATCAAAAAACGTTTACATAAATGGATCTGCGATGGATGTTTAATCTTTTTCCGACTGAGACTGCCTTGATCAGGCATACTGAGCGGGACTGTAACCATGTTGTAAACCCAAATGCCCACCGTCTTCAACAACGTTTTGGAATTTTCGAGCATCCAAAACAAATGCTGGTCCCATTCGTTATTTATGCTGACTTTGAATCGCTCCTACAGCCGTACAGTTTTGCAAAGCCCGACCCTCCATGTCATCTACAACACCGCTCCAGCTGCATACCCTTATAGCTGGGCATATTACATTAAATGCTGCTATGACAACTCCTCAATAAATTTGAGATCTACCGGGTCCAGACGCAGCACGTAAATTTGTTATCAAACTTAGAGAGGAAGCTAGACGTCTGGGTAAGATCTTGACGACGAATGTGCCCATGATTCCTTTGGATGCCCAGAATGAACTTTTGTTCCACACTATCGATGACTGTGGAATATGCAAGAAACCGCTTGGAACAGACCGTGTGCGGGATCACAACCACATGAATGGTGCGTACCGCTTTCCTGTACACTCCAAATGTAACATCCTCTATCGGGTTCCGCAGTTTATCCCAGTGGTGTTTCACAACCTTAGTGGATATGATGCTCATTTCATCATAAAAGAACTGGGGTATGATAACGAAAGATTAACGTTATACCGAACAATAAAGAGCGGTTCATCTCGTTTTCGAAAACTGTACGACTATCCGATACAGAAGTGGTCTTAGACAAACAAGAAAAGACTGCCGACAAGTCTTGTGTCCAACTTCGGTTTATCGACTCTCTCCGATTTATGGCGTCCGGGTTGGATACACTGGCAAAGAATTTGACCCAGGACCAGTTTGTAGAGGTCAGACATCACTTCCCGAGGACCCAGGTTCCGACTGGTTACCAAGAAAGGCGTGTTTCCATACACTTACATACAAAGTATGGAAGTATTGGAGGAAACAGCTCTCCACCACAGGCTGCCTTCTACAATGATCTCGCCTCTACATCCATTACCACCGACGAATACGAGAGGGCCCAAAAGGTATGGCGCGACTTTGGTCTTAACACGCTCGGAGAATATAGCGACCTCTATTTGAAGACAGATGTACTGTTGTTAGCAGACGTCTTTGAGAACTTTCGCCGGTGTGCATGTCGACTTATGACCTTGATCCGTGCCAGTATGTGACAGCGCCCTCATTAACCTGGGACGCTATGTTAAAATACACCGGCGTGAAACTGGAGCTCCTCACGGATATTGACATGTACCATTTTATAAAGTCTGGGATCAGAGGGGTCTGACTCAGTGTAGTGGGCGTTACGCTGCTGCCAACAACAAGTACATGGAAGAGTACGATCCTGCGGCTCCGTCTAAGTATTTGGCATACTACGATGCCAATAACTTGTATGGCTGGGCCATGAGCCAGGCTCTCCTCTTAGAGGATTTCGATGGTTGCCCTCTACCGATATAGCCGAACTCCAGGCCACCATCTTAAATGTTCCCAAGGACTCTGCGAAAGGATTCATTCTGGAGGTCGACTTGGAGTACCCTTCACATTTACATGATCTCCACAACGACCTGCCGTTCTGCCCGGAAATGAAGACGTCGCCTTATATCACATCTAAGGCTCCAAGCTCCTCGCCACCTTAGAAGACAAACACCGCTACATTATCCACTACAGGAATCTACAGCAGTGTGTTCGGAATGGATTAGTGTTGACCTCCATCCATCGGGTTCTCGAGTTCGACCAGTCTCCATGGTTGAAGCCTTATATCGAGTTGAACACGGACCTTCGCACTCGTGCCACTAACGCTTTTGAGAAGGACTTTTCAAACTCATGAACAATGCCATCTTTGGTAAAACCATGGAAAATATAGACAAGCGCGTCGACGTGAAGCTTGTGACTCGGTGGGAGAGTAACCGGAAGACCTTGTGTGCGAGTACCCTGATTACCCGTCCGAACTTTAATTGTAATCTGGTACTAGGCGAAAATTTAGCACTCATACAGATGGACCGCGTTAAAGTCACCTATAATAAACCTATATATGCAGGCTTTTCGATTTTAGACCTATCAAAACCTTGATTTATGACTTTCACTATGAAAACTGTTGCCTCTGTATGGGTCTAAGCTTTCGCTTTTGTATACAGATACCGATTCGCTCGTGTATAGTGTCGAAACAGAAGACTTGTACAGTGATATTCATGCCTGCCTGGACCTATTCGACACTAGTGACTACCACCCAGACAATAAATATAAGATCCCACTTGTAAACAAGAAAGTGCCCGGAAAGTTCAAGGATGAGTTTGGTGGTGAGATAGTTTTGGAGTTTGTGGGTACTGCGCCAAGAGTTACTGTATAGTTAGCGAAAGGGATGTAATAAAAAGATTAAAGGGGTTAAGCGTAGTGTTGTGCAGGGTATAAGTGTTGATAGTTTTAAGGACGTAGCACATAACAGTAACTTCCGAGCCTTCGTGCATTCGATGCGAACTATTAGGAGCAAAAACATGATTTGTTTACGCTGTTACTTAGCAAGGTTAGTTTATCGGGCGCAGATGATAAGCGTTTCGTCATCCCTAACACGACCTTAACGTATGCATGGGGCATAGTGAAATAGATAATAGATTTTATTTTACTTAGTTTATAAGTTGTATATATTGCTCGGATTTAAGTTGTACACATTACGTGACTGTTTTAGGGTCACAATGTATATACATGTTTAGCCTAAAACATGTACAATGATAATATTATTGTAAATATAGATATATACAAAGAATTTATTACTACTGTGTATAGATTGTCTAATAAATTTTATTTCCATATATATTGCAGTTTATTTTTATTTCTGTGCTCAATCACCGATCCCAGAGAACGGAAACAATTACCCTTTACAATTTTTGATTACCCATACCTATGCCATATAATTTTGAGTGCATATGTTAGCTCGATTTAAAATTTTTTAAATTTTTCTAAACCTCAAAATTCCGAATGGGGCACCCGCAAAGCCGATAAACATAATGAAGAATTCATACGAGTCATGAGGATCGTTAAAAAATTTTTCTAGACCGCAAAATGCCAAATGGGGCACCCGCAAAGCCGATAAACATAATTTCATTTATTTCATTTATTAATAAAGTTTCCACAGACATATGTATATAAGTCCAATTATGTAGTCAACTTAATTCTAAAATTTAAGAACACACTTATACTAGTCTAATATTAAAATGATATATGTTAAAAAGTAAAATTATAATATTAAAATAATAGTGCTAAATAATCCTATGTAATTTCACGATGCTAATTATATCTGCCTATATATCCCTAATCGTTAAAAATTTTCTAGCCCGCAAAATGCTGATTAGGACACCCGCACAGCCGATAAACATAATGAAGAATTCATATGAGTCGTAAGAATTGTCATAAGACCCCTTCCCTTCAACACCCTACAACTAGTAGGCAAGCAGAAAGGGTAGGAGGGGCGGTGATCCAGTGAAAACGATGTGCGCCAGAAGTGTCTTGAGGATCGTCAGAATTTACAAGGCACACCACCTCAACAACTGCGAAATAGAAGGCAGGGTGGGGGGATCGATCGAGTGAGGATCGAAGTGTTCTAGAAGGAACCTATTATATCTACTATGGTTAGAGCTATTATTTTTTAATTTATAGTATGTGTGTTCAGAAGTGAGCTTAAAAGTTGCATGTAATTTAAATACGTTGTGTAAAAGGTCAACAAAAATTTAGTTAGTAGGTAAAGGTATGTTTGAAAAGAAAGGGGATATTTCTTTGAACGTTCAATGAAACTATTCGTGGTAAAATACAATATTTTTGCTGGCTTTAATGCTCTAAAAGGTGTAAAAGCTATAATATTCGTAAAGAGCAAATTTGATAAAAATATTTATTAAAAACTTGATTTAAAAGTTCTATAAAAAGTAAATGATATTAAAAAGGGCGCAGATTTGTAAATAGTAATTTTATTTAATTCATTATACAGTTATTGGTGAATTTAGTTTGTCTTATCTGGAGATATTGAGTGTTGGAGAGCAGTGATGCTATAATATCGTCGTTAACTCTGTGCGTGGTATCACTGAGCTAGTCAAGGCATAAATTTAATTGGGTTAATTTTAAATTATTTTAAAGACACTGAGAGACGGCGATCAGCAGGCAATTGATCATTGTACATCTGGCGAAGGCCGATAGCAAAGCAATATATTTAGACTCTGTTGTACACCCATTCCTACCTGTAAAAAAGAAGGGTGCAGGGTTCAACTAACATAGTTTAAAAAGTTGAAACAGGACTATTTTATTGCATTTACAAAAAGTTTGTATAAACGTATATAAAATCATTGTATTTCCACAAAGTGAATATTGATCGTTATTACACATTATAGAAATAACCATTAATATGTTAAGAACAAAAATTTCAATATACCAAGTTTAGTATTTTTCTTGCTCCAACTTGTGTTTGATTTCTAAATTTTTTATTACAAGGTGGGAAAGGAAATGAAAGTAATCATATCAAGAGTTAAGAGTTTTATCTGTGAACCCCACCTGAGATTATCTTTTGCAAACTTTGCAGCCACTAAAGGCCGTTGCTAGGTCCATTAAAGTATATTTACTTTATACTTTGTATTACACCTATCTTTTATATCTCATCGAAAAAGTGCATCGTAGTTTTGTAATTAAGCCACTTAGGTTTATATAACAATTTTTACTTAGAATGGCACCTACAACAAAATTCTTAATTTTGTTACACTCATCATAAATCATTCTGTATAATAGAAATATTATACATGAATTGTGTTCTTGTTTTACTTAGTATCTAAGGACTATTCGATAGCAATTTTGAGGATTATGTTATCATAAGGGAAATATAAAATTCTCTGAATTGTTGCTTTAGTTATGCTTAGTTATTAATGCTTCATTGTATCTATATAGTAAAGTAATTATTGGAACCACTTATTGATTATTATTCAAGGTTTAAGTTCAAGTGATTAGTTGAATTTAAAAGCACATTTCAAAGGCTGGAAATCATGCAGCAAAATGAATGCACTGAATGTGGCCACAAATTGGAAACTTCAGTATGTCATATTTCTATAAAAAATTTTAGTGTTGTACTAGATATTTCAAGGAGTTCCTCATATCAGAAATTGTTATAATTTGGGAAGATTATTGTTATCAGCTGTCGTTACAAGTGGTTAAATAGATTTTTAGATAATGCGAACCTGCTGCATGACCTAATCGTACTGAGTACCTCAAGCGATGACTACACATATTACTTGTGCGATTGCATCAGATATCATTTATTTGAGATGCTTTCTTATTAAAATGTGTAGCACATTTCATGTGCTGTTGAGGATCATTTCAATGTTATTCTCTTAAATAGCATTTATCTAAGGATATTATAGTATAAATACAGTATCCATTGGAATCCTATTATCTACTAATTGTATAGTAGATAACTTGAAAGTTTAAATTATACAATAAACTTTATCTGAAAATGGACATCGATACTATTTGCATGAAATGTGTTTTTAAAATGTGTAGAAAGGATAATGAATTTAGATTGTACATCTGTAGCATTTGTTGGCCATTTGTAAAAAGAAAACAACTAATTATCGGTTTTACTGTTTTTGCAGCTTCCGAGATTGGTCTATTTTTCCCTTCACAAATTCTCAACAAAATGTTGCAACCTTGAGAAGAACTCAAATTTAAATATAAAGTTTAAAAATTTTATAACCCCATCCAACCGCGTTAAAGAACAAATACTGTAGGTTGTAACAAGGTTTGCAAAAAATACACTTTATTTTGATAAAAACCAGACCAGTGGTCAAAACTGGTTTAAACCACCAAAAGTGGTTTTAATCGCGTCAAAATTTTATAGCTTCTGCATCTCAAAATACATTGATCAGAGCATTGGACTAAATTGCTAGTGTTGGCTATTTTTTGAATGATGTGGTCTAATAACATTATCTTTTTGCATTTTGCTGGTTTCTGCAAGTTGCACCCTGTTTAGTCGAGATTGTGTATTTCACTTATTGTTTTATTTTTATTAGTTAATTGAAGATTAGTAAGCAAGATGAACAGAAGCAGAGCTGAAAACATTTATTATTAATATTGTAAGTACGTTGTTGGTATAGGTGCACCGAATAGCAGTTTGACTAAATAGATGATTACCGAATATTCGACTGAACGTTGGTTATTTTTTCCAATTCTGTAATTGCTTGTGCAATTATATTATTACAGAGTAGTAAGAATACACGGTCTTTGGGCAAAATGCGAATTTATTTTGACTTTTATACAAATTATAATGTTGCTTGCTTGGCTAATATTGCTGAATTCAATTAATTAATCGTACCCTTCAAGCAAAATATGAATTTATTTTTATATTCTTGCTTGCTTACTTTTATGAATATTTTGATTTATTATGAAACTCACAGTCACTGTATCAACACTTCTTTTGCAAATAAAATCAATGTAATACTTTAGCAAACTGACAGGCCTGAGGTTTTACATGCAGGAATCAAACGTGTACGTTTGCTTAGTATATAATTTAACTGCCACCCCTCGGATGCTATTTATGCCATGGTCACCCACTATGCGTCAGTTTCTCGGTGTTGTTGCAGGTGTTCTTATCTTATCTTTAATAAATTAAATTGATGATAATAGCTAGAGTTACATATTGGCGATTTTGGTGTGTAATGTAAAATATCAACATGGGTAGTAGAATCTTAGGACATTTTAAAAACTAGAAGATGACGCGAAAGCAATATGCCTGAGTGGCAATAAAGTTATATCGCTTTGTTGAAGAGGAAAATTTGCAACAACTACAAGCTTAATTACTAATCATTTAAAACCAAAGCACCCTCATGAGTATGGTGAATTTGTTGCAGAGTAACATAATAAACTTAAAGAACATGCAGATTCCATGATCCCAGTAATAACGAGCTTAAACAAATGTTGTTAAAAGACGTAACCAATAAAAATGAAAAGTGGAAAATCGACGACAAAAAGCAGTTGTGGTACATAAATGTGTAGGTGAAAAGATAGCTCTTTTATAATCAACTTTACTTGATTGTAACTTATGCAGAGTTTAAAAGTTATTTGACATACCTACCCGGTGCCAAAAATATAAATTTCCATCAGGGAATTTTGTACCTATATTATTCCATAGTTACATGAAAAGTGCCACAAAGCTGTGAAAAAGAGCCTGTGGTTGTCTTCTAAATCTATAATAACGGATACGTGGACAGGTTAGCACAGTGTAGAAAGTTTTATTTGTGTGACTGGGCACCAGGCATCTTTCCAGAATGTCTTAAACATGCTATTGTCATTCCATTACATGAAGGTGATTACTTTGTGGTGAACATTTATAGATCCATATCATTATTGTCAGTGTTCTCTAAGTTTATTGAAACTTGAATGAAAAACAGAATTGTTGATCTTGCAGTGAAATTTAAAATTTATTCATTCGCCCAGTTCAGGTTGTATCTAAAAACCAACAACAGACGCCGTATATAACTTCTTGAATAATGTGTATTCCTCATTAAATAGAAAACATTCCTTGTGCCCACTCTCTATGTAGATATTTGTAATGCATTTGAATCGGTGAACCACAACATTCTATTGTCTAAATTGAACTTTTTTGGAGTTCGAGGAGTTGCATTGGTTCAAATCATACTTGGATGACATATCACAATCTGTATGAATTCAAGGTGACCAGATTTCTGATAAGCAGACATCATATTTAGGTGTTTCTCAAGTTTCTGTGCTGGGTCCTGCTTTATTCCTAATCTTTATTAATGATTGTGTAAGTTCAATTTCATATGCAAATGCAGTCTGCATCTATTACCATCTGCGTGCGAAAGTCTGATCTTGGTCTACCTCTACCTGTCTTTTCTTATCTCTGCTTGTAATATATTCCGTACTATTCCCCAAAAATGCCTTAGAACGTATCCCGCCCTTCTATTTCTCCTATTTTTTTTTTGTTTTCCACAGATATCCTTATTTCTCCACTATTCTATAACCTATTTGTAATTAACTTTGTCTGTCCATGCTATCATCCTCATACATGTGAAGCACAACATTCCGGAAGGCTTCTATCTCTTTCTGTCTCTGCTTTTCCTATTGCCCCTATTTCATAGATGTACTGTGCTGTGCTCCACACATATGCTTTGAACAATTTTCTTCTTGTTTCTATGTTAGTTGTCTTTGAACATAGCTGCTGTTCTTTCTTGTTAGATGTAGTTTGGTCACTTTCTATTGTTTTACAATTACATACCGTATTTCCCCAGCACTTGAGCATTTGTCGAATTAATAGTTCTTCCAATATATCCTTTCGCACAATCAACATTAGTTGAAAATATTTCATAACCAACACCTGTAGATGTTTATAGTAATCATCAGATTTAAGTGCACGCACTTATTTTTTTAGGTTTTTTGTCTTGAAACTGGTCGGACGCATACCTCTACCTATTTATATTCTGAGCTAGCGTACACAGTTACCTGAAATTCTCACAACAGCCAATATACACATCGGTTCCCCTTCTATTGATTTTTAATTATATGCCCTGTTTCATCAAGATTCAGTGTTATGTGAAGGGGGTTAAATAACCTGTGGCTTCCAAGGTTCCCCCATACTTAGACATTTGCCGAATTAATAGTTTTCCAGTAAATCTTTTTGCACAATTAACTTAGTTGAGAATATTGCAAGACCAATACCTGTAGTTGTTTATAAGAATCATCAGATTTAAGTTCAGATATTTTTTTCATCATTAGTTTTTCTGTCTTGGGACTGGTTGGATGCGTAACTCCATTGATTTCTATTCTGAGCTAGCCTACACATTTTGGATATCTGTGAAGCTGAAAAGAACATGTTAATTTTATTCTATAGATACTGAACAAACTTCACCACTCCAAATTGCTCTCATAACTATAACACCCACTCCGCATATATATATATATATATATATATATATATATATATATATATATATATATATATACTAGGTTATCATAAAGTAAGGGATATATTTTAAATCATTACAACTTTTTAATAAATTAAGTTAGTAACATAAAATAAACGAAATCTAGTTGCTTAATGAATGGGATTTTACCGTATCTATGAGAAACAAAAGCGTTGTCATAACAATTGTTGACACTAGTCGAAATTATTCAATTTGAAGTTTTATTTTGAAATTAAAACTCAAGTAAACGCTGAGTTCAAACGACTCAACTGTAATAACATGGATTTACAAACAAGAATTGGTTTAGTTCAGTGCTATTATGAATCCGGCAGAAATTACACCGCTGGATTACGAAGATTTCGCACGAGAATGGGTTTGAGAGTGGGACCCTGTCAAAACGTACCGCAATTTGATACAAAAATTTGAAAGAACAGGGTCTGTAACTGACTTACCAAGATCAGGAAGACCAATAATTAGTGATGTCCAAGTTGCAGAGGTTCTTCATGAAAATCAAGACATAGCCAGAAGCAATTCACTCGCAATCAGCAGTGCAAATGTGATATCCAAGCGATTGCAAATGCCGTATACCACGGTTTGGAAAATTTTACGCAAAATTCTAAACATGTATCCATATAAACTGAAAATGCTGTTTGAATTAAAGGACGCAGATTTGGCTACTAGGTACGATTTTTCTTAGCGAGTAATGGTTCAGATGGAAATTGAACCCGAATGGTTAATCCCGTATTTTATGGACAGATGAGGCACATTTTACTCTGAATGGTGGAGTCAATACTCAAAACTGTAGAATCTGGTCTGCAGAAAATCCGCAACAAATCGTTCAAAAAGGTCTTCATGACAAGAAAGTCACCGTTTGGTGCGGTTTTACAGCTGATTTTATTATTGGTCCGTATTTCTACGAGGAAATGCAGAATGGACAAGCCGTATCTGTAACTGTAAATGGTGAACGATACTTGCAAATGTTACAAAATTATGTTATTCCACAGCTGCAAAACGAGCACTACGGAATTGAAAACATCATTTTTATGCAGGATGGAGCACCCCCGCACATTTTTCAACCAGTCAAAGAATTGTTAACCAACGTTTTTCAAGATCGCGTGTTAAGCAGACATTTCGTAAATTCATGGTCACCAAGATCACCTGATCTAAACCCAGCGGATTACTGGCTGTGGGGTTATTTAAAAAGTTTAGTGTTTAGAAGACGACCAACTACGCTACAAGAATTAAAAGACAGTATTACGGAGCAAATTGGTACAATTCAACCAGAAATGTTACGAAATGCTGTGTACAATTTGGAGGTAAGGATGGTGATCTTACAACAACAAAATGGAGGTCATATTGAGCAATTGCTGTAACCTGTTTCGGGCATACTAAATCCCATTTTATAAGCAATTAGATTTCATTTATTTCTTGTTATTAACTTAATTTGTTAAAAAGTTATCATAATTTAAAATATATCCCTTACTTTATGATAACCTTATATATATATATATATATATATATATATATATATATATATATATATATATATCTTCTATAATATATTTTAAAGATAATGACCTTCTAGTAATATTAAATGCTTTAATGGGTTTGAGGTCAGCTGGTAAAAAGAAAACTCTTTTATAATGCCTAAATTTTCGGATATATTTAATCCTTGATCACAGGCTTCTAAAAATGTTACAAACAACTAGGCTAAATTATATAAATATTAATTGAACTTACAAGATGAGTTGTTTTAAGAAATTAACATCGAAGTATTAAACATAACTTTTTAGTTTTTCACTTTTAAATGTAAGAAGGATATATAATTTGTATCCTATTAAAACAGAAAATTTGAAATATTTCAAAATCTGACATAATTTTTATTTTTACATTTTTCTTATACAAATTATATATCCTTCTTACATTTAAAAGTGAAAAACTAAAAGTTATGTTTAATACTGATGTTAATTTTTAAAACAACTCATCTTGTAAGTTCAATTAATATTATATAATTTAGCCTAGTTGTTTGTAACATTTTAGAAGCCTGTGATCAAGGATTAAATATATCCGAAAATTTAGCATTATAAAAGAGTTTTCTTTACCACGACCTCAAACCCATTAAATTAATATATATATATATATATATATATATATATATATATTGTCAGAACTCAGGTAAGATGCTTACCAACCATAATTTATTTTCGAAAATTTTATAAAATTTTCAGATTCGACAATAAACAAATTTTCAAAATTAACTAATTCAAAAAATTATCCTTACCGTTTTCCTCTCTTCCTCGGTTGAACGGCATTCTTCAACTGCTTCCGGCTAGCTCATTCGGATCTCCTCTTGGGTATCTAGATTCACTCGCATATTCTCAATCATACACACACACTAGCAATAAAACCTCAAATACAACCAACATACAAGCTTTATTTATAACTATTTACAAATGAAATGCAATATAGTCCATATTCCATTGATCACGTTACACTTCAGAAAACCTTATTTTATAAAGTCCAGTATTTTATTTTTAAATCATTAAACACATAAATTGTACCCGGAGTAAATGGGCCTTGAATAATACCTTCTCTAAAATTCCTTCTTTATAATTTATTTATTCATTTTACTCTAACTAAACTCTGGGGTAGGGTGAGCTCAGAATAACCCAGCTAATTATGCATTTGCGTACTTTTAAAACAAATAACAAAGCAAAGCCATGTACTCTTCACAAAAATTGCACGTTCTGATGGAACGTTTAAAAGCTTTATAGACACCTAGTTAAATACCATAATAAAGTTATTTACACGTATTAAGTTCAATACGTAAATAATACACACTACATTGAAATTTCACTCTCATACGTTCTCCCAAAATTCACAATTTATAAAGTCACAATTCAAATCGTTACCTGGAAATTTATAGTAGATCTCTGCTCTGAGGATGATGCCATCTATTTCTTCTATCCGTTCTGCAGGTCGTTTCTAGCTGTGACTAGAAAAACCCCATCTAAATTGAACTGCAAACGCTGTCTCCACAGTATAACCAAATTCCAAATTCCATTTAAAATTATTTCTTCATTAATTAGATGCTTCAAACCACGTTACTTAATGTCCCCTCACGAGTTGATTATAATTATAGATGATATCTCTATTAAAATGTAATTTTGGCACACTTAACCGCGTATTTAATTAAGAGACTACCACCTTGTAAGATAATTTAACTGATTTAGTAATACTTACAACTCGTGATACATAGATACGTTGTTTGGAGCGATCGAAACTTAAGGGCCTTCACCACGTTCTCTAAAAGCATTTATACACTCCGAATGTAACCTCTCCATACCTGCTTTAACGCGAAATCCCCTGTTAACACCACACATTCTCGCAATTTTGCACTCAACTCCATTTTCAAATCCGCGAATTTCAATACCTCGTTATAAAATTTCAAGAATATCACAAACACTATCCTCGTGCTTGTTTCAAATCAAACTAACATATCGACCAATCGTAGACTTAATGACGCTTCACAAATCCCTTCTATCCTATTAGTGTCTCGTAATTATGCGTTTTCTCTGTCCCTTTCTACCCTGGTCTGAGTGGTACAAAATCGATATTCTTGAGTATCTGCTGTCTAAACACACGTGAACTTGCGACGTGACTTTAAATAACCCCTGTTTAGTATTTCATGCTAAAACATTCAACCGTTTCCAATATACGTAGAATCTGCATGTTTATCTTACTCAAATTTATTAGAACTTGACATTTAAAAGTCTGCAGGTGTTCGATCGTAACGAACGTTTTAAATACAATTTTCCGAGCTTCGTTTCATGGTATTTCATCCCTCCTGATATATCCGTTTGTTAGCAACGCGTTTCACCTTTGGTTTTTACAGGCTTTTATGCTTATTATATATCAATAATTGTTCAATTAATTCCAATTAAATTTATAACTGCATGGCATTGACTTCTACCATTTAATTTTTTGCAAAGCTATTAAATTTTTAATTATTATTTGTACAATTCGATTAATACCTGTTACTTAAAAATTGAATTAATTAATATAAATTTCACGTAATTTCTGTTTGTTCCTTTATACAGGGTGTTTTGAAATTGCTTCGTTTCTATTTATTTTTAACCCTTTAAAACCACTATAATATATATATATATATATATATATATATATATATTATTTATTTATTTATTTATTTATTTATTTCAGTACATACAGATTTATAAAAAAATCCAATTGGCACTTAACAAATTTAAATATATAACAAAGGTTATAAGAAATTTACAAATTGCTGTTAAATAGTCTTTTCAGACTCGATAAAATTATATGAAAAATGTCTATATGCATATAGTCTGTGTTAGCTGTCATCATTATGCGGTCCATAACGGCCTGCTGCCCCGTAGTTTATCCTATGAAAATTTAATAAGAATAAATTATCAGGGTGAGTAATCTGATGTTTTACATATATATATATATATATATATATATATATATATATATATATATATATAAACTCCACTTATAGTCAATGAACTAGTTTAGTATAATAGTGTTTTTCGATAAAATGTTACTGTACAATTGGGATATTTTAGTCCAAAAATTAAAACGAAATAATATTTTGCATATATTTAATTATAAATCGACGTTTCGGCAAGGGTTGTTGCCTTTATCAAGATTCTAAAAAAGGAAAACCAATCATTACAGTCATCAAAAGATGTTATTTTTAAAAAATTACTTACTTAATTGTTAATGCATAAATATTAAAATTATAAACACAACCCTACACATCAGGGTTGTTGTTAGTCACAACTGGTTAAAATACAAATATTGGAGTACCCAAAGGGATTATTTAAATTTAGTTAATAAAATTACATGTTTATAGAGTAAACGACCAACTACGAATAAATTAATATAAAACCAGTCTGATAAGAGTGAGAGGGTGTTCCACATTTTGTACAATTATTAGGTAAATAAGATGCGCTCTGGCCTTCACATCATTGTTGAAAATTAAAATTTGACTTTGCAATTCTGTACAAATTGGAATATATGGGATGCAAATTTTGGGTGTCCTGCCTAAAATTTAACTAATTGACTTCATTTTTTATATAATACGCCTCCAAAAAAAAGCCTAAGCTTATGATTAGTTTCAGAATCTAAAATTCGAGCTTCATCATAATTTGGGGTATGATGAGTCATATTTATATGTTGTGAGAGGGCACAGCTGTTCTTTCCCAATCTTACATCTGACTTATGTTGAATTACTTAAGTAGCAACACTATTTATAAAATAACGTGTTCCTGCAAAAAACCATATGTGGGTAATTCTAGTCAGTGGTTGAAAAATAGACTCATTCATCATAAGTCAGATGTAAGATTGGGGAAGAACAGCTGTGCCCTCTCACAACATATAAATATGACTCATCATACCCCAAATTATGATGAAGTTCGAATTACATAAGTAATTTTTTAAAAATAAAATCTTTTGATGACTGTAATGATTGGTTTTCCTTTTTTAGAATCTTGATAAAGGCAACAACCCTTGCCGAAACGTCGATTTATAATTAAATATATGCAAAATATTATTTCGTTTTAATTTTTGGACTAAAATATCCCAATTGTACAGTAACATTTTATCGAAAAACACTATTATATATATATATATATATATATATATATATATATATATATATATATAAATATTATAAGTAGTTTTTACACAAGGTAAGTTGATAAATACTAACGTATTGAAATTAATAAGATGAAATAATAACTTAGACTTTTTAAGTAAAGCCCAAATGATCATTTCAAATCGAGCTAGTAATTGAAAGATGGAAAATATAAGGCCTTGGACAGGATTTGAACCTGCATCTCAGTTTTGCCGGAACTGTGCATTTACCAATTACGCTACCGAGGCCGATGGCTATAATTGGGAAATTTACAAATCTAAATCGTGTACAGTACCATATATAAATCTAACTTTCAATTACGTTTAGCATTTTTGTCAATCATATCTGAAATTGTCAAGTTTTTGACTTATGTCAGATATAGACAGGAAGCAACGCTCAAAATCACGGCTATAAGCCAAGTATTAATATATAAATATTATAAGTAGTTTTTACACAATTTAACGTATTGAAATTAATAAGATGAAATAATAACTTAGACTTTTTAAGTAAAGCCCAAATGATCATTTCAAATCGAGCTAGTAATTGAAAGATGGAAAATATAAGGCCTTGGACAGGATTTGAACCTGCATCTCAGTTTTGCCGGAACTGTGCGTATTTTCCATCTTTCAATTACTAGCTCGATTTAAAATGATCATTTGGGCTTTACTTAAAAAGTCTAAGTTATTTTTTCATCTTATATATATATATATATATATATATATATATTTAGCCATGGAACCCTTTATGAATTCGTGCCCACTCCTCGGCCACCATAAAATTTTCAAAAAAAAATTTTATAAAAAAAATTTCTTACCCTTTATTTTGGACGCCTTCGGATTTCTCTGCTCACCCTGGCTAGCTCAGCAATCGGCCTCTTCTTGAATACCTGTCTTTAAGCACAGACCTCTCTCTCTCACACACACACCATCAAATAAATTACCAAAATAATACAACCTTTTATTTACACATATTAACAGATAAAATATTTACACATGAGTACAAACGATTTGGTACAATTGTTACCAGCTTAATTATTAAATGCTTTAAAGTCCTTAGTTTTTAAATTATTTTTACAAAAATTCTACATGATTTGAGTAGTAGGGCCACACATGCCACCCTAGTTTGACTTCCTACTGGTCTATTGTGAGCTCATTATAACCCAGTTTTTGTAAATGCTTTTTAAACCTTGCATTATTGAAAACAAATTTACAGACCCGTTTACTCCTTACAACCACAATTTATAGCCTGAATAAACCTTTATATATCCTCAATAAACCCTTTTTTAATAATCAAAATTAATTGTCCTGCACATGTACCTTTTTAAACAAGTTTTAAAAGTAATAAATACGCCACCAATAAGTCAAACACACAAACACAAAAATATCAACACAATTATTTATACTAAGACAAATTTAAAGTTCGTTACCTGGAGTCACCTATGTTCCTCGTCATCGCTGCAGATGGCTACCAGAAACCTTCGTCGATGTGTCCATCTACTATAATGAAGCCTGGATCCATGGATTCCCACCATCCAATATCTCCGCTACCACTCCGGTTCTTCTTCCCAGATATCAACTTCGTCTCAACATTAACATTCCATACCAATATTTCATGCATACAAATTGCTTTCAGTTTCGCTTACCCTAAAATATCATCTCTTCATTTAATAACTTTGTCGTAGTAACGGCACCTTTTATCTAAACAAGCACCAACTCGTGCAAACACTTTTATAACTTGCGGTCCGCTACTACAGCTTTTATGATTTTTAACAGGATGTTTAATGTAACTTTACTGAACACAATAATTGCTAACCGAAAGCTTTTATTACTATTATAGGTTGTAGATTTAAACCTGTATTCAGATCTCAATGGAAAGTAAAAGAGAGCTTTAATATATTCGTTCGTGTATTTATATTATTCTCCAACCCCTAGTGCAACCTGTTTCATCTGAAAAACTTGTTTTCGAAGCGGCTTCTTAAAATTTTGAACGTAACCGAGTATCATTTCTGAAACAATTTTCTCGTCCGTCGTGCTGTTTACATAGAATTTCGTTTCCTACCTTACCGTATGCGCACTTCTGGAAAACTGTCCGTCATCAACCAATGATATAATTTTCTGTCGTCACAACGCTCCATCTATTAGCTGTCCATCTCTGTTCTACGCATATTTGTTGTCTCCTTTAGAACCCCTCTTGAGTTACAGAAAATCGATATTGTTGTCGTCCTTCACAAATACCCATATATATCTTAAGTGACTTCAATCCAACGCTTCATTTATACTTTTCTCTGTCTGTTTTATATTATCGATCGTTTATTCCACTCACTCCTTAAGGTACTGGTTATTGTAGCAGCTTATCCAAATTGACCGTTACAAACAATTTCTATGGAATTTTGTGCTAACGTTCGTTTTATATTCTATGAACGTGACATATAACAACAGGTGTTTATTGAAACAACCGACCGTTGAAAATAACAATTCTGGGTTTCTTCGCTTCGTAGTATTTGTATAACCGAACGTTGGCTTTTAAAAATAAACAACATTTGCGTTTGAAATTATTGATTTTCTCTGCAAGCACACTCCCTTCTTGTTTCCATGCGTTTGATTAAGAGTTGTTATAATTACTTATGCATATCCTTGAGTTGTTTATGTACTCTCAAACTTTTTTCCCTTATATAATTTTCACATTCCATTTAAATATAGAAAAATACCTTAATACACGTCCGTTTTCACTATATAAATTAATTAATTTGACACGTAATTAATTTGCTCCTATTTCTATATACACGGTTGCTAAAATTTTATTGTCTACACCTATTTACCCTTTAAATCCACAATATATATATATATATATATATATATATATATATATTACTATGGATACATATACACACATATATATTGCTGTTATATCCCCTTTATATTAGGCCCCACGATTGGGCATACCATAAAATGCTGTGATATCCCCTTTTACATTAGTCCCCACGATTGGGCATGTAACAAAATGCTGTGATATTAATCCCAGCGTTGGGCCGTCATAAATTTTGTTGTGAAATTTACCCCTAATAATCAAGCGCCTATGATGTGGAATGTTAAGTTATGGTTTTTGCCTCGACTAGCTTATTTAATTAAATGAAGCAATTCTACAATACACAATATAATGATTAAATATTTACAACTCTCAAAATTTTCCCCTTTTCAGAATATTTATATATTCCAGATTTATGATTTTTGAAGCCAGCAAAACTATCTTTTTACTTATTTTTAGGATCCTTTCAACAATCCAAGATGCCTATTCCCTTTGTCATAAATTGATCAATGAACCTACTAGGTTTTGTCGACTCTTACAGATACAAAAATGATAAATATTGAATTAAAAACAGTTTTCAATAATAAATTGTATCAAGATTTCTAACCTGGAATGGTTCTGTAGTTCCTTCCTAGCCTTCCCCAAGAGTTTTTCGTGCCAAGTCTGAATATGTCCAAATTGAGAGTCGAATTTAGAAGCAATCCAGATCCAAATTACATGTAGGTATTAAAATCCAATTTTTAAATATCGGTGTGACAACAACTTCGATGTAGATATTAAAATCCCATTTAAATGTAGGTATTTAAGACAATTTCAATCTTGGTATTAAAACATTTTCCATATCGGTATTAAAATAATTTAAAATCCAATTTAAATACCAGTATTAAAAGCCCTGTTTTATTAATGTTAGAAATGGACTTTTAATTAAGTCGTTGTTACTTACGTCTATAATAAATCGGCTTATTCGTTGCACAAATTCGTACACTTTTCAAAATGGTTTCACTTTAATTTTTGTTTCACTGGTTACGTAAAATAATTAGTATTTTCGAACATAGTCGTAGCTAAGTTTAAATGTATACTAACTTGTCGCTTCGTCCTTATCGTAGCCTTACCTCAACCTGCTTTTCATTGATTCATTCACGTGCTGGGACGTCACTTTTACCTTTGTCTTGTATACTTCGGGATTTTCACCAATTATTTAGTTCAAATATTCAAATGCATGCCTGGCTCGTCACGTAATACTCTCACATATCATGGTATTATTTGAGAAATTCCAACAATTTCCTTTTATTAAGTTACCTATTCAGATGTTTGTTATTTATTATTATCTAAACTGAATAATCTGGTGCTTGTTTATTTCTACATAATATTGGATTTTTGAACAAATGTGAAATCTTCCTGTTGCGTACGATTTTCTAATAATGCATAATTTAGATTGTGTGTACGATGATATTTTTTTAACGCAATTGTTAAATATTTGTAATGCCAATTCATATAGGTTTCTCGTTGATTTAATTTTGATACATTTTGTTGCGTTTTCAAATCTTATCTTAACTTGTAAACTACTCTTGGATATTTCTTATGCATTTAGTCCCATGTATTTTATATACAGTGTACTCTCAATTAACAATATGTATAGTGACCGATTTACTCCTATAATATCTGGAATTATGTGCTTTTCTTAAACTGGAAGTTGCATTTTATTTATTCTACGACCCCTTGACTTAACCTACCCCTAAACTACCCTATAATTATAGCTATATATATATATATATATATATATATATATTATTGTAACGCGCATAGGGATTTATAATTTAAAATAAGCTTCAAGGTTAATTTTGCTTCATTTTAGAGTTAGCGTAAAAATTAATTACAATTATTAGATATAGGAAATGTATAAGTACCACGCAAAGTTATTAGTATGATAGATTTTCATTTCGTGGCATGAAAATCAATAATTTGAAGAGGTTGAATTCTTTAGTGGTATCAAGTAGTTGATATTCAAATTGTAATTATTCTATTTGTGTACATAACTTAGTGTAGGGTAATATGAAGCTGGAACATTTATAATTTTTCAATGTTTTATAAGAGTATGGGATATAAAAGTGTTGTCAAGAAACAAGTTAACGATTATGAGTTTCAAAGAAAGAACGTGCAGCGAACAAAACATTTCCAGTAAAGTTTAGCATTGTAAATACATTCGGCGTATTAATTTAAAAACCTGTAAACAAGTATCGAGGCTTTTAGGAAAAAGATTGTTAAAAATGAACAGCAGGCATATGTTAGATAGAGTGTTGAAGGTTACATACAAAAATTGATCGATAAAATAAAGAGAAGGATTGTGTTTTGTATGCGGTAGCAAGAAATGAAAGTTTTAGACACTTAGACAATCTAAACCTTGTAACGCGCCATTTATGTAAACATTTTATTCTTATATTTTATAGGATTATTTAAAATATGGGCACAGCACGGTAAATACATGAGCCTGGTATTTCCAGCCGTGCTTGATAAAATATAGGGTGCTTAGCTAGAAAGGTCAATCGAGGGGGACAGATAGTTAGTTGATGTTTAGATGCGCGTGGATACAGGTGGCTATGACAGCTGTCTATGCCGAGGGTGTATCAGGTTTATTAATTATAAGGTATTTAGTCGTCGGATGTTCACATACCTCTAGGATAAAAGCTTTGATATTTACTCTGTAAATATCAATTGCAGATGCTTGCTAGTTGTGTTTTAGAGATTTAGCGAGAAGTATTATGTAAATCGTTACGGGTATTGAAGATGCATTTGTAGCGTAATTTAAGGTGTTGATGATGGTGTTAGTGTAAACTCCGAGTGAAGGATTTTGTGGTGGAGCCACCCGGCGCACCGGCATGTATTTATACGCTTGCACCTGCAAGGACTTCTAGAACCTTTATTTGTATCTGATAATTTGTATAAATGTGTGCGCTAGCACGTGCTGTAATCGTTCCGCGTTAAGGGATGTTTAATTGGGCATATTATAAAACATTATAAACATTGTTAAGTTGGCTTTTTATTACCAGCGGTACGAAGTGTGAAGTAATTTCAGTTTGTATTTCAACAGTTAATAATAAATGTTATATTGCCCTCGGCCTGTTGTATATTTGCTAACCTGCACCCCTGAGAACAATTAAGAGTATCACGTCTTTCTTCGTGCTCGACACGGATTGACATCTACATTTGGCACCCAAAGTAGGCGAATAAACAACTGTGAGGGACCTAGTGAGGTATAAACATTTGTTGAAATACGGATAATTCGATTAGTGAGTGGAAAGAGTTGTTAATATAACGCAGAATTGCAGTGTTAAAATTAAGCATGCCTAGAGAAAAGGGAAAGAATGGCAGAGCGGTAGAGAATGATGTAGAAGGTGCACTAGAAAACTTATTGCGGAAAATAATGGTTGAAGTAAATAACAGTTTGTCGGTGGTAGTTGGAAATTGTTTAAGCGATGCTTTGAAAAATTTGAACGTGAATTTAAGCGAGGGATTTTCGCAACTCTCGTCGGCCTTAGAAGAGAAAAAGGAATTTAGAAATAAGAAGATAGAAAAGACGGAGAATGTGGGGAGTTTAGAGGATGTAAATGCAGGATATATTACAGATGTGGGGGGTATAAACTTACACTTTTCACCAAACGGGGTATTACACCCGGGGCTATTTATAAAAAGATTGGAAAGTATGTTTAACGAGGCAGGAGTACTGTATGAAAAGCAAGTATTTTTTGCAGTAAATTGTTTAAGAGGTTCGGTTCAAGATTGAGCTGAAATAAAATAGTTTTCGTCATTTGAAAATTTTAAATCACAATTTCTCTTGCGTTACTGGAGCATAGAACAGGAAAGTGACACACTTTTTCATGTTAAATACGGATTTTACGAAACGGGATCTCGTGCAGATTATTTTCTTAAGATAATTAAAGAAGCTAAATATTTAACTCAACCTTTGTCAGAGAGAGAGAGCTTATTAATTGGGTAATGAACCATTTTGATATGGAATAAAAAGGGGCATTTTGAATTCGGGTTTGGCTACTATCGAAGAGGTAGAAGCTCATCTAAAAAAAATTGATGCTTTGTACGAGGTACTCCCAAATAACAGGAGTCAAGCTCCTCGTTTGAATAGTGGAGTTTTTTATCGAAACGCTAATTTTCGTTCTAGTAATGTTAATAATGCCGCTCAAAATAGCAGTCAGAATAGGATGGATTGGCGTAGGGAAAATTGTGTCGAGCAGGACCGATCTGAAAATAATCGATTAGAAACTGAACCTACCCAAAAGGATCAAAGGGAGGTTATGACTATTTTTAATTCAGATTTCGATGAAGTTATTGAGGAAGAGGCGTTGGTAGATTCCGGGTCTCAGATAACGGGAATTTCGGATAGTTTTCTAAAAAGGGTGGTGCAGAACAGTTCTACGGTGCCTAGGGTGCTATGTAGAAATGCTCAATTAACGGGAGCATGGGGGAAAAAGTGTGATTGTTAAGGAACAGGTTTGTTTAACCCTAAAAATAGGTGAGCATGTAATTGATTACCCATTTTTGGTGATTCCGGGGTTGGTAAGAGATGTAATCTTGGGATGCGACTGGATGCAAGATTATGAAGTAGTTATTGATTTTGCCAGGATTTCACTGAGAGGTAAATTTTGTGGCGAGGTACAAGAGTTAAAGTTTGTGGGTGAACCAAATTCAGGCATACATATCTTAATAAGCAAGATAAAAGAGGATCGTATAAGTCATTATAATAGAAAGAAATTTTCGGTGTTGTACTCTTCGCAGGACATTGCAGAAGTTGCCGATAGGGCCGAGTCGTTGACTGTCGAAGAAAAAGTGGTGTTAAAAAATTAAGAGTTGCCTTCTGATTATTCCCCTTTTGCCCGTAAACAATAACCAATTCCCTATGCTTTTCGTGAGGAAGCTAGGGAACACATAAAAAAGATGGAAGAATGGGGGGTCATAGAAATGCGCCGAACCGAAGATATCAGTCCGCTGGCAACTGTTAAAAAGAAGGATGGGACCATTCGGATTTGCCTTGATGCAAGCTATCTAAATAAGAGAATGGAGAAGGATAGGGCAATTCCACCCAATCCTTGTGAGTTGTTGTATGAATTCAGTCCAGGTCAGTGTCTTAGTACGCTTGACTTGACAGCGTCTTACTGGCAGGTAGCCATATCTGCAGAACATCCAAAATATACGGGTTTTTTATTTGACGGATAGACCCGTTTTTCGGGTTCTGCCGTTTGGCTTATTAACGTCGGTGGGCAGCTTTAAAAGGGAATTGTATAATGTCGTGGGTGCTGAAGTATTGGAATTTGCAATTCTGTATGTGGATGACATATTGGTATTTTTTGTGAATCCTAACCGTCTCATGGAGCACCTAGCTATTTTTTTCGTAAATTAAAAGCGGCTGGGGTTACCGTAAAGTTAAAAAAATGTTATTTTACGAGAAATTCAGTTCGTTTTTTAGGACATATTTCTCCTAGGGGTGTATTATGTAAAAGAGATTGAAGGGTTTCTGAATAATGTATGTCATGATAGTACTGTCTATACTCCAGAAATGCTTCATTTTGGAAGAGAAAGTGTGTAAGTTTTCGAAGTTTATTAGTTTTCCTGAAATTGAAAAATCGGGGGATAGTGGTGAGAAAATGGTGCTCCTGGGTCGGGAACGATTGATTTCAAAAGCTGAAAAAAGGCGCCTTTGCCATGATATAAAACATAAATTCAAAACTTCTTTCGACGTGGGTGAAAAGGTTTGGGTGCGTACTCATCCTCAATCTGCATCTGAGAGTGAAATTAAAAAGTTTTTCTTGTTATTTAAGGGTCCCTGTACCATTGTTAGTAAAAAGGGACATAATGCTTATGAAGTGTGTTTAGATGAAGGGCAGATTAATTTAGGTATACATAATGTATTTAACCTGAAGAAATATGTGCCACCGGTTCAGCTTCTGTAAATTGGGAGATAGGGCAAGCAAATGTCTTGTTTCTAGGATTAGTTTATTAGGTTAATTTTTTGAATAGTTTAGTTGCACTTTCAACTTTGTATTGAATTTTCATAATTAGTTATTCAAACTCAATAGGGGGGTAATGTAACGCGCCATATATGTATACATATTTTATTCTTATATTTCATAGGATTATTTAAAATATGGGCACTGCACGGTAAATACATGAGCCTGGTATTTCCAGCTGTGCTTGATGAAATATAAGGTGCTTAGGTAGGAAGGTCAATCGAGGGGACGGGTAGTTAGTTGATGTTTAGATGCGCTTGGATACTGTTGTATATTTGTTAACCTGAACCCCTGAGAACAAATAAGAGTATCACGTCTTTCTTCGTGCTCGACACTGATTGACATCAACTACCTAAACCTATCGCATGCCAAAAATTCACTCACGTTTCTAATAAAATGCAGAAACAGCGAAATAATACCAAAAGGATTCAGAATCAAATTTGCTCAGATAAGCAGTAAACTATCAACCATCCTTGAAAGAGAAAGTTACAGTATGATGAGGGAAAAACTACAAAACCACCGACACATTATAAGTTAAAACAAGATATTGAGGGCATTATAAATTTCATACGAATAAAGGTAACAAAATATGATTTTGATAAAATTCTAGTTAGTGCAAAAATCTTCTACGAATCATAATTTTCCAAACAAAAAGAAATTCACATAAAGAAATTCACATAAAGAAATTTAATAACCTATTTATAGAGAAAAATAACACAAACTCTAACATTAAAAACAGCAACACCATGCTAAACACCGTCATAAATTTATAAAACTATTAACGAAACAGAAAAATTAATTCTATCTAGAGGCCTATACTTTGCAGTAACACCAAAATCAATACTAACCTTTGAAATAATTAGCTGTATTGAGAAAACAGCAAACCAGTAGATGGCTTAAAGATCTTAACTTCTGTATTTCCCAATATAGAATGGTCGCGCAATATTTTTCGTTATCACCAAGAAAATTGTCTTATTTAATTGTGTATACCCTAGCTCTCTTTTTTCAGAATTAATTAACTTCTAATATTAAAGGTAGGTTAGAATAGCATAATTTGTCTGCAATTTATTTTAATAATTAAATGTTTGTTGCATATTATAGCTTACTCTATGATGCATCTTCTGATAAGGAATTACAAATAGGAATTTTGTATTGCTCCAGTTCACAAAATGAGATCGCTATAAGCCATTTATCTACTTTTTTAAACATGCGTGGTCTGAAGATGTAGTAATATGTATCTATAAAGCTATTGAAAATTGCAAATTGAATATAAATTACTTACTTATTTATTTTTTATATGGTTAACACCATTAATATAAATTATAATATAAATATCGATACAGGAAACTTAAATAACATTATGCAGACATTTACTTATGTTAGGAATTGATGTGCCGTACATCTATAAAAAGGTGTTTAGGTTAATTCATGCCGAATTAATATCAAAATGAGGTTCAGAGCTTTTAGATATCAGTACAAGTAATTTACACGTAATGAATTTTGCCTTGTTAAAAGGCCTTGATGTTTTTGAACAAAATGTAGTCAACTTGCAAATAGCAATACAATATTTTTTTCAAAGATTGACCTTCTAGATTTGCTGAGTTTAAAGTATGCCAGAAAAAGAATAATGTCTTATTGTAGGTCCAGAAACTGAAGCTAAATTAAATTCAACCTTTTTTGAGGGTGAACAGAAAAAAATATTATATACTGGTATAGTACAGAAGCGCTATTCGGAGTGTCCAGAAACGCTTTTCGCAAAAGAATACTGCAAATTCTAGAGCTCATTTCATGTCGATTGGACATAAATCGTGTTATCTAAACATGCTTGCTAAGGGAGTTAGAGCTCTTTAAAAATAGTGCCATAATATCGATTTAGTTTGGAATATCTTCTAAACGATTTTTTTTATAAGCGATAACATTTTGTACATTTATTTTATGGAATATGCCCAATCATATAGTGTGGAAATGATTTTTTAATTGTAGTCATAAGCGGTTCACTTGGGAGGGGTATTGGACATTTTTATTCATAACTTTTCTGTCTTTCAAATTTTGCATTTTGACAGCATTTTACAAATTTTGTTTTTATTAGAAACAATAATTCTCTTATCTAAAGTCTCTATGACACATCATTTTCAAAAAAAGTCAATTCGAACTTTTGATGTGTCAAGGCATACGTGTCCATTGAGTAACAAATTAATTTGTAAATTATGAAAGATGGCTATGGAAAATAAACATAATAACAATTGCATGAATGTCATGTTCTACATGTCATAAACTGTTTCCAACTAATGATTTAGTTTTTCTAAAGTAAAAAATTAAATACGTATATTAATGTCAAATGACTGATATTTCAATATTGTTAGTTGTAAACTAGTTTTAAGTAAAGGGTTATTTATTACTTAGTTCCAAATACCAAAAGTTTAAGATTATTATAATGGTTTGATTTAGTAACAAGGTATATATATATATATATATATATATATATATATATATATATATATATATGCTGATATGCATTTAGTGTATGATAAAATACAATGCAACAGTCGGACAGCGAATACCTTTCCAAATACAAGACATCGTGCTCCCAAAACATTAACCGTTCACCATCAAAGAATTAGGGAAAGTGGATCAATAATTTACAAAAACAGTGAAAATGGAATACATGCTGACGTAAGAGAAGAATATGATGATTATTTTCTGGAAGTAGATGAAAGTCCAAAAATTAACATTAGAAGATTTGTTGCAATGTATCCCACTTCTAAATGTCATTTTTGTTTCAGATTGAGGATTTAGTACACATACAGAATTTACACCACAAAGTTATCACCAAAACATTCCATAAAATTACATTTTACAGGAGTAGTATCTTTCTAATTTTACACATTCGCAGCGGGCTTCTTAAAAGCAAGAGATCGACACAAAAATAAATACCTTGCACTCGCATTCAAATGCATTATTTGTATCGCCTTAAGTCATCGTTTAGACAACAATAACCTCATTCATGGAAAATTGGCTCAGTAGTGATTTTTATTTTTATTGTAGCTTCACTCGTAAGTGCCCATGTGTAGATAATCAACCACCTGAAAGTATTGTATATTCTCTACAAAACATTTTCTGTTGATAAAACAACCACATGGAAGATATTTTGAAAACATCACCTGCTGATAAGAGGACAACAGAGCAAACTGCACTCGATAAAATGGAAAATTCCATGTTTTCGTCTGCTTTGTACAACCAGTCATAGCGCTTCTAAAACAACATGTGTCTAACCAGCTAAGGAGCATTTGCAACTAACCTTGCAGAATCATAGAGTAAGTGTAGGATCGGTGGTGTACTTCTCGTAGAAATTTAATATATCAATTAATCATTCGTATAAAGATAGCGAAGCGAAAATAACCTTGTAGAAACACTTACATAATTAATTGTAAAATTTCCGAAAACAAATGGCATTGATAATCTAATGCCACGTATTAAACTTATTGTAATATTTCCTAAGCAAATATTTTGATAAATAAGTACCAGATTTAAGGCTATATCTTAAATAAAATAGATTTTCGTACTTTGTTAATAATAAAATCTTAGGTTTTCATGTTTTCAAAATTTAAAATATTCAATTTTATAACAATATTTAATAAAATCGTACAAGATGTTAGTGAAATAATCGTTTAAATTGAAAGGGAATAGAAGTTGCTAATAAACATGCAAAATAGCTTTGGAAACAGTACTGGATATGAAATTTTAAATTAAATATGTGCCAAATTATTTAGTTGCAGGGACGCAACATAACAAATTTGCTACATTCCTGATGTAATTCTATTACAGCTGTTTGTTCTTTGTGTAAGCCATGTACTATCCCTCTGTTCCTACAACTCACTTTAATCTTTTTGAGTATTTCAACATTTTTCCTATTTTACATTATTGAACGCTTTTTCCAGATATACAAACCCTATATATACACGGTTTCTCCCTTTTCTATTGTTTTCTCCATTATCATCACTCAAAGCGAAAATGGCTTCCCATATTCCCATGTTTCGCCTAAACTCAAACTGATCGTTTTTTAGTATTTCTTCCGCCCATCTTTCTATCAGTCTTTGTACAATTCTAGTTATTATTTTTGCCACCAGGCTATTGAACTCATTGTTCGAAAATTTTTACATCTATCTGCACCTTTCTTTTTTGGTATAGTGACTATGATGTTACATTTGAAATCTTTGGGTATCTTGCCTGTCTCATACATATAAGTTACACGTTGTAAGAGACATTCTGTTACTACTTGTCTGCGTCTGGCCACCGAGCTTCATCCCTTTTGTGTCTAATGCAAACCTATCCTTTTCAATTTTTCAAGTTCTCTAGCTTATCTACTTGCTTTATGCTTCTGATATTCCATGCTTCATTTCGTAAAATATTCCCGGTTCGTCTTTTAAACGTTCCAATCTAATCCTCGGAAGTAGTCCCCTTGTGGAGGTCCGCATTGGGGACTACTTAACTCCAGAATCTTTTATTCCAGAGAACGCCATCATTTTGAAAACGTTTATGGCACGATGCGTACTAAGAAGGTATGCATGTGACTACCATGCCCGAGGTCCCATGTTTGAATCTTGACCCGGTTTGTTTGAAAAATCTTAGGCGAGCATTTTTCACAAAAATCCCCTCATTCGGTTAAGAGATAAAATGGAGATCTCATGTGTGTTGAAATACACATTAAAGATTCCTACCTTACTTGGAACAGCAAGGGTTCGACAAAATTCAAAATTTTCCAGGTAAAAGAATTTTTCCCTGACTAATGTTGTACCTTCGGGTGGAGCATTGGAAAATCAAATGTAGTGTGTACTTAGGAGGTAGGCGGCTCCATGGCATAGTTGGTATACGTGTGACTACTATGCCCAAGGTCCTGGGTTCAAATCCCAACACGGTCACAGTGCTTGAAAAATGTTAGGCAAGCATTTTTCATAAAAATACGCCCTCGTTAGGATAAGAGGTATAATCGGAGGTTCCGGGTGTATGTTGACATACACGTTAAAGATTCCTGCTGTGCTTGGAACAGCAAGGGTTTGGCAATATTCAAAATTTTCCAGGTAAAGAACTTTCTTTTTGGAGCATTGGAAAATAAAATGTGTAGTGTGTATTTGGGAAGTAATGTGGTGGTTTCCCGTTGCCTTCTGCAGTGTGTCTTAGAATGTCATGCCGACCCCAATGGCCTCTACTGCTGTAAGTACCAAAAGAGCTCCTGTCCTTTTTTGGACCTGCCTTAGTCTGGTTCCTCACTGAAGATCCCACTAATTTGGTTAAACCTATAGTTCAGCTCTTTAACTCACTGAAACATGCTAACTATTCTACCTGTTCTAGTAATCTAGATCTTCTTCAAGGTGCAGGTCCCTTCAAATTAGGCAGATTGTCATACATCCATCTATTTACTGCAGTATTTTCTGAAATGCAAAAACAAACAAGAAACATTACATCACACTTTGATAGTTCTTCGAGGGTTTATGTATTCGCTTGAAAAATGTGTAGTGTATGAAGGAAAATATTTGTAAAAGCAATAAAGTCGACTTTTATTTCTAAACATTCTTATTTCTTTTTTTGTCCTGAAATTTTAGCAACTGCCCATGTATAAGTTGAGATAATCTGGTAGAGAAAATATCAGCACCTATAGTAGCTCTTACTACTTACTACAGAGTTAAACACGAACTATTGTGAAGAATCAATAATGACTGTAGAAAAGTAATTAAACAAAAAACCGTCAAATTATCACCTTCCTTTCCCAATAATATAACGTATAAAGAATGAATGTAGTCTATTCTGTATAAAGTAAATCCTTGAAATAAAATTATACAAGGTTTAACATTATGGTAATAGCTGTATTATTATTTACTAATTAAGTTGATTATTCTTGCAAAACTCTAATGCTGCACAACCACTAAACTTTAATATAAAATAATTGGACTAATACGCATTTTTCTTTTTGTTATAGATTTACGTAAAGTTGGATACTATGTTTAAAACAAATATAAGGTAGTAAATGAGCACTTCTGTAGAAGCTTCACGATCTGGAGGCATTTCCTCCAGGTCTATACAGGAACTTACAGGACAGTATTACTATGCCCATGGATTATTTTGTGCCACTTATCCTACGATTGTTATTTCTTTTACTGTATTTGTAGGATTGTTGTGTTGGTAAGTATTGTAATATTATTAACATGTATGTATAATTATGTAGTTTGAAGTGCGTAAATAAGTTCAGTCAAGGTTGATTAATTATTATGACTTGAAATCTTGTTTTAATTTATGTTCTATTAAATATCCATATCATATAATACCTTCGAAGTATTTTTAATTGTTTTTAAATTCTGTGTATGAGCTTTGTGAGTGTTGTAACGCGTTCATCAATTTATACGCATAATTATATATATATATATATATATATATATATATATATATATATATATATATATATATATATATATATATATATATATATATATATATATATATATATATATATATATATATATATATATATATATATATATATATATATATATATATGATATATATATACATATACAGGGTACCCACAATCTATCTCCGTATATGGGTAACTTTTTATTATAGAAGATACAATGTTGGTTAAATTAGCAAAGTTGAAGAGAAATTTACGAGTAGTATGATGCTTTTTGAAAACTCACCTAGATAGATGCTCAACTTTTTAGATATTTGAAAAACTGAAATTTGCCCTTTTTCAAACGCTAATAACTTTTAACGGTTTAACCTATAGAGAAAATAAAACTGCTTGTAAGGTAACTTTTACGTAGAATTCAATAGCGTATATGACAATTTTAATTGGAAATGGGTTTTCAAGCTACAAACATAACCTCACTTTTTTTAAATGGAAACCATAGTTCAATATAACCCAAATGGAAAGGTTTTTCTTTTCTGATTACCCTGATGTAAGGGTTGATGTTTTTATTTTCAGTAGTTTCTTCATAATAAAGAAAAAACGATTTATTTATTTGCGGACATCAAGGAGTCCATGGATACATATTACAAACAAACAAAATGTGTAAAAATCAATAATGGAAACACAAGTTTATTGTAACTAAATTTATTATAAACTAAGAAAAATAAACTATCCATACAATACAAATAACTTAATCAAAGGAAACAAAATTAATTAATGCGAATATGCCCACTCCTACATTAACATATGCTCAAAATGACCTCCATTAGCTTGCAAACACATTTCGCACCTTTTAATTAGGTTTTGGTGCACCTTATTTAACGTTTGTGGTTTTATACTTGTAATAGCTGCTGTAATACTATCTTTGAGTTGCTCAATGTTATTGGATTTTTAGCATACACTACATCCTTTACAGTACCCCAAAGAAAAAATCCAGTGGCGATAGTTCTGGTGACCTTGCCGGCCATGGAACAGGACCTGCATTGCCAATCCAATTTGGAAAACTATTATCAAGATATTCAGAAACGGCTTGAGCATTGTGAGCAGGTGCACCGTCATGCTGAAAATAATATAAGTTTTGCAGTAAATTAAGTGGCAAATTATCGAGCATTTCTTGCAATTCGTTTTGTAGAAAATTCAAATAGTGTACACCATTTAAATTATAATTATAGAAGAAAGGCCCAAGTATTTTATTACCAAAAATGTCACACCACACATTTATCGAAAATTGATGTTGATCCCGCCTTTCTTCTGTTAAATGGGGATTTTCCTGACTCCAGTAGACTGTATTTTTTCTGTTAAACATGCCTTTGTTAGTAAATTTTGCTTCGTCGGTAAATATAATAGTGTGACTAAAACCAGGATTATTATTTGTTTCATTAAGAAACCACCTACAAAACTGTTGTCTTCTCTCACAATCCCCATGATACAGTGTATTGCTAACATGGGTTTTGTATGGTTTGTAGCGGTTTTGTTTTAAAATTAGGCGAGCTTTTTCTGTAGAAGTAGCGCACTCAATTGCAGTTTCTCGGGTGGACGCTGTTGGCTTAAAATTTATGTAGGCTAACACACGTTCTTCATCATCAGTTTTGAATTTTCTTTTATCAGTACTGGGTTTTGAAAAGCCACCAAACCTTTTAAATTGTTTTCTAATTTAGAAAACAATCGTTTATCTGGCTGCCTTCTTTCCAAATATCTTTCATAATACATATCACCAGCAGCATCACAATTTCTGTTACAGGCATAGTAACAAAAGAGCATGTCATTTTTTATCGTTTGTATACATTCTCTATTATAATCAAATAAATTTAAAAGTCTTCTACACAAAATTTGCAACCCAGAGCAAATAAACACTTTAACTAATAATATCTGACAAATGCCAGTTGTTTTTTATTTATTTAAAATATGTATCCATGGATAAATAAATCGTTTTTTCTTTATTATGAAGAAACTACTGAAAATAAGTACATCAACCCTTACATCAGGGTAATCAGAAAAGAAAACCTTTCCATTTGGGTTATATTGAACTATGGTTTCCATTTTAAAAAGTGAGGTTATGTTTGTAGCTTGAAAACCCATTTCCAATTAAAATTGTCATATACGCTATTGAATTCTACGTAAAAAGTTACCTTACAAGCAGTTTTTATTTTCTCTATAGGTTAAACCGTTAAAAAGTTATTAGCGTTTGAAAAAAAGGGCAAATTTCAGTTTTTTTCAAATATCTAAAAAAGTTGAGCATCTAGGTGAGTTTTCAAAAAAGCATCATACTACTCGTAAATTTCTCTTCAACTTTGCTAATTTAACCAACATTGTATCTTCTATAATAAAAAAGTTACCCATATACGGAGATAGATTGTGGGCACCCTGTATATATATTTATTGCTGTGATAAGGGGTTGTTTAGGGGTGTATTGAGTAGTAAGGGTTGTGTAGTAACAATAAATAGCAATAGGAATCAGAAAACTGCATTTATTTAGCAGAAAAATAGGCAATTCGTACATTATGTAAATAGCAAGCATTTAACACCCTGTATATAGACCGTAATTAACTTTAAACGATGCAAGTAAGCATATCTTACAACAATAGAATGCGTATTTAGCAGAAAAATAGGTAATTCATACATTATGTAAATAGCAAGCATTCAACACTCTGTATATAGACCGTTGTTAATTTTAAGTAATGTCAGTAATAATATCTTTCAACAATAGAACGCGTATTCAGAAGAGAAATAATTGTACAAGTAATTAAACACGCGTTGAGAAGTGTTGTAATTAGTTATAAAACAAATACGCAGTAGAGTAGATAAAACCTAACAAAGCTTTATGCAATTACGCTGAAAAGAGTAGCATTTTGATAAGAAAATGCAGTTTTAAAGATGCATAAACACAAACGAAAACGGCATTAAAGTTACATCATTTGTATTGTACAATTATCCAAAAGGGCGATATCTACACAAAACAACGTATGGCAAAGACAACGAATAATAATGTGTTATTCCACTTCCTGGTGATAGTTTATATGGTCGGTAAAACAGTTAACAAAGTATTACACTTTAGATGGTGAAACATTTATATGGTGATAGATAGTTCTTAAAAGCCGGTAATACAGTTACCAAAGTTCATAAGATACATCGCGCAAGCGCAATGAATCAGGCGAGTGACGCCTCTAGCGGAGGAAAGCGCAAACCTTTTACAGATTTGGGCGCGGCCATCCAACATGACGTCACCGATACAAAAGGTATATTATGCAATAATCAGAAATATAAAAATTAAACAGTGAAAGATAGAATCGAATAATTTTAACAAACAAATTACTCACATAAGATATTCGGCTTTTCCCAGGTACGCCTATCATCCTTCCGGGTCGATAATGAAGGTATTGCTCCGGGCTCCGGTGGTGTTAGCTGAGCATGGACATCCGGTCGTGGGCTGCTCCAGGGGTTGTATCAGTCCTAAATGTAGTGGAACGACAGGAATAGGTTAATTAGGGAAAGACAAACAAAGATAAGCAAGACAAGGGAATCTACATAGTAAGATAAGATATGATACCCGGCACGACTATTTCACTTCAAGATCAAAGGAAAACAGACCCGATTTAGAGCGTCACGGAAACACTTCTCCCCACTCTTTGTCTAGTATTGCTCTACCCCTCTAGGGATAAGCACACTGCGCAAGCTCACTACTCTGACGTACGGAAGTACCGCCTAGTCTATTTAAAATTCCCGCGCACTGCGTATTTGAAATTATGCCGCGAAACTTCCATACATAAAAACTTAACCTAAAAACATGTTTAAGTGCAATGGCACGTAACAAATGTATCAATAACATAAACACCATTACATGGAAATCCGAATTAATTATATCAGAAACCACTTCAATATGCAGGGAATATTGAATACAGGGCCTGGTTGGTTGAGATAATCTGCAGAACTGCTTGAAAACCCAGCCCACATTTAGTGGGAATAGGCTATTTAACACAGAGCAGTGATAACACAAGTCAGTTGACAACTGATGCACGTCGAAGCTGCGACACTATAAACCAGAAAGTTACGCGTATAAATAAATAAAGTATAATAGAATATCAAGTTTATGTTACAGTGAATAAATAAAGTAGAATATTAAGTTGATGTTACAGTGATAATAGTGCAACAATTACGAAGAGTTTTTGGCATTTTTTTTATAGAAAACGTGAGTAGAATTTGGGTAATTGATTTCAATTAAATATTTATAATAATAGGGCTTCAAGTTTGTGTTGACGATAATTCAAGTCTGTGTCGACCAGAATATTTCAAGTTTGTGTCGAAAATAATAATTCAAGTCTGGACATTTCAAATTTGCATCGATAATAATACTGAATACTTCAAGTCGTTGACGACAATAACATTTCAAATTTCTAGTAAATAAAAATTCTAATTCCAAGTGGACTCAAAGGGGACAATTCTAATCGAATTTTGGTACAATTCTGGTACAATTCTAAGCTGCGTTGAAAGCATTTAAGGGAAGAAATTCAAAGAATTTGCCAGACACATTAAAATAAAGAAGCACGAGGTAATTTTTGGAAAACGAGGGGTAACTGTACTCAAATACTGGTTCAACTAAGCAGAGCATTGGTAGATGATTGAAGACAACAAAGGGGTGTTGATCCACAACACGAACAACATATCTCAGGTCAGATCTCTTTTTTTTAAAGATATTTTTCAATTTAAATTTTAATACTGAATTTATTCAATTTATATAAAACTTGTAATGAAGTCAACAACAAACATTGCATACGTTAAACTTACGTAATATATCATAAAGATATCTAGAACGTTCAAGATTTTTTTGTAAAGAGGGTGTAGTTTTTGGCGACTTTAGATTGCATTCAAAGTATATAAATTTTGGGATAAATGATACATATGATATTGATCGATTGAAGGGTGTATTTAAAGAATTTTAAAAATTGTAATTATTATTTTTGTTCATTATATGAAATTCATTGACTTTGCTTTATCAATTCAAATAGGTAATCATAAAGGGGTGGAAAAGAGAAAATTGATCATCGTAACGTTGTGCACTCTGTGTAGATTAAAAAGGGCTAACCATGGCATAATAATAAAATTAGTAAGTTTGAAGTGAGAACACAGAGCGGTGGCGTTAGTAGAACATTCATTACACCGAGTATGGCGTTATCATATCAATTTGTATATAGTGACCCGAACATAGGGACAAGAATATTTTACCACGATAAAATACAGCGACCTGGACGAAGAGACACGAGTTAATTCAAAATAAATTTGAAAATACGACCGTGGGATTTAAAATAAAATAATTAAATTAAACTGGGGATTTAAAGAGTTTTAATTTGAGAAAAATTACGGAAACCGAAAATTCAGAAAAATTTGTACATTAATTTAATTTGTACAGATTTATTTAATATTTAAGACTTTAGTGTAAATATAATAATTTCAAACATGGATAAAAGAATAAGGGAAACAAGGGAAGCACTAAGAAATCAAGGAATGGAAATAGGATCCCAAAAGAGTGTAATAATCCAGGAAAGCAGTTCTAGTGAAGAACGACGGACCTCACAGGAAACGAAAATGATGGAGATTTTAATGGCACTGAACAATAAAATGGACAGAAGTGAGGAGGCTATGAAAACCATGACTACGAAAATCGATGAGAACAGTGAAAAATTGGGTAAGGAAATTAAAATTCTGAGTGATGGATTAAGGGAAACCAACTAGACAATTGTGGAAATGAGGGAGCAAATGCAAGAGAAAATCGTGAGGGTTACGGAGGAAATCGACTGTGTATGGGATTATATTGGAATGGTGAAATCAAAGCAGGAGAAATATGAAAACGAGACAAACGATAAAATCACGAATATAAATATTAAAATAGGGAGTGTTGAAGAAAACTGTAAAACCGAGTTCAGGACGATAAATAGGGAAATAAGTAATTTAAAAACTAGTTCAAGAAATTTTAATAGTAGGGAACCAATTAGGCTAATTCAACCAAATCTTTTAATTGACCAATATATAGTAAATTTTACGGGGATGGAAAATTAAATCCAAAAATATTTTTGAAAAATATTAAAATGTTAGTACAGGGCTCAACAGACGAGCGATATAAATTAAACTTACTAAAATCGATGCTGAAAGGGGAGCTGAAATGTGGTACAACTTAATTGAAAGCGTGATCGAAACATTTCGACAGTTTGAGCAAAAATTTCTACGAGACTTTTGGGGGGATAATCAACAGGATAAAGTTAGGAATGACCTGAGCATGGGAAAATACAATTGAGATAGAGGAATGACGCGGGAATTATATGCTATTGAAAAGTTTACCGTAGCAAAACAATTAGATCCTCCTTTACACGATAAACAAATCATAAAATATTTGGCAGGGCATTTTAACGCAGAAGTAAAACGATATATCACGACACGGAATATAGTGGACCGAGACACATTTATAGAATATTTGCAAAGGTATGATGAGTTGGAAACAAATTATAAAACGGAAAATAATGCTAGGGATCGACACACGAATTTTATAAGGATGCAGAGAAATACTGAAACTCGAGGAAGTAATTATCAACGAAACAATTATGATCGTGGAAGAAATTTTAATAGGGGGAATTATAACATATTTAACAACGATTTCAGACGAAGTACAAATACGGGTCCGATACCAAGGCAACGAATAGAGCGAACTAATTACGAGGGAAATAATAATAGAGAAATATATGCAGGAACATGAGGATTGACGGACGCAAACGAGAAATATTGAACGCACGCAAACAAGGAATAATATTAATTGCACACAAGCAGAGATAACGAATCAGGCAGGACCTTCCACGCGAAATCAAAATTATTAGGTACGGACGAACCAAGTAAATTGCTATAGATAAACGGATATGAACACCAGCGAGAATTTATTAAACATGAAACGGAAAATGAACTACGAAGATTTGAAAGGACCTTATTACCAATAGTTAATTTAAGGGTGGAAAATAGAATAGTTAGAGTATTTATTGATACTGGGGCAGAAGCATCACTTGTTGCGGAAGAATTTGTTAAACGAGGGAAATTGAGGGATAAAGCGATACCTATAACGAGATGTAATTTGGTGGCACTGAATAATAAGAGATTTTCTACAATAAATGAAATGGCAATTCTGAGATGTGAAATGGGAGATGTGAAATGGGAAAATGATTTTATGGTTGTACCTGGACTAAAGATAGATATTATATTTGGGATGGATATTATAGATAAGTTGGGGTTGAAAATAAATGCAGAATGCAAAGAGATAGAGTGTAATGGGAAATATAGTAAATGGTATGAAGAGGGTAATATTGAAATAGATAGTGACCGTGAATATTAATCAGTTTAATGATGAAATAGATAATGAGGGGAATACGAATATAAATGAAAATGAAGAGATTAAATGTCCAGAAGATTTAAGAAGCAGGGTAAGATATTATTAAGAAAGCATTCAGAATTAATAGGGTCGAAATCAAGAATTGCCTAGGTTATGTGCACAAGTTGGAAGTAGTAAACACCGAACCGTTTAACACTAAATTATATCCTATTCCAGTCGCATACAGGGATAGAGTAAAGGAAGAAATAGAAGAAATGTTACGTGAAGGTATCATAGAAAGCTCCAGTACACATTTTGTGAATCCATTAGTCGTCGTGAAGAAAAGTGATGATAGCATCAGGTTATGTTTAGATGCAAGAAAGATTAATAAGCGAATGAAGCCGCAATACAATTGTCCACCAACGATGGATAGCATATTAGCAAGAATAGGTAATAAGAAAATCTATAGCAAATTAGACTTGAAGAATTCATTTTGGTTGATTCCATTACCCCGAGAATCAAGAAAATATACGGGTTTTTCAGTAGAAGGAAGAATATACCAATTTAAAGTGGTCTCGTTTGGTTTGTCCTCGAGTACGGCTGCATTAGTGAAGGCTATGCAGAATATTTTGGGACCGTATAAGGAATTTTGTATCCACTACGTGGATGATGTGTTGATATTTAGCGATAGTGTAGAGCAACACTTTGTGAATTTAGAAAGAATTTTATTAGAGTTAAATATAGCAGGTTTAACTTTGAATTTAAAGAAGTGCGAATTTTTTCAAGATAGAGTTAAAATTTTAAGATATCGAATATATAACAAGGGTATAATTATAAAGCAGGGAACAAACAAATATGAGTTAAAAGGACATAGATTCAAAAACAATAAAGGGGAAGTTTCGCATAAACTTAATCTACCCATACAAAGGGACACGAATAAATGAGTAAATAAAATGTATAATAAATTTAAACATATGCATACATAGAGTAGTAAAATAGGATACGGGTATAAGAATAGGAATAGTCATGAATAGGGTAGTAAAATAGGACATAGGTATAACATTAAATAGATGTAAATAGGGGATTAATAAAGAGAGAGTTAGATTTCTAAAATAAAATAAAAATATAAGAATTTATAGACCAATGTGAGTTTAATTCACATTGGGCGCCAAAAATGTCATTGTTCTAAAATTTTATATCTTAATTTGTGGGAATAATGCTGTGATAAGGGGTTGTTTAGGGGTGTATTGAGTAGTAAGGGTCGTGTAGTAACAATAAATAGTAATAGGAATCAGAAAACTGCGTTTATTTAGCAGAAAAATAGGCAATTCGTACATTATGTAAACAGCAAGAATTTAACACCCTGTATATAGACCATAATTAACTTTAAACGATGCAAGTAAGCATATCTTGCAACAATAGAACGCGTATTTAGCAGAAAAATAGGTAATTCATACATTATGTAAATAGCAAGCATTCAACACTCTGTATATAGACCGTTATTAATTTCAACAATAGAATGCGTATTCAGAAGAGAAATAATCGTACATGTAATTAAACACGCGTTGAGAAGTGTTCTAATTAGTTATAAAACAAATACGCAGCAGAGTAGATAAAATCTAACAAAACTTTATGCAATTATGCTGAAAGGATTAGCATTTTGATAAGCAAACGCAAGTTTTAAAGATGCATAAACACAAACGAAAACGGCATTAAAGTTATATTATTTATTTAGTACAATTATCCAAAAGGGCGATATCTACACAAAACAACGTATGGCAGAGATAACGAATAATAATGTATCAATAACATAAACATGGAAATCCGAATTAATTACATCAGAAACCACTTCAAAATGCAGGGAATATTACAGGGCCTGGTTGGTTGAGATAATCTGCAAAACTGCTTGAAAATCCAGCCCACATGTAGTGGGAATAGGCTATTTAACACAGAGCAGTGATAACACAGTCAGTTGACAACTGATGCACGTTGAAGCTGCAACACTATAAACCAGAAAGTTACGTGTAAAAATAAATAAAGTATAATATAATATCAAGTTTATGTTACAGTGAATAAATAAAGTAGAATATCAAGTTGATGTTACAGTGATAATAGTGCAACAATTACGAAGAGTTTTTGCCGTTTGTTTTATAGAAAACGTGAGTAGAATTTGGGTAATTGATTTAAATTAAATATTTATAATAATATGGCTTCAAGTTTGCGTTGACGATAATTCAAGTCTGTGTCGACCAGAATATTTCAAGTGTGTTTTGACAATAATAATTCAAGTCTGGACATTTCAAATTTGCGTCGATAATAATACGGAATACTTCAAGTCGTTGACGACAATAATATTTCAAATGTCTGGTAAATAAAAATTCTAATTCCAAGTGGACTCAAAGGGGACAATTCTAATCGAATTTTGGTACAATTCTGATACAATTCTAAGCTGCGTTGAAAGCATTTAAGGGAAGAAATTCAAAGAATTTGCAAACACATATAAAATAAAGAAGCACGAGGTAATTTTTGGAAAACGAGGGGTAACTGTACTCAAATACTGGTTCAACTAAGCAGAGCATTGGTAGACGATTGAAGACAACAAAGGGGTGTTGATCCACAACACGAACAACATATCACAGGTCAGATCTATTTAATTTTAAGATATTTTTCAATTTAAATTTTAATACTAAATTTATTCAATTTATTCAAACTTGTAATGAAGTCAACAACAAACATTGCATACGTTAAACTTACGTAATATATCATAAAGACGTCTAGAACGTTCCAGATTTTTTTGTAAAGAGGGTGTAGTTTTTGGTGACTAGATTGAATTCAAAGTATAGAAATTTTGGGATTCCAGGACTGATGATGACTTGTTATACTTGGTGATCAATGCCTATCATATGCGACTGAAAAATTGAAGAAAACTTGCATGAATAATCATCTATCTAAAGGAGCTTGAATTCAGCACCCTCTGATGCAATGCAACCATAGTCAAAGTAGGGGCAGGGAGGTGAACTTATAAACCTTAAGAAATTATACCTCCATTACAAAATGTCTGCTAATTTATTTACGTGAATAATCATCTACTTAAAGGAGCTTCAATTCAGCGCTCTTTAATCCAACATAACCATCGTCATTATGAGTAGGGGCTGAATTTATTAATCTTAAAAATTATGTCTCCATTACAAAATATGATGTCAGCTAATTTTGTTTGGGCGAATAATCATTTACCTAAAGGTGCTCCAATTCAACGCTGTTCAATCTAATGTGACCACCCTTGTTAAAGTAGGAGAAGTGTGGTGAAGTAAAGAATTGTATCTCCATTACGAAATGATGTTTGCTAAATTTGTTTGCATGAATAATTTGAAAATAATTTTTGAAACATGGACATTCTTATCAGATGACTTACAAGCGAACCTCAGTTTCTTTTTGAGTTTAGAACAAAGTTATGTGTTTATTCATAATATAAAGTCATTTTATTCAACCTTAACTTATTTAGTTGTTTGAAAGCTTTTGAAAATGCTATCATTTGTATACTTTCATTGATATAACAATTTTAATTTATCATAGTTATCCACTTTTGTTTCTTCCATTGCCTGGAAATCGTCCACTACAAGTCTGGGGCACTGCAACAAATAAAACACAAAACTCTGATACACCAAGTTACTACATTCAGCAAGTCATACTACGAGCATCTGTGATACCATGGGACGAATCGTCGCTTTGTATAGCTGATGCATTTCGTGCTCCTTTATATGAAGCATTTAAACTTTTAGATATCGTTAGGAATTTTCAAGAGCCCGAAAGGTATTTTGTTAATTATAATATTCATTATTTTATATTATTTTTACAGCTTGACAACTTTGGGGAATATATGTTTGCATATTGAAGCTGTTAAAAGAATTAAAAATAGGCATGGTGACATGTTGCCACAATACAGTTGTCTAGTACTATCACCTGCTAATTTTTGGCGTCAAGATGTACAACAATTTGCACAGGATTCATCACTTCTTACAACAATTTTTAAACATCAAGTATGATTACAATTTGTAATTATTTTTAGATATTGAGTATATATTTATTTTTCAGAATATACAAAAAGGTGCAATATCTGTATCAGAGATGTTATTTGGCATGCATTTATCAGAAACTGGAATTAAGCGATATCCATTACGTAATCGACAACGAATTATTCAATATGCCATTACGTTATTCTTACAAAGCTATGATGAGAAGTAAGTATTGTTTGGTTTATTATTTTTATTCGTTTTTTTTTATTGTAGGTATATTATTGCATTGCGTAGTAAACTTCATGCCTTATATCCATTACATCAAAATCATAATACAACTGAAGACTGGCCTAAGCTTTCCAATGATACAGCTTTCGTATTTTATCCTGAAGAATTCAACGTTAGCGAATGTCTTCCTATTGCCTTAACTCTTGTTCTTTTATTTTTTTATTATTATTTTTCAATACGTAAAATTGAGTTAATTAAATCCAAAGTTGCCATGGCATTTACTGTTGTTGCCATTGTTACAGGTAGTTTGTGTATGACCCTAGGTATTTGCTTCTTCTTTGGTTTAAGTTTCACTATGCAAGGAAAAGAAATATTTCCTTATTTAATTATTTTAGTGGGTCTAGAAAATGTTCTAGTTTTAACTAAAAGTGTTGTTAGCACCCCTCCACATTTAGATGTTAAAATTCGTGTTGCTCAAGGTTTAAGTAAAGAAGGTTGGTCCATTACCAAAAATTTGTCTAGTGGAATTACAATATTAACAATTGGAATATTTACCTTTGTTCCTGCTATTCAAGAATTTTGTATTTTTGCTACTTGTGGTCTTCTAACAGATCATTTCCTTCAAACCATGTTGTTTTGTACCATATTAGGGATTGATACACAGAGTTCAGAAAATACACTTGAAAAGTCACATGAAAATTTCCGAAATAGTTTATTTTATTCTGAGAAGTCGATGGCTAATGTAAATGGTAGTGCAGGTCTAAATAGGTCAAAATCTCATCCACGGTTATCACTAGGTCCTACGGATGTAGTTGCTGGACAAATTCCTCCAGAGAAAAAGATTCCAAAACGATTACGACTTGTTAATTTTTGGGCTCGCACGAGGTTTTTTCAACGTTCATTCAAAATTCTAATGGTTATTTGGATTTCCCGTATTCTTTATAGAACTCCGATTGTTGAACAATTTTTATCCACTTTAAGTTGGAAAAATGAAGAACGTAATGCAACTAAAAGTGCTTCTAACATTGCATTAAACTACGATACAAATACAAATTATTATAATTTAACACAATATTCTAACAATTTTGTTAATCAAACAGTTGATTTAAACAAACTTAAACATTCTGATTATGCACCTTGGTTGCTTTTGTCAACACAGCATTGGCCAGCAATTCTGAAAAATTACAATATTTCTTTAAATGGACGTTCCATTGGTATTTTACCAAATATAAAAATATCATACCCTATTAGCCCAGAACAAGCTCTCCTTTTACGAAATCCAGATGAAACCTATGGTCAGAGATTTCAATGGCAAGCCATTGCAGCAGCTTGGGATCCACTAGACACCTTAGGTAAGTTCACTTGTTTGTTTACATATTTAAACAAAAAATCTTTTTAAATTGAAACTGATGTATGACAAGAATTACATTGTTGAGGGTTCTGAATTTCTTTTAATTTTGCTGAACTGACATAAACAACAGAAGATTTGTTTAGTAAAGAATTCATGTAAAAAATACAATTATTTAGTTTCAATTATTTCCACGACCCCTTGTTACCTGTAAGACGAGTGGGCCAGTAAGAAAAGAACGAAATTAGTAACAGAATGCTCTCCTTAATTATGGTAACAAGGAATGAAATTAGTAATTACAGGCCTATTGTGATTACCTCAGCTTTATCCAAACCTTATGAAAGAATACTATATAATAGATTATATGATAAAGTCAAGCATATGATTTTTCAACTGCACAGCATGGTTTTCTTCCTCAACGAAGTATTTTAACCAATATTCGTTACTTTTCTCAATTCCTGTATGATAACGTGCAACTAGGACTCCAGGTTGATGTAGTGTATACGGATATGTGCAAAGCCTTTGACTCGGTGAATCATGAGATGCTAATCAATGTTCTTAAAGATTTTCAAATTGAACCAATTTTGACTAAACTCATATTCTCCTACTTATCCCAAAGAGTACTATATGTTGAGATTAAACGTTTCCTATCTCATACTTTTAGTCCCACTTCCGGAGTCCCTCAAGGATCGAACCTGGGACCTTTATCGTTTCTTTTAATAATCAACTCAATTCCTTCATCATTGAATTATTCAGTGGGTCTCCTATATGTGGATGACTTCAAACTTTTTTTGGCTATTACTGAGCCAGATGATTGCATTAAATTACAATCTGATTTAGATATAATACTTCTTTGGAGTCAAAAATTTGGATTTGATTTTAACATGAAGAAGTGTTTAGTTATGACTTTTGCTAATAGAAAGAAAACTATCCTTTTTAATTATAGTGTATGTTATACATATTGTCTTTACCCTTGTGGTACTATGTACTGTCGGTAAATAAATAAAAAGAAAGAAAATAAACATCACGCTAATACAGTCAGAGATTGGGAGAGTATAAAGAATGGAATAATATGACACACGACCCAATTTGCCCTTTTTAAAACATTTGTACCTAAAATGATAATTAAACATAAAACACATGTAAAATAATAACTCTATGAATTTAGACAGCTAACAATATTAAGCTGTTGGTTTAAAGACGAACATCTGAATTCTTCACTTCTTACATACTAATATTAAATATTAATTATATCTAAGTAACATCAAACTAAAGGATGTTTTGTAATTAAAAGAACTGTGCCATTATACACTCCTTAAATATTACCGCATACTTTACGATAACAACACTAAGTAGCATTTAATAATTAATTAATTACAGTTACAGAACAATTAAAACATAATAACATGACGAATTCAGATTGTGTGTATTACCCTCGATAATACATGGAAAACATCGAATTTTAAATTCTGTATACACAAATAAGTCTAGATAACTCTAAAATAAATATATGTATAGGGCATACCATAAGTATATCTATCGCCAAAATTTTGCCTAATTACTACATTGACGCTGTTGAACTCAGCCTTACTAGAAGCTAATAAAACATAAAGACAAAATAAAGATTTACAATAGCACATTTAGATACAATTACAAAACTGGTACTAATAATTGAAAAACGCTTCTCTAGCATTAATAGTCAACAACTGTGTACTAATCAACTCTTAACATTTCTAGAATGCAAACAACCTACCGTTACAGGAGTAAAGTAAGCTTTAGATGTTGGTCACAATATTTCTTCGCGCAAGCTGTTGTTATGAACGGTTTTGGCAATTTTCAGGAAATAGCGAACAGTTACACAAAACGAAATACAAATATTAATATTAAAAAGTAAAACATATTTTTGAAATTGGTTGATAACTGTATCTCAATTTTGTAATTAGTATATTACATAGTAAGGGACGTAAGTAGGATTTATGGCGACGAGACGGTTTGCAGCCCTTGCTTCGCTCAGGCTGCAAAATGTCGAGGCACCGTAAATGCCTTACGTCACGTGGTGTGTATATTTTTTTTTCTACCTCTAAATTCAAAATCATTAAAAATGCCATTAAATTAAGTTTAAAATTCAAATAAGAAAAAAGAATTATTTAATGTAGGCTTAGACCCATAACCATGGCTTCTTTCATTTGGATGACAATCATTTACGTTGCAAGGGAAGTAAGTAAAAATTTGCATTCTGCTTCACAGCCATCCTAGTAAATGCAACTTACGGAAGGCCGTCTCAGTGACGTAAGTGTCACTTATGGCTAAGGTCGAGGAAAAAGTATATTTTATAACATTTTTAAGCATTATAAAAAAATTGATAACAACCGCATGTGCAGTTTAATGATATAGTAACACAATTTGTACCTTCACTTGACAACAGCATAAAGATATTTCTTTCTAACTGCCTGGTTGGGTTTACAGTTAATAAATGTGAAAAAGCAACAGGCACAATTTATTATTTAAATTATGTGTTTTATGTATAACAAACGCGAAATAGACTTTATAAAGAGAATTTTTAATAACGTATTAATAGAAAACTTTACTACAAAATCAACACTCGAAAATCTAGTCACAAGAGAACCAAAAAGCGATTTTCAATAGTATTTAAAAAGCAACATTCGGGAAATGCTTCATTAGCAAACACATACCTAGATAAGGAGCCAGAAAGTATAATATATCAAACGAGGCCTTGTAAATTAAATAAAACGACTGGTGAAATTGGTTGCGTAACTGGGCTATTACAAACTTGAAATGATGAAAATGTAGCGAATCCGTATATTTAAATAAGTAGAAACTGAAATGGTGTTAAATCAAGAAAGCAGTAAAATTTACAAGTACAAAATGGAATAGCAACTTCCTGTTGCTGAAATTGATTTTCTAATTTTAAATTTCGGATTTATTTGTTTGTGACATCATTTTTCCATTTTATGGTGTGATATAGTTGTTGCATATGAGTCACCAATAATGAATTTATTTTGTGTTTTTGATTGGGAGATCTTGGATTCAAACTATTTCCTTAATTATGAAAGAAACTTAATGGCATGCAAAAAGCGCTTATTCAAATCGTTAATTAAGTTCAATAAAAAAACTAGCAACTTGAAGTATTTAAAATTACAGAGCTGAGTAAAATTTTCTGTTGCAATTTACAAACGTATAATTTGCATTTAGATTTGTTGAACTCATTAACCCAATTTCGGATAAAATTATGCATTTAGTTATTGTAGTGAGTATATTTTTGCTATTATTAAATTTATAACTGCTTGATTTTGTAGACCAATCAATCATAATGTTCTTTTATTTTCGTCACGACCCGTATCTTTTGTTTCATTTATGGAAACTCTAGATATTATTTCGTTTGAATTAGAAAGCAATTTTTTTAAATCGAATCCACTTTTGTTCAAAATAGAGTTGGCTTTGATTCTCCACCGCTTAGCAAATCGTCTATGTAAAAGTCTCTCTAAATTAATTTAGATGTTATGTGGATCAGTTTCTATGCCATCTTGGTCTAATTGTTACAGGATTATAATATCTAGGTAAGATCCAGACTCAGTACTGTGTTCAGCACGTATGATTGGAGTTTTTGATCAACAATTGATCCGAATAATATGCATTTAAATGGCCATTGTGAAGGATCTATCAACACCTATCTGTACATTTATTCCATGTCCGCAACAAATTATGTATCCATGTTGACTGAATCGAATTAATAGTGAAAATAGATCATCTTAAAATTATACTTGTGACATATTAGACAACGTTTGACTTAAACCAGAGACTGTCATATTAATCTTCGATTTTTAACTAATTGTAAAAGTCTAGCTAATTCATCTGTTATAAAGCTATTTTAAGAGTCTGTGTCCAAAAGTGCGTTTTCGGTAATTTCATTATCTGCACTATCGTAGATTGTAATTGAAATCGTAGTTAAGAGAACTCGTGTGATTACATTAGTAGCAGTTTGGTTAGAGGCTAAAACATTACTTGTGTTTGCTACATCTTTGTGTTTTAATTCGCATTTAAAACAGTTACTTCATTTACAACCTTTAACTGAATCATTAGCCCTTAAACAATTTTCACACAATTTTAATTCTTTAAACTTTTGGATACGATCATTTAACACTAGTTCCTAAGATCAAAAATATTTGTAGATTTTGTGATTTTGTTTACAATAATTACACGTAAAATTATTAATTGCAGTAACAAATGTTTTGATTTGACAATGAGTTTTTTTGCAGCATTCGCCTTCTTTGGCTTTTCTTTGTGTTGTGTCAAACTCTCTAATGTTTCTGTTAAGTTAACTTGATCTCTCAAAAATTTAAGAACTCTTTAAATATGGTTAATTCAGTATGGCTTTGAACGCTTTCCATTCTCTTAACATGATTATGAATGAAAAGTTTTTTATCATCGTAACGAGAGAGAGAGAGAGAGAAAGAGCATAGAGTATTCTACAAAGTCGTGTAATTGGCTTCAGAGGTTGTGATTTCTTTGTTCACATCTGCTGCATTATCTATCAAAAATGCTTGGAGTAGTGGAATTTTTGCATGTCGTTTATTGCACTATTATTGTGAATCGACAACTCATAAGTATTTTTGAAGTCTAACCAGTTAGCTTATGATCCATCGAATTTAGCTAAATTAATAACAAATAATCGATAACCTGGATTAAAGGTATGTCGGTGCATGATCAGTGGTGGGACGCTGGCCTGAATGCATTGAACCCTTGGGAGAAGAAAATATGCTGCCCTGCATTTGTGTTTCGTGTTTTATTGTTGCCTCATACCTATTAAATCTACACTTTACTTTTGACATTACGTCAAATTAGGCATCTTCAATTTTCACTTCTAAAGTTCAAATTTCCCTAACAATGAAATGATTCGCGCATACTGATCTTTATGTTCTGTGTTTTACCTCTTCGACTAAGTTGGTAAAATCTTTTTCACACTTTGTTTTAAACTTGTTTAATTTTGCTTTAATAACGCTTTGTTGATTTAACAATGATTTTAACTGCCATTGAGTGCTAAACAATGACGTACCCTATATTGTAAATAATCATAATTAAAGTATCATTTTTTAGTGATCTTTAATCAAATATTTTTCATTAAGGAATTAAATTCGTGCTAAAATTTGTAAAAGTTAGATCATGTGCACCCCTAAATAAATTGAAAGTTGATGCTCTTGTTTAAGTTAACAAAAAAATCCAGTTTAATAAAAAACAGAGCTGTGTATTAAAAAGGATATGCAAAAATCAAAAAATAAATCACCATGTTCGTAATTGTTGTTAACTTACAACCCTAAATAAATTGAAAGATGATGCCTTTGTTTAAGCCTATAAGGAAATCCAATTTTATAAAATAGGTAGAGGTTTGAATGGAAAAGGATATGCAAAAATATGGCAATGACGTGATAGATAGAGCCGGGCAATTTTACCAAACTATACATGTAGCAAGAATATTGACTTTGCCCTTGACCATGAGGAGTTCTAAAAGGCCCTAAATAATATATTACTAATAAAGATCTTACTAAAAATCCTTTGTTTACATTATGTTTGAAAGTTGAATGCAAATACTGAATCGCGTTTGCGTAACATGATCTTTACACCACATATAACGTGTATGCTGTTTAAAAACTTAAAAACATGCAATTGGCGTTTCTAAAGCAATTAATTTTTAAATTAACAATTTGCGTGTGATACCTGCAATGGACCCATGCTGTTTATCGCTTGTGGATATTGCATATGGCATTTCTTTGATATCCAATTATTTTGAATTCCGATTATTTTGAATTCGTATTTTGTAGAGGTTGAGTAATAATGGTGATGTTTGCTCGTTAGGACTTTGATATATTCGCTCATAAAACCATGTTGATTTTTGTTTGCATTTAAATTTTCTTTTTGTTTTTAAATTGAGGTAACACACACTACTACGTGAACAAATTATTAAACGTACTGTAAGTGATAAGAATATATATTTACGTCAACTTGAACATGATTACGGAGATACAACAACCTTGCAATGCTTGCCATTAATGAATGTTCACATAGGAACTACAAATGAAAGCACTCTGTTAGCAGTTTGACCAACTAACACAATTTTTTAAAATACATTTTTTGCTTGAACTTAAGATATTTCTGAACACAAATAATGCCATATTGTTTCTTATAATGGACACCTGTTTTGTATTATTAAATCAGCAATGCACATTTACACTTGTTCAAAGCACGATTACCTTTTGTAATGGTATTACATAACGCATAGTGCATTAGTGTGCTGGATTTTCATCAAAGTGGTGAGAGTAATGGTCGCAATGGATCCTAATTTATATTCAATGCAAAACGGAGTGTAAGCATTTTTTTATTACAATAAGAATATTTGTTTTTAAAATTCATATATGTGGTAACTTTTACACAACTACATATTTTTTTCTAATGCTACCTTTGTTTCAACTTTTGGAAATAGAGCAAAATGAAAATGACACAACTTCCAAATACATTTATAGCAGCTTTTAATGAAAACTTACAGGATACAGAAGAAGATGGCGACAATTCGGATGAAGAAACAACCCCAAATCTTATTTCATCAAGATGAATTTTTGAACCAAGAATATGAAGTATGATACGATGATAGAGAGTTTGATCATCTTGGGGACAACATACCCCGTCGATGTAAAAAAGTGATATATCTGTTTGAAATAATGGTGGATCTGTGAATTTCATTTCTTCTAGTTCAGCTTTAAATTATGATAGCAAATTTGATTTAAGAATTTGCTTTTGTAAACGTAAACACGCAGAATATCTTCCAAATGGTTAACAAATGTAACTTCAACAAATACGATTTATCAAGACTATATTGTTATAAAACCTTCGCCAGAAGCACATTTTGCTGGAACACTGTATTTGATTTTTTTAAGACTATTGGAATTAAAATATAATGAATCATATAATTTTGCTATCGGATATTTACATTCAACAAAAACATTGTACTCTGAATTTAACGGCAGATGAATTATATATTATACTCGGAGTGATATTATTAACAGAATATTCCAAATGTTCAAATAAACTGATATATGTATTGGTCTAGGTTTGATGATATTGCAAAGCTTAATACAACAGCATGAGACTAAATAGATTTGAGACAATTTTGCGAAATCTACATTTTAATTACAATTCTTCAAACAATAAAACAGATAAGCTGTGTAAATTACTTTCAATTATATTCCATCAAAGCACATTGTGGATTAGAAAAACAAATTTCAATAGATGAAAATATGATTGCTTATTATGGAAAACACTACACCAAACCATGCATAAAGGGAAAGCCAATTAGATTTGGATTTAAGAATTGGGTACCTGTTTTAGCTCTGGTTATTGTTTCTTTTGAAATTTATTACATAAGGAAATCGAAGAATGAATATAAGTTTGATCTCAGTAGAGATGTTGTTATTGGACAGGGCAGAAATTAACCCAAATTTGGGTTATCAAATTTTCTTTGAAAACTATTTTACTGGAATATCAATACTTATACATCTTGCAGATTTAAAGGTACGTGCAACTCTGTTCTGCTCGCGAAAATAGCACAAAAAGTTGTTCGTTGCCAACAAAGACAGAGTGGAATAAGAAAAAAGGAGATCCTATAAATACTATGCGAATGAATGAAAAATTTTGTGTTTTATAGTTCTTTTCCAACAGACTACGTATGATTTTGTAATTAGTAGTAATAATATACAATGATTCAATTACCTTAGAAGGCTCAGTACACAAAAAGTGAATTTAAATAGAGAAATCATGTGACATCAACGAATGCATTATTGTTATGATCAACTGATTTGAATCCTTCAAAAAAGGTTTTTGGATTACCACTGAAGGTTTTCATCTTTAACATGGGTAATTTTACCCAAAGTGAACGAGTTTCAAATGTGGTGTTTTACCACATCTTTTTGAGCTAATGTATAAGTTGGAGATGGAGTTTGTGTATTTAAGTCACATGCAACATCTTGAACAGCCTTCAAAATTAGTATTTATAGGAGCGTGTAATGATAATTCAGGCAGGGAGCATTTTGTGCTATTATGGCTTAAAATATAAGTTTTTTGCTTCTTGAATCAGTGACTGGTTACATTTATGTATTAATTAACATTTAGCATTAGTTAAAGTTTGAAAATGAATAGTGTCATATTTTTGGGAATAATGTTTAATGAATTAATACAATTCTTCTTAATCTTCTTTGAGAATTAAACCACTCATAGTTTTTAAAATTATCTTTATTTACGTTTCGAATTTGTAGATTTTGTGATTTTGTTTACAATAATTACACATAAAATTATTAATTGCAGTAACAAATGTTTTGATTTGACAATGAGTTTTTTGCAGCATTCGCCTTCTTTGGCTTTTCTTTGTGTTGTGTCAAACTCTCTAATGTTTCTGTTAAGTTAACTTGATCTCTCAAAAATTCAAGAACTCTTTAAATATGGTTAATTCAGTATGGCCTTGAACGCTTTCCATTCTCATCGTAACAATCTCCGTTAAACAGTATTGGTATCTGACAAGTGTAAACCCGCCATAGGGTCGCCTCAGATCCATATACAACCTTCATAGAACAACATTGGTATCTGACAAGTGTAAACCTGCCATAAGATTGCCTCAGAACCATGTTAAAATCTACCAAAGAGGTAGCATAAATCATAATGATTTTCCCCTTCAAAATAAATATAAAAAAATGACTGCTTAAGCCTTTCAATAATGCAATCACACACTTCTTTAATAACCATCCTCTCAATTATATAAATAGAAACATGTTAAAAAATGTTTTCCAATTCCCAAGTTATTGAATTTATATAAAATTCACCAATAAAAATTAATCAGCTGATTTCACGTTAAGCGTATTGACTACCTAAAAAAAGTCGGTCCCAGGCTGTAACACAAATTGAAGGCAATCATTCTTTTAAACTTTAAAAATTTTTGCTTAGTGTACTCAAACCAAATATTTCGAACATCAATAAATCAAAGTCACCTTCAATTTATGTCATTAATGTCAAACTTGAAGTTTTTATTATTTTGACAACGATCCTAGGTCATGGATCGAAACGTAAATAAAGATAATTTTAAAAACTATGAGTGGTTAATTCCCAAAGAAGATTAAGAAGAATGCTAAACAAACCACAACAAACATACAGGGAGAATTAATACAAGTTTCAAAACATCAATTTCAGCAATTTGCGTGAATTTATTAGCATTAGCTAGACCTTGAGAAGAAACAGTAGTTAAAGTGTTTAAGAAGCTTTTAAAAATAGTTTAGTTCCCCTGAATTTATGCCATGTAGGAATCTCGTGTGACATTGTATGGTAATCGTAAATTTTGTATGTATTTGAAGTATAACATAAATAATGAAATTATTTTTTTGGGTAAAGATAACGTGTCTAAGATAGCATATGTAGTGGTTCATGTTTAATTGATTTGGGTATTTAATTATGAAAGGAAGTACATAAAGGTTATAAATAAGTTCTACCACCTGTTAGTTGGTGTACAGAAGCAGCGATCTAGACGAGTTGCTTCCCTAAGCTTGTGTGCAGCTTGCTTGATACGACTGGACAATTGTAATAATCAATATTCTTGAAATACCACAGCATGTGTTAACAACAATATTCCACGTTCTATGATGATTGTAGTGGACCAGAGTAGCTTTTGTCAATTATCATTGTAAGCATAACAATGACTGGGTGATTGTAATGTTTGCCTTATTTTACCTGTTGCTAAAGATTAAATGAAATCAATTCGATTTCCAATGGATGGATATCTAAATGTGGTTATCAATTCTGAGTTCAAAGGATTAGAAAGATTATCGAGGAAAAACCTTTGTCGTTCATGTTACAAGCTGAGCTTTTGTCACGAATATGTTATATGGTTTGGTTATATATGTTGACATGAATATAGACTTGATAGTAATGCGTGATTGAAGAAAACAATGTATAGTAGACATTTCTGTGGTAAATATAAATAATAAATAAGAATTTAGAAGAGATCGATCAATAAATTCGTAACAATGATGATATCAATGACAAATTTGCAATGTTTTCACTGAAACACTGCTGTCGAATGTAGTTTCTCATTTAACAGACTTTTTGTGGAGAACTTGAATGAAAAATCTTTGGTGAAAAAAGGATTTTGCATAATAATAGTCTTGGACTAAATAAGTAATTTGTTCTTATACTTGTACGAATTATTTTCTATTTATAGCAATAATATCAATACTTACCTTTTTCCTTGTTTTGAACATTGTTTATTTATTTTCTTTTATCCTTTATTCAGCACAACCTTTTTCTTTAGGTGTAGCACAAATGCAAATTACATAAAAGTTAATTCACGATTTCAAGAATTCTTCTTTGTAGAGGAAACTGAAGCTTAAGAACAATCAAGATAAAATACTGCAAAAGAATCTTGCAAATGTGCGCTACATTAAAAGACACTATCAGTAAATAATTTGTATTTAGATGTGTATTCCTGCATTTTATGTTAAACATATTTATGCAGAGCGCTTTAGAGTTATTTAAGTATAAATAATTTTCAGTGTAAAGCTGCATTATTATTAAATTAAAAAATAGAATGAAAGTTTTGATATACCTTATAGTAATGACAGGTTAAGCGATGGTGACATTTGTTAAATGAAAATTAATGTGATTTGTCAGTTTTGGGTGTCATGGATTTTTTGAGTTGAAACTGTGGGTGTGGGTGGTTATAGTCTTTTGAATAGCGAATAAAAGTTTTTAAAATTGAGCTTATAAGTGTTGCATAACTTTGTGTTGTTTAGTTTATGGTTATTGAATTCCATTTCTTCTGTTAGGTCTAGTCTTAGGAGGTTTTTGAGGTGCCGTGATGTAGAATTTTTGCATTTTTGTTTTTGTTGAATTTATGGTTTTCTACAACTGTATGGTAGCCGAAAGCTGATTGGGTGAATCTGCTGTTTTTTATTTTGGTCTCGAGGTATCTGAATTTTATACCTATGTATGTCATCTTACACTGAGGGCAGCTTAGTTTGTATATACACCGCTTTGGATATATGTCTGGGATGGTGCCTTGGGTGTTGTTTATGTATGAGTATAGGTGTGTATTAGATTTATCTTAGTTTTATGTTGGAGTGAATTTTTTAAAGAGTTTTTATGTTTTTGTTCAGGTTGAAATGTTAATTTTTTACTTTACAATATTTTACACTAAATATAATCACGTATTCTAATATTTACACGGGGTTAAATTCTCCATGGCATCAACTGCTTCCCAAATTATAAGAACTACACTTCGTGATTATCATAATCCCAGTGCATAGGTATTTTTGAGGGGATGGCATCCAGGTGTCTCCTTGTTTGATTGTCAGTAGCTTTCCTATAGACGAAGCGTCAATATTTTGTAGAATGGTAGAGGAAAGGAACAAAAGGAAATTGACCTCGTTGTCGACTGTCCTAACTCCACGAAAACCCCACACCCGAAAAAGGCCGCTATTAAAGTTTTTTTGTTTTGACATACCGGTTCCCACAAATCATCGTCCCCATTCCAAGATAGGTTAATGTTCTGATGCACATGGGCACAGCTGCCTTGTTAAGTATGAGAAATGCAATCTTGCGGTTTCCCAAACCACAAATTATAAGTCAATGTCCGGAGTTGTGTGAGAACCAAATCTTTTTGTGGTTTTCATGTAACACTTATTTTTAACATAATAATACTGGATAATTCCCTGTGATGGGTTTAAAAATCCCCTGACCTTAAATAATGCTGTAAAAGGTGACACTTTTTAAAAAGTACGTCACAAGGTTGTTGTTAATGAATAGTATGCTGATGAATTTTTAGTTGGTTTCTTAGTTGTTATTAGGGTATGCTTATTGTTTTAGTTTTGTAGTCTTTTTTTGATGATGGATTCAATAACTTTGGGGTTGTATCCATTTTAGAATTTCTTTTTCTTCGTTCATTTCTTTATTCTTTGTTCGTTTGTTTTGAAACCAAGGCTCTGCATTTAGAGCTAGCATCCAATTTGTCTGCGGTGGCCTTTATAGCCATCTTAGTGTTTCATCGCCTGTCGTGTAAAATGTGTCAAAATCTATAGTGATTATGGCACAAATTTTATCGGTGCTTTGCGGAAATTGGCAAAATTGATGCAACATGCTGCATCATCATTTCACTTTGGTGGTTTGTGGGAGGCGGGCATCAAGTCAGTTAAGAACCACTTCAACAAAGTTATTGCTAAACAAATTCTCTCATATGAGTTCAACACCGTATCGGTTCAAATTGAACCCATCCTTAATTCTTGGCTGTTGTGTTCATTAAGCACCAACCCCCAAGATTTTACATATTTAGCACCATGTTATTTCTTAGGGTTAGAGCCAGTCTAGGTACTTCCAGACCCTAGTGTCACGGACTTATAATTATTGACGTTGTATCGTTGGCAACATATCCAAGAGAATCCAGCAATTCCTCCGGCATCGTTGGCATACCAAGTATTTACATACTCTCCAGAAAAAAACCAAATGATTCACCTCCTCTCCAGATGCAAGGATTAACACATTGGTCTTAATTAAAGCAGACAATGCTCCACCATTGGCATGGCGGATGGGACGTACTACACATTTGTATCCTGGTAAGGATAATGCTGTCAGAGTGATGCAGGTTCAAACTGGACAGGACATTATCAAACGACCATTGGTCAAGTTATGTCCTATACCTTTAGAGAACATACAGTAGTAAAAATTATTTTTATATTATTTAATTTCATTTCTTTTTAATTTTTTTTGACGTTACACATTTGTATTTATTTCTTTACATTGGTTAAGATTGAAATTAAGTTTTCATTCTTATTTTGGTGTGCGGTATGTTGGGTTTTTCATTGCATTTATTTTTCTGTATTTGTTTCATTACGTACCATTAACAATAATAGCGCTATTACAGAACCTATCCTTATCATATTCCTTCCCACTTATGCCAAGATGTGCATAAGTTGACGAATTAATACATTGCCGCACACACGGAGTGATATTGCGAGCATTTCCGTGGTTAGACATAAGTGCGATGTGTTCTGATATGGTGCATCATTTATAAATTCAGCAACTCCAATAATAACTATCAGTAACAGTAATTTACAGTCCACTACATAACAAAAATTAATGCAGATTGGCAAGATTAACAGGTGAGTGTTGGTTTTTATTATTTATTCATGGTAAAGGCTTATGATTAATGTCACGGTACAAACACTATCACTCTTTCATTTTGGAATACATTTAGTTAACGTTCGGAATTTAAGGACTATTGGTAAATGATAGAGTGTATAATTAAAGTACCAAATATGGCAGCCCACATATTAAATTCTAAACGGTGTTGATGTTTGGTTGTTTTATACACACGTGGATTTTTGCTTGCCCAATAATGAGCATTTCTGTGATTGAAAATTTCATTGTTACTAACCATACTTTCATTGGACCATATTATTTTATAGGGGAAATAGTCATTATCTTGACATTGGCATGTATACCATCCACAGAATGCTCCACACATCTCTGGTTTGTTATGCTTTCGCGTTTCGTATTATTGCGCAATCGTTAATATAACGTGATTACGCGGCAAATTGTATCAAATACCAAACACGTTTAAAAGTGATACAATGATCAAATTTACAATATAAATGAAAGCAATGTACTCACTTAAATCGCACCTTACAGTTATCTCCCAGGACCAGCTAGTTGTGGGTTACATCGCGCCCTTGTTGATGTCAGATCTTATTCGTCCATTCTCTATGTTCGTTTGTAGGTAGGACGGAAGGGATACAGTTAGAGGTACGAAAAGGCAAGATAAGATACCAGAACCTACATCCTAAAAAGAGAAAAGACAGACACCATGACACAGGTAGATGTTACCGGCTTCCGGGCTCGTCGTCTAATTATGTCTCATCACACCACACGCACTTTCACCGTTTGCTCCGTGCCTGCACATTCTTTTGCACAAACGCAACTGTCTGGAATGACGGAAATTAACAAGTACATTTAAAAATATTCGCGGGAACTACCTTATAATTTATAATTAATCTAAATGTAATACATAGCCGATTTTCGGCATGTAACAGGTTAACCTGGTCGAAGTCCTTGACAAATCCTAAATTTGTATGTATTATTTTCGCCTTCTTTAGAACATATCAGCTGTAGAATGGGTTATTCAAAATTGTGTTATGTTAAGTATAGGTAAACACAAAATAAAGTCTAAAACCACAAGAGAAACGTAAGATGGACAACAATCTATTATGGCAACTTGCCAAAGGTGCAAAGCCAACTATAACAAAAAAGCATCAGAACAACCGAATATGTATTTTAATAGAGTAATTAATAGCATTGATAATGGTCATAAAATGTTCAAAACGTTATTAAATCATAAAGTGCTGTACATAGTTGAATTTGAAATAAAAATTACTATCAAAATCCTCTTTTCGCAATACACCATATTAAGAAAAATACAGATGATGGTTACATGAATACGAAACCGCAAATGGAAAATCAGACTATACTGTTTTGGCATATTAAAAATTGCTATGAAAATGTGTTCTTTTTTACTGTAATGTTGATAATAATGCCAGAAAAATTTAATAAAAAATTTTTTTTTAAATTTTATTTTTTCGAATAAGTTCATAAACTAAAAATTTTAACGATGATTTCTAAATGACAAATTGTAGATCCTCTAATTATGCAACTTTTCTCCCATTTAACTTACGTTGTATCTATTACCGTTTCCGAGATCCCCATAGCATGACCCACCTTATCTCGGACACGTACAGTATTGCCCGAAATAAACAGTACTGAAACTAAGTTGGCGGTGTTTTTATGCGTGCGCTGTCACACTCAAGTTAGCTAGTATAGACCTGTCAAGTAAACCTCAAACAAGTAATTAGTAGGGCCTAATTGTTAAAAATGGTGTTAAGTACAGAGGAGAAAGTGTTTCTGGTAGAGCATTATTTTCGTTCATACGGAATCGGCCGACGTAATGGTGCAAGTTTGCTATACGTGTCTGATCAATTCACACATAGGTTTAATAAACGTTCTCCAAGTAATGCTGTAATTTTGAAGGTTATTGAAAAGTTTAGAAATACAGGTAGTGTATTGTGCCAACGAAAAGGAAACTCGGGGCGTCCCAGGACAGTTAACAACAACAATAACCATGAATGTGTTTTTGAGCAAATCTTAGAAAATCCGAAAGTCAGCCAGGCAAGGACAGCGTTACAACTTGATTTAAAAAGAACTTCCTTTCAAAGAATCCTGAAGGAGCTGGGTACATTTTCGTATGTGATTCAGGCACATCAACAACTACATCCTCGGGATTATCGCAGTAGAGTGGAATATTGCGCCAGAATTCTCGCGTTACAGTATGAAAATCCTGAATTTTTGAAAAATGTTTGGTTTTCAGACGAAGCACATTTTCACTTGTCAGGCTATGCGAATCGTCGCACAAATCGATTTCTGGGCTTTGCCAGACCCGATGAGGTTCAAGAGGTTCCTTTACATAGTGAAAAAGTGAGTGTCTGGTGTGCTGTTTCCGGACACGGAATCATTGGTCCGTGCTTTATCGAAGAGAATGGTAGGCAAGTCACACTTAATCAACAGAGGTACAGACAAATTTTAACACGATTTATCCCTGATCTCGTCAATTCTGTCGTGCACGTAACTTGGCATTTCGAAACCAATTTTTTCAGCAGGACGGGGCAACTTGCCATACTGCTGCCGCAATTCGTCAATTTCTTCAAGAACATTTTCCAAGCAAATTCATATCACGATTTACTGACTTCCCTTATCCTTCACATTCTCCAGACCTCACACCTCCAGACGCATACATTTGGGGCATGGCTAAAAATGCCGTTTTCAAACGGGCACCACAAACCATCGATGAATTAAAGGATGCCGTTAGAGTCTTCTTCGCAGCCCTGAGACAACCCTTATTCAATAACATGACCAGAAACTTAGAACATCGTTATGAAGTCTGTCTCGAACGAGGAGGTGCACATTTAGAACATATAATAAAGTGTCAATAATATGTATTTTTTAAATATACAAAACAATTACAATTTCAGTACTGTTTATTTCGGGCAATACTGTATTTAACGTAGACTGCATGAATACACACCTTAATACAACTCATATGTATCAATGTGCACATGGCAATATTCCTCCTATTTAGCATCTCAGTAAAAAACAAAATTTAAAGAAGTGAAAGTTCTTATTGAAAAAGAATTATAAGATCTTAGTGCAATCCTGGAAAATTATAGATAAAAATATTTATTTTATTGCTAAAATGTATATATATATATATATATATATATATATATATATATACATCCCGCTAATATTTTCGCCTCCTTTCATCAATCTACTAATTTGGGATCCACTAGAAAGAATAGTGCTAGGTCAAATTAAATTGCGGTATACTTATTTATTCATCATTTTTAAACTTTTGGCCGCCTTTAATTTTGATATACTTTGAAAAATTTTTCATTTTTATGTATATTTTTTCATTTAGTAACCGTTTAGAACTCCTTTTATATTAATATTATTTTAAAACCCCAGAGTATATAATTTTATACACACCTATTAATTTGAACTCCTTTTAAATGCTAACTTTCATTAGAAGATTAATCGAATTCCGGCCATGTTGCCAGTGCTAGAAAGCAACCTTCTAAAAGTTGTGACTCATTATATATGGCATAATTAATATAATTTTACCAGCTACTAAAATACAGAACCTGGAAACAATGCTGTTGCGCAGATGATTGGTCATCAGAAGTAGATAACTAAAATTAGCTTGTTCTTGTTTGTATACTTTTGTATAGGTATGGTTTGGCGATGAAAACTGCTGTAAATTATTGTTCCGTTTGAAATTTCCTATTTTGTATAATTCATTGTGATCTAATAGGTCATTTGGTCATATTAAGTAATAAGATGTTAAATTATGTTTTTAGTGAAATATTATCATTCATAGTGTGAGGTTAGTTTAAGTTGGATTGTTATTTTGTTTCCAAAATGCTTCTTAGGAGTTTTATTTAAAAGTGCCAAGGAAATTATACTGATGTATAAACCAAAGTTTCAACCATTCCTAAAGTATTGGCGAAATTTTAACAGCATTAGTAAAGGGTATAGTTGTGTTTATTGTCACTTTCTTTGCTATAATACTAAGTTTTTTGTAGGGACTATTTTAAGCAAATCTGGCTGTTCTCAGTAGATTTATATGTGCATGTAGAATCATCCTGGCGTAAAACCACCGCATCTAAGAAAAAAACGAGGATGTGATTGTTTCCAAAAAGAAAACACTAAGTTAAAACCGTGAATATGTACTTATACTACGACAAACACTGTTATTCTACACTTTAACCGAGTTGCATTTAAAGTGTTGTGACAAAGATTTTTTCAATGGGTCTTTAATAAAAACTAAATAAAATGACGTTTCGTTTATTTATTATACATTTCTAAAGAAAGATCACAGAAACATTGTTGTGGCTCTAACGCCTGTAATAGTTTCTCAGGTGATATTGCTATTGCATGCAAGAGCTTTAATGGGTCGGAATGGTATCTAACTCCTCTATTACATAACTTTTGAGAAATCTTTTAAAGGTTAACACTAACATTTTATGTTTAGCGTATGGTACTTAGTTAAAAGGACAAATACAAAACAATCCATCATCTAATATTAAAAATGATTAACTACTTTGGTTCATCTATCATTTTATTTAATAGTGTTAAGTCATTTAATATTAATCATAATTGTTTATTTCACTCATACAACCAAGGGGAAGACCTCCAAATTACACCACTTGTCTTGCATAGATAAAATGATTAAATAGTTCCAAGCAGTTTAGTCGCCATTAAACTGCATCTAGCTTTTGAAACCAAGCATGTTAATAAACAATAAAACAAATTTAAAACTATACTCTAAACTTGAGAAATAATCTTAACACATTCCCCTCACTCCAACCCGCAAATTTAACCTTATAAACTGCGGCTAGTCAATTGAAAAAATGTAATTATTACAATAATTGTTGTGATGTTCCAGATTTGTACCTTAGTCATATGCTACTGGAAACCACGTATTATCAATTTCAGGTTAATTGTTGATTATTCCCACATTGTTTTTGAATAATTTAAACTAGTTTGTTTACGTAATAGGTATATTTAACCTGAAGATGGCCAAGAGTTCCTTTTAACTCATTTTTTAGCGAAACTATTAGCTAATTGTCGTCATTTAAAAAGTTTTTAATGTTTAGTGTTCTTTCAATTTTGGGACAATGTGATAACCTATCACGTAAAAATTTAGTCATTTAAATAAATTTTACTGTGGGAGAGATTTGTATCATTAAGAAGAATTTCAACTACCAATTTGATCCCATTTGGAGACAGAGGATGGGCATGTTTAACAGAATGCAATAATATGTGATGAATTCAAATTACAGGATCTATCAACAATGCAGGATACTAAAATACAGTCTCACTAGAAATTGCTAATATTTTCAAAAAATATCACAAATACAACGTATAACTTAGGGGACAAATGAAATTATCTTTAAGCCTTTTCGATATTTAGCAATCAGAAAGGTTAACATATAAGAAACTCGAACATGCTCATACAGATGTCCAAATAGTACCTATGCATATTGAAGTATCCTAATAAATGCATACTTGTTAGACTTTATATAGTGCGTTGGAATAAGTGCCCACCAGCCTCTTTTAGAAAATTAAACAAAATGCGTGGTCACTCATTTTAAAATCATCATAGCATGCTGTTGCATAAAAGTTCCGACCTTAGCAAAATCCACTTCAAGTGATAGTCGAACCTTTACATTTTAAATGAGGCGTACATTATTTGAACGCTATTAAAATACTGATTTCGAAATGTATCACACTTCAGTTCCAAATTTTAAAGTTATGCAGTGAAAAGTTTTAATATGAACCATGTAAACCCTTAATGGTATTTAAATTTTATTGAAGTATTTTGTTGGAAAATGGCTTTAGTTTCAAAATGAGTAAAATAATCAGACTAGCTGTTACTTTATTAAATTGTAAATTATCCAAACTAAATTAATGACTGAAGATATGTTGCTTTGGCAAATTTGATGGTCGGTACATATTCACTCTTTATCGAATCACACGAATCTGTAAATTTTGGAATCAAAGTGCGATACATTTTGAAATCAGTATTTGAATAGCATTCAAATGACGTACATTATCATTTAAAAAAATTTAAGGTATGATCTCTCACATTAAGGAAGATCATGCAAAGGTCGAAACTCCTATGCAATAGTACACAGCTGACTTTAAAAATCTAAGACCTCTATTACATGCTGCAGCTTTGTATCAGAAACTCAAACCAAGTTTCATCGCAGTTTCATGCCTTGAAATTTAGTTTCAACAATTTGGAATAGAGTTTCACTATCTACATTCGTTCACGAGCAATTAAATAGAAATTTGTGAAAATAATAGATTTCGATTTACTGCTCTAGAGCGGGTACATTTTTTGACAGCGCTCGGTTAAAGAGCAACTAGATTAATGTGTTCAATTTACTAGATTGCTTTAAGATGGGGCAAGCGAGCTGCTCTTTCTTGATCTGAGAGGAAAATCAATGCAGAGCAATCTTAAAACATAACTTACAAATGAATAACGGTTTATTAAATTTTAAAGGTGCGTGACTTTAAATATGAACAAACTTTATTCATAAACATGGGCTATTCTTACTTGTCAGAATTTTCTGATAATGAAAAAATAGCTAAAACTGTAAGCATAAGAACTGTTATAAAATGCAGAAATTTTCTGTTTTCAATTAATCAGTTCTCTGATAAACAAGTGCATTTGCAATTTCAACAATTAAGAATTTTTGTTTAAAGCAAGTAGAATGTTAACATATCATGTTCGGTTATACAAATGCAGATCGATCCGCGGTTGAACTTTTACCAAGAAGTGGCGTGGCGAGAATTTTCTGCAATCTGTGCTGGAATATGGAGCGATCTGCAAGCAATAAATCACGCTATAAGGTTATGGGTAAAATTTTCTTTTGGTAATTGTACACTTAAACATTTCTATTGTATTTGCGATTTATGACTAGATTAATAGTCGAAATGTTTCACTACTAAAGAAAATTATCGCACAACTATTTTCACAAATTTACTTGCTCATCGTTCCTCCAGTACTTGAGCAGAAATGAAGTCTCCCATCGTTGTCATGTCGGTATGAGTAGTTCTAAGTTACTTTTACTCGAGTTGTTGATACAGAAAAGAAGAGGAAGTGAATAAACACATGTATAATGAACATAACATATATAAGTCGTGAAAAAATATTTAATCCGTTTGTTTTAATAATTTATTACCTTTCCTTACTTTAATAATAAATAAAGAATTCGTTATAAACTTTTATTTCGGTATGTGACATACAAAGCATAATCCTTCTTAAACAAAAACATAACTTGCATACAATGTACGAACAAAGATAGAATGTAATGTCCAATCATTATAGGCTTTCTGTGCAAAAATGAATCAACTTAGTTTCTTTTAATCGCTTTATTGCGTTGTTTTAAACAAAACATTAAAAATAGAGAACGCATAACAGAGCTAAAAAGTTATTCATGGTCAAAGATCACAAAATTAGCTTCTTGCGAAATTCTCATTTGCTATGACGATTAAGGTGGAAACCAATTTTGCGACCTTGAATGATTCTTTAGCCCAGCCAATAACGTTGTCTATTTTTAATAAGTTTTTTTAAACAACAAAATGCCGTGATTAAAACAAAAAAAAGTTAGGATCAATTTTTTTGCACAGACTCCATATTTTCATAAAATGACTCTACTATATTGTCTTTGCTTTCTTGCCATGTTTCTGTGTGTACAAATTTTGCACAAAAACTTTAATTTTTAACCATGACTTATTCTCAAATAAAGTGGGGTATTTTCTTTTAATGTATTACACTCATTCTGCTTGGTGGTTTTTGCTAACAATATGATTCTTAAAAACTCAGAAATGACTCCTTTTGGTTATCCGTCCATGGTATTAATACTCGCTTCTTTTTATTATTTTGCTTCACAATGTGACTATCAGCAGCATGTGTACTTTCAAGTAAAGAATTTGCAAATGGACAGTTTTCCTTCTCAACTGCATTTGCAAAAGATCTTCATCAAGGTTTAAATTTATTTCATCTAGACTTTTCCTTTAAACTCTGCAGCACCACCTTGTTCCATAAGCAATAACAATTTAGAGATCTTAGCAGTCTGATACACATCATCAGGTAATCGGTAAGATTTACGATGAACACCAGTGGTATGCCCCATAAAAGTGGCTAATTGTTCAAAGTCATTTTCTGACATAGCAAATATTTGTGTAATTGTTGCTAAATGTTTTCTTAGTTTAGTAGAAGTTAGCGCAGTAGGGTTCTTGACTCCAGAAGAATTGACATACTTTTTAAGGTTTTATACCCGCTAATTGGAGTGTTCTGGCCCGGTTTCGCAAAGAGATAAGTATTTGTTTTTCAATGAAGCTGTTTCGACATTTTAGTAGTAGTTTAATGTGTATTTGAACATTTGTTGCTATTAAAACGGGAACACCTCGTGCCCTTTTACCTCTGATAACTATCCGTTTGAAATTCTGTAGCAGAATTTTTTCTGTTGGCGATATTAAGTTGTTGAATTCCTCATAATTTTGTTCATTTTTTGTTTCACTGTTAATATAGATATTTAAAGGCAGTCGTTCAAGTTCCCCTGGTCGTCTACGGTTCAGCAGGAGAATTCGGCAAAATGTAGTTTCCATTAGTACAGTAAATGCACCTTTATCTTTGTTATTAGCTAAAAGTTTCTTAGCCGCATTATCTGCTTCTACATTTAAATAATCTCTAAGTAACTTTAGATCACTGGTTAAGGAATTAGAGTGACTTTGTTCCATTTTGTATATTCAAGTTATCTGCAGCTTGGGTTGAGATGTCAAATCTCCAATTACTTTCCAACAAGCGAATGACAGTTTTAAATTAGTTTCAGCTTCTGATGATTCCATTGTTAAATAAACATGTTTTCTTTTCAGAACATAAACTATCGCTATGTCGCAACACTGTTTTAATGAGGTTGATATATTCATAGCGAATGTGGGCGATTTGTAGATCTCATTTACTGCATCATAAAGGGCGACTGTCTTAGTGGCTTGAACAAGTAGATCGTAATATTTAGGTTGTAATGCATCAAATAGATTTTTATATATGGTTCTAGTACTTTTACTTCTATGAGAATTCTAGCCAACTCACGCATTTTCTAGGCGTCACGTTAATAAAATGTTTCTCTCTGTGGATTTTCATATAACGTGCACCAAAGGCACATATAAGTTTATCGTTTTTAACTTCTAGCGATATATGATCTGCTCTCATTCGCGGAAATACTTGTGCTCGCAAGAGTGGATCTATTCGTAGATGTTGTGTTAAAGCAGTTTGGCCATCACTTTGAGCACTTGAGATTTTTCTTTAGAATCATTGTTGGAAGGACATATTCTTTTATGTTTCCAAAGCAGCTTTGCTGAGTAGAATCCCATGCAATAATTACATGGCAAGTGCTTTCCCCTTGAATATTTGCTTTCTTACGCTGACACAGTTGGATGAATTGACTATAAAATTTCCTTGCTTTCTGAGTGTTGAAAGAAAATGCTTTCTTGTTTTAGATTTTGCTGGAATGGAAAATATCTTTATCACTTGATTTCTGTCGAATGATTTCTTCGTAGATGTCTAGCAAAATTTAAAACAAACGTTTCACAAAAAAAGCAAAAATTGCTTCGCTTCTTAGCTGATGTGTGTGATTTAATTTTTCCATCATTTAAATGTTCATTTGTTTTTGATTGGATATCTTGATTTTCACCTTCAAATATTGGAGATATAGGAATATCCATATATGGGTGATCTTCATCAGATTTATCAATCTAAATAATATTTTCTGTTAGTACACCAGAACACAAGTTCACAAAGTATACCTGCTGTTCTTGATGTGCAATATCTACGGCTCCATCGTTTAAATATTCAGTTGCATTTAGTGAAATATCTTGATTTTCACCTTCAAATATTGGAGATATGATAGGAATATGCATATACGGGTGGTCCTCCTCTGGTTTACCAATCTAAATAATATTTTCTGTTAGTACATTAGGATACAAGTTTGAAAGTATACCTGTTGTTCTCGTATGCAATATCTACGGTTATGCAACCAATGCGTTCCTGCGGAAATATAGAAGTAGATTCGTTAGATGAATCCTGAAAAACACCATAAACTATATAAAATCAATCCTCAATATTATATACATAAAAACTTTAAACAAGAAAATTTGTTACAAAATGCTACTAGTACACACACAAAGCAGAGATGCAAAGCTACTGTCAAGTATGAAAATCAACTATCTGTTAGTTTAAATTTTGGGCTACATACAGCCTGTACCAAATTAAGTTTGAACTATTGCTAACTCTATAGTCACAAAGTTGGTTAAATTAGCAAAGTAGTAGCATTTTTTCTGCTGATTAAGATGGTCAAAGCATAAAAACAATAAAGTAGAGCGTTTACAAGTAAATGGGAAAAATGTAATTTTTTTAAATGGAACACTGTATATTTTTGACCATATCGTTCAAATCATCTATAAAACAAAACAGTCCCAGTACAATATTGGCGCATAATGTAAAATAATCCCATTATAACCATTTTCATCTTATAGACAAGTCGGTAGTGTCTGAAATAAAATTCAATTTTCTCTTTATTATCTTGTTTAAAGACATCACTATTCTGCAGTAGATGGAAGCTACAATGCGCCTAATGCTATCTTGAAGTTCCATCAGGTTCGCATATCTGGCCCCTAATAAACTTTGTCCTAGAATAGTTAGGTTAGTTTACGTTTTAGGACCATATACAAGGTATCCATTTAAAAGAAATACATTTTCTCCATACTTGGAAAGTCTCTGCTCTATTATTTTCTGCATTCACAATCTTAATCAGCAGAAAAATGCTAATACTTTGGTAATTTAACAGACATCATCATCATCATTAGGTCTTCAATCCTTGAACAGGTTAGGCGTGTACCCTCATTGTTTCTTATTCTGAACTAACCACATTTCCCTGAACCGACATTGTATCCATAATAATAAAAGATTTAGTAATAGTGCACACTTAATTTGGTATAGTCTGTATATTACATGTCACCTTGCAATCACTTTCACTGGTCTCTGGAATAGTAGGATCACCATCTAAATTATCTGATAAAATAGTTTCATTTGGAATGTCTCGTTTCTCAAGCTACAACAGTTAATCACTTAATACATCTAAACACTTGTTCATTACCTCTAGAGACAACGATTTATTGACATCACTATCATCATGCATCCAACGCTTGGAGGGTTCTTCTTCCTTTTAGATGAAATTATGTCATTCGAGTTGCCCATGCTTGCGCAACGCTCGTGTCTTCGTGCATATTTCTATACCAATTATTTGGAGACATTGGTGATGGAGGCCTATTGCAAAACCAATTCTTTGTAAATGATCTCGTTGCACATTATGCTAAAATAACCAAGTACACCATATTATTTATTGATATGTGGTAGGGTTTAGTTTTACTACATTTAACACCGATAAGGCAAATATAGAGAAACAATTTCGATTTTTGTTATGTTGCTCTACTCAATCGTTTTATCTAATCAAATTATTATTATTTGGAACAACTAACTGTGCATGTTAAAAAGTAGATAAGTGTGATATAAGAAAGAACTTCACAACAAAATCAACTAATCGATAAAAATTCAAGCCTACTTATGTGTACAAAGAATCTTTATCTACTACTAAAGCTGCACAACAAAGCTATTTACTTGGACAACAATTATTAATTACTAAACTACAGTTTCCTTCTATTCTCCTTTACAAATACTCTTTAGAACCATATGCCTACAATATGCTCGGATTAACTTACCTTTATTGGAGTCGAAGCAATTTTTGGTTCTCTGACGCCACCTCTTTAAACTGTACATCTAATGAAGGCATTGATGCTGCAGCTGCAAAATACAACATTCAACTTTTAAATAAATTGTTGTACCTAGTGTTTTTAAACTTAGTATATAAGAGGTTTTAACCGTGAATGTTTTGTGCTCTATCAGTTTCCTTGTTAAAAAATAAATTTCGGGACATTTGCGTTCTTGGCAATAAAAATTTAACAATAAAAGTGTACAAAGTGTACACCATCTTTCGAATCAGATCAGTTTTTCATTTTGTGCTAAACTATCACCTTTGAGCTACCTAATATTCATACAGTATTCAACAGGAAAACTTTGTTTTAAGGTTATCTTAATCGATAGTACATAGGTTGTCACTGTAAAGTGAATAACAGGTTTAAACCATCCTTTAAGCAGATTATTACACATGAATACAATATGCACACATGCCATTGGATACAAAATTATGCTAATTTCCAATTTAATTATTTAAATTGAGTTACCAAAAGCAGAAAAAATGTACCTATATTTTATGTTTAAGGTTTGGTTGCATTGAGAGATACATATGAAGTTGCATATGGAAATGTTAAGCATTTACAATGTATATAAACGCCATACAATTATTAATGCGAAATCATTCAATTTCAAACAAATTGTACATAGAAACGTCTTAACCGTTCATAGGATAAGTACCATACAATGAGATTTACATTCGTGCTGTATGCCAAAAGCATTCATTTGTATATTTACATATCTCATATAATTACAATTTAGTGGATATAAAGTAGAACTAAGAATAGGACCACTATTACCTATCACACATCGTCAAAACCATAATTACAGTACCTATGTTTCATAAGAAAATGTATCAAAAAAGTATTAATTATTGCAACAAAAATATTCTAAGATATAAAATATTCATACCTACAATGTATGATATACTGTAATTTCTAACAATAGTTTTCTAAACCAATACAAAAAATTGATTGAATTTGCTGTTATAAATGACACTTCATTTTAGTATTTCCATTTAAAGAGCTACTAAAAGTAAGTACTACCTGAATTCTAACGATTATTTAGGGTTGATTCAAGTGTGCTATTATTACAATTAGGTACCTACAAGGACTAATATTAAACAATGCCTTTTAAGACACTACAAATGCACTGCTAAGCACCCTTATATCATATAACTATCGAACTTCTTCAATAATCGATTTTGGTAGAAATGAGATAAACACCTTTTTTCCTACAAAAATCAGTTTCTTCTATTCCTATTGATTTATTTTTTGTAACTGTAACTAACAAATACTTAGATGCTATTTTCGTTCTATTTGCATTTTGTTGGGAAACGTTGTTAATAATTGATGTATTATCTACTAACATAAGATTAAAGGTTATGTTACAAAACTTTCCCAGGCAAAAATGTAACAAAATGAATGATGGAGGTTATGTTTTATTACTTAAAATGACATTTTTTCTGTAACTTGGACAATACATTATTATGTTTTAAAACAATTTAGTACAACAGGTTGAAATTTCGCATTTATGTAATACCTACTTGAAAGATATGAAAATCTGTCACTAAATTTAATTAAGGTTAATAAATACAGAATTCAGAATAGGTAGCTGTTTAAATAAATTATCAATTACAATCCTAACACTACATGAATATAAACTGCCTCGACCTACCTAATATGCTTAATGTTTCCAGAATCGCAAACAAAATTGAAGGTCACAAACCTGACCCACAATTCTCACTAGACAAGATAGCTATCCCTCCAAATGCGCAGTTTTGTTGTCGTTGCGGTTTTTTTATACAGGCGTTTGGGAGCATGAATTAATAATGTATTGGCGGGAACTACATCTCACAATGGCGTTATGAATAGATAGTTCTTTTTTCATTAGTTAGCTGTACAATATAAATTATCAAGCGAGATTAATAATAATTAAGCAGTAACGTTTACTTCTATAGATTATATAGACGAATGTTAAACTATTAAAGTGTAAATAAACCTACATAAAGGATGGCTGTAATTGCCAGAAACTTTTATGATATTTGCTATAATCTACTATAATTCACGGTACTATTAACAATATATTACTAATATATAATAAATACATAAATAATGTAAAAAGGTTAATATTGTAATTTTCTTACCGTTTAAAGCTAGATCCATTATTTTTCTACTCCTGGCGTTCATTTTGAAGAACACAGCACTTTCACTTCGAATAACTCTCAATGATGAAGTGTATATTCTATATATTTAAATGCTGAATAACAGACGTATCGCAATTAACAGCATTGCCAGATTTAAGGATTCCAAAAGG